>WBND01000760.1:51867-79656 GCA_013398595.1 Tychaedon coryphoeus | reverse complement strand
AAACCAAAAAAACAACACAAAAAATAACAAACAAAAAATTGCCAACAAAACTCTCAAAACCAAACCAGAAAACAGGACCTGCTGTAAAAAAGCAAAATACACTGTGTGAGGCAGATGCCCTGTGAGTTGCCACAAGGTGTGTGGTGGCTTACTTCCAGTCCCACCTTGTGGAAACCTTAGGGCCAGACAGCAGATAGTTCTGTGAGAAGGCTGGTCTGTGCAGTCTGCACCCACCCCAGCACTGCTGTTCAGATCAGAGATGTGCTTTTCAAGTGAGTCTCCCCATTGCCCATCCTTTGCTTGTTTGGGTTCATGTCACTGAGTTCTCTTAATGCATAACCTGTGTTACTTCTGAATGCACTTGAGCTTAAAGGAGTGTTCCAAAATCTCAGCCAACAGGCTTTGACCACTAATGGCTGTCCAGTTTGGAGCAGACTATTTGTTCTGAAATAATCCCTTTATTTTCTCCATTCCTCCTCTACTCCCCCGGAGTGTCACAGACTTTTGATCCTTTGGCATCAATTCCTCCATTCTACAGATCTCCTTTCTAATACAAGTGTAACAGTAGTTTTCAGTTTCTCTTCTGATTCTAAACATAAGTTGACATGTATACTGGCTTGTTTTTCCTCTTGTTTGTACGTGGTTACTGCCTATCGTGCGTAACAACCCATAACTCATCTTCTGCTTTGAGCTGGGTCATGAAAATGAGGTGATGTTGATTGCTAAAGGTGGGTCTGCCACATCATTAACCATTGGAAAATGAGTCGGCTGTGCCACATACAACGCTGATACTTCCTTCTGACAGCATGATTGACCTTAGTACAAAGTGCTGTTGATGTGTTGTAGAGAAATATTTGCTCCATTATACAAAGGCAGAAACTGAGGCACAGACTCAGTGACCTCTTAAAATTACCACAGGAAGTATAGGCTGTAGCAAGAAACAGGATTTGGATCATCTGTCTCCAGGGACTTTAATTTTGAGACTCTGCTGCAGGTAGGTTTGACATCAATAATTTCATAAATGAAGACTGCTATAAAACAGAACAAAACCACCAAGAATTTCTTAGGGAAATCAGGCTAATGTTATTATGCAGTTTTAATGTATGTGTCTATCCTTCCTCTCCCTAATTTTTGTGCATGTTAGGCCAGTTTAATAAACTCAAGAGAAATAGAGTAGCCTATGTGTGTCTGTAACTTCCTTGAGAACACCAGAGTGAGCAGATGGCAGAGTCTACACTAACAGTTCCCACTGAAGAAGAGGATTTGGCAGAAGCCTGACTCTTACTGGGCATGAGAGAATCCACACAGGAATTAAAATACTTAGGACAATGAAGAAGTCTTTGATCACAGCCCTGGCTCTACTAGAGAGCATCAGATCTCCTGTTGTCACTGTTCAGGATGTGCCATACTTGCATTACATCATATGCAGTCACTGTACCTATTCACTGAGGTGGTAGCATCTGAGCATAAGATTATCCTGGTTTTTATAGTCCAATCTCCCTCATTAGGCACTCAGTGTCCTGAGTTTGCTGTAACAGCACAAAATGTAAATGAAGCTTCACAAAAACTCTAGGACCTTCTGTGGCTGTTTACTGACTATGTTACTGTACCTGCCAAAATGGTCTGAAGTTAGCTCTCTTGAGTAGTTGTTACTATCTGCTAACCAGGTTGGTGGAAACCATGACTCCCAGTTCATCTGTAAGAGTTCTGACCTTGTTTGCATCATGACTTCTATTGACTTTGGTACAAGTAACGAGCAAGACGAGACTATGATCACCCTTTTTCAAAATCCTTCATTTCAGTTCTCAAGTCTGGAAACTGTTTTATTAAAAAGCTCAAAGTGACATGAAATCTGTAAGAGAAAACATGCATCTGGTGAAGAGCTGTTCTGTGGAAAAATGGTTCTGGCAACTCCGCCCAATGGTGTCTACTCTCCCCTGAGCCTCCAGTGGAAATTTTCCCGAGATCCTCGCTTTTGTCCATGCCTTAGCTTAATTTTCTAGCTCTCATGAATGCTTTGTGCAGCAGTGTTTCTCCAGCTGTGATGCCTTGCCCTCATGCCCCTCTGAAAGCTGCAGTTCATGGTGGCTGCCCTTGCCCTGGGCTGCTGCTGAAAGCCAGCTGCTAAGCTAGTCAGCCTTTCTTTGACATTGGTGCCTGGGAAAGTCCAGTGCAGGTGATATGCAATGGCAGCTATTTAAAAATAAAAGTAAAACTAAATGCTCAGATTTCCCTCCATCCTTTGTGACCCTTTCTAAACGGGTCATTGCTTATCATCATCACCATCATTATCATTGTGTTCTCTGCTGCCTGCCTTTATTGTTCCCAGTTGCTCTGTGAGCTTCTTACCTCCCACTGCTCCCCTGCTGCCATTGTGGCTGAGTCAAGCCTGCACTGAAATGGGAAATGCTTGGGGAGATTTGGTGCTTGATATGCCTTAGGCAGCTTATGCTGTTTCTAAGCTGTGTCAGTTGGGAAGCAGAAAGACTGGAAGAAATGCAGGATTCAGCTTGCTTGTCTTTTCTTCATCTGCCTGGTGAGGGTGCTTAGCCTCCTGTCATGGTTTCACCCCAGTCAGCAGCCAAAACCCAGGCAGCTGCTCGCTCACTCCCCCACCAGTGGGATCAGGGAGAGAATTGAAAGGTAAAAGCCAGAAAACGCATGGGTTAAGATAAAGACAGGTTAATAGAGAAAACAAAAGCCACATTCAAGCAAAACTGAACAAGGAATTGATTCTCTGCTTTGCATGGGCAGGCATTAACCATCCCCAGGAGAGCAGGGCCCCATCACATGCTGTGGTGACTTGGCAGGACAAACACCATTGCTCCTATTGTCCACGCTCTTCCTCCTTCTGCCCAGCTTTATGTACTGGTCATATGGTCTGGATCATCCCTTTGGTCAGCTGGGGTCACCTGTCCCAGCTGTGTCACTTCCCAATGTCTCATGTACTCCCAGCTCCCTCACCAGTGTGGCAGTACAAAAAGCACAAAAGCCTTTGACTCTGTGTAAGCCCTGCCCAGCAATAACAAACACAGCTCTGTATTATCAACCCTGTGTTCAGCACAAATCCTGTACTAGCCAGTGGAGAAAACTGTACCCCAGCTGAAACCAGCACAACTCCTCATTAATGTGAAACGTGGGCTCTGTTAATCACACGGCACAGTGGGTTTTGTTTCACATAATGTTGCCAATGTACTCTGCAGGTATTGCTGATGTAAGCTGTAAGATTCCATAAGCAGATCTCATCCTGGAATCAGTAATAACTGGATTTCCTCACATGCAGAAGGTACTTGAAAAGCTTTGTGCCTCTTTAAACCCGTGTTCTGTTTCGCAACTTGCTCGTCTTTTGCTCTTGAGAATCTGCCTTTAAAAAGTGTCATTCTCTCAGTGTCTTTCCAGATCCCACTACTTTATCTACTGGATTCCTGTGTTATGAGTCTTTTGCCCTTCTCTGCTGTAGAAATATGTGGTAGTATTAGTAATGTGACATTTCATGTGTTTCTTCTGATGAGGTTTATTGACTCTTCAAAAGTGGGAAGTGCACTAAAATTGCCTCTTACAGGGTGTTCTGTCTGGTTCTGTCTTGCCATTAACAAGGCAAGGGTCATTTACCTCAGGGGATAAGTTCTAGTAGACTAAAAAGAAAACTTAAAATTTGTGATAATGAAAATTTGTAAATTCACTGTAGAAACATGTTTTAATATGTTTTTTCATGTTTTTGAATTGAATATGGAACTGTTTTCTTAAATCCAAAAAGGAGAAAATAAAAGGAAGCTGGACATACTTCTAGTAAATAAAAAAATAAGGTAGAACTGGAGAAGCCAGCAAATTCACTGCTGGCCCTGTTTGCAGCCCAGCTACTGATAACTTAGATAATTAGCCCTTCCAGTACTTAGAGCAATTAATGCTAAATGCACAGACCTGGCTGAACGCTTCTTGGCAAAGTAGGCAAAATAAAATCTAATCTTGCTGATCTAGTCCACTGACAGTGTTTTGCAGCAGAAGAGGAAGAGAGGCCAGGAAGGGTCTTACAGAAGGAGGAGGATGTAGTGGCCGGTTGGACTTTACCAGGCTGTATGTAACTTAATAGTACCACGGAGAGATACCTGTCAACCCCTGCATTTACCAGGTCCTCATCGTGGTCTTTACTCTCCATCTTGCATGGTGGTCAAAGGTTTGAGCTTGTTCCTGTTGAAGTAAGTGTGAGGGATGAGGCTGAAGAATGCACATTCTGCCCTTCTCTGGAAGCCAGCAGTGGTGCAACAGAGGTATCCGAAGATCCTGCTCTGAAAGAGGCGCAAAGAAAAGCTGGAGCAATACCTCTCTTTCCTAATAAATCCTCACACCCTGCTTCAGTCTTTGGCTGTGTGACATTGATCTGATACCAGCAGAAACAGCCAAGAAGAAAAGTGAAACAGGGACATGCAGCTACTGCAAATCCAGTCTGATTTGGCAGGCAATAGTAAATTTTATTTGGGGGATGAAAAGGTGCTGGAACACTCAGTGAGAAAATGAAGTATTGCTAATGTACTAAAAGTGCAAGGCACTAGACACAGAACACCACAGAGAGAACAGGGTCTTTGCCTATATACTGTGAACTGTCAGTCTTGAAATCTGAAATACCACCTCAGTAATTTTGACAAAGTTTGATCCCAGAAAAATAAACACGAGTAGAAATGTAGCTTTATGTCTTTTCTAAGCAGTTCAGGTTTTGTGCGTAGTCATAGAACCATTCTCTGACATGATGCTAAAAATTCCTTAAATTTCCACTGTGATTGATGCAAAGTAACTGCAGCATCTTCTGTAAAGGATTTCTCAGCAATAAGCACTTTACCTTCTAGGCAAAGTTATCTACACAGTCAACTGTTAAGCAATCTGCTCATCTGAAAAAACGCTTTTGAAATGAGGAAATACTCACACAGAGACAGAAGTGTTCTAAGCATTATGTAAAAGCATTCAAAACCTAAAAATCCTCTCAGTCTTGAATAAGTTCTTGTTCAAAAGAAAAATTTCAGAAGGCAGGTAGAAATGTACAGCTTTTCTTTAATTCAGGAAATCTGCCTATTCGCAGCTAAACCAACATTTGTTTTATCTGTAAAAGTTGTGTAAAGACCTCTAAAAGAAAAAGATTAAGTAATGTTATCTAGATCTTTTGTTCTATATTCTCTGGAAGATGGATGATGATGCTTCTTCCAAGAAAAACTTACTTTTATTCAAATCAGTGAAATCATTTGCTTTCATACAGGATTTTTAACCAAGGTTATCAGACTTACAAACCAAACAATTTCACAGAATTTTTAGTCTCTGTTTCCATAGAGTATTTGAACCACATACACTTCTGAAATGTGTCTTGCAACTCCCCAACTTAGCATCTGGAGTTGAGCACCCCTGTGATGAGTAACAGTGTGAAAGAGGATCAGACATTTCATTCCTGTTAACCATGCAATGCCCAGCAAGCATGCCTGCATTGTGTCAACATGTGTGTGTATAGTTCATGGCATAAGCATGTATGTGCATGTGTAGCAAAACACTGAGTTCATAGGCATGCACGTACCTATAGACAGCGACCTGTGAACCTTCTTTAGCCGTTAATCATGCTTTTATCATGTCCCTTCACTTGACTGAAGTAGCAAAGACAAAGCAGGGTGACTGGGTCTTGAGGCCAGTGCAGAGGTGCTGGAAAGCAAAACTGAGGCATTTAGAAAACCAGAAGTGTTAACAATCATTGATTTATGGCTTGTGTGACTTGATGTGATACCAGCCTTGGGAGAAAACACACACTTGGAGAAAGCACTGAGCAGAGCACTGATTTTTATAGATACAACCATATTTTGTGTACTTAGTGGCATATGATGCAACCACATATATGGATAATGAGACACTATTTTTTCTGGTTTGGCATGGTTAGAAAAGTGTGTGACAACATAATGTTGAAGGGAAACGAAATCCAAAACTGCCTTGATTTCTTTTTGTGCTGTGAGCATTTTACAATCAATTGCAAGCCTCCACATACACTTCTGCCCTGATGCCCAACAGGTGTTTCTTGGATTGAATGTGACAGGTATTCACAGAACATCTCCATTGAGACAGCTTACTGAGTGGAAGAAGGAAGAAGGGTGTTTTCCTTAAGATGTTTCTAAGAGGAACACCTGCAGGCTCAAGTTGTGTAGGTTTTTTTTCTTACAGTCTTTTGTTGGTTGTTTTTCTTTCTCCAAATGGAGTTACTGTGAATAGAAGAGAGCTGCAATAAAACAACTGTGTTTTACCTCAAACACACCTCATACTATCTGCAAAGTGGAAATGTTGTTTCCTTAAGTATCTCACTTGCAAAACTACTGAACTAGGAACTTGTCTGGTTCTACACAGAAATGAACATCACAGATATCTTTGTCTTTCCTGCAGAGAGGTCAAAGTACAGAAATTCTTCATCATGCCCAGTGAGATACTGCAATAGAGAGAGCATCATTCAGTCGGCATTTATCTCAGTATGTAATTGTAGTTGGCAAAATATATCCCTAGCTGTTTTATGCTGCAAAACATGTACTGGGAAGAGGCACCTCTGAGATAGTTCAAATTGCAAGTATGAATTATCAACAGCAGGAAAGAACAGAGGTGGCAGTTTGCAGAAGTAACATCTCTCCCTTTTGCTCCCTCCCTAACTCCTGACCTGTGTGTTTTAAAATCAAATGAAGAACATTATTTTTGTGACTGTGATGCTAGCATTAAGGAGTGAACCAATGGTAGAGTTCTCATGTTTGCAGACAGCCTGAAGCTTTGGCATTTGGAAGCAAGTTGTTTTCCAGCCTTCTCTCCAGGATGAAGATGGTGAAAGCTCACAATGATACACAGTATTATTAGCTAGGCAAATACCAGCTAAAGCTCCTGGAAAGGAATGTCAAGATTATTAATACTGTTGCACTGACTTCAAAGACTCAGTGAAGCTTAGGAGGTTGCCATCACATTCGTAATTTTTCCTGGCTCCTACTGCCTCTGTCCTGGTGCCATGCACTTGGCTGACATGCAATCCCTCTGCTGTATTTCTTTAGACTTCCTTCAGCTTGCATCATTTAAGATGATCTCTGAAGGTAACATCTCCCTTGGAAGGGTAAGACCTCCTGTCGAAGGATACCTGTGCTGCTTTCTTGTTCCCTTCTGGTACAGAAGTCACTGGTTTGCTAGTGGCAATGTGTTCATCCAGCTAAAATGGCCATTTTGCTTCTCTTTGAGGTTGAAAGGCTTCCCTAGGAGGAAGTTAAGTTGTGTTAAGGACTTGCCAACACAGGAAGTATGTACTGTCAGAACACTCATACAAACAAAACACTACCATGGCAGACTTCTGGGAATCTCCCTGTCCTTCAGGAACTCAAGACATTTCTTAATGTTTCCAGGCACTCTGGAATCAAATTTGATAAGTTTTGCCAGATAGAATATGGACAGCATTCAAAACTGACATAGCCTGACTGCTAAAGGGTAGAGGAGCAATGAGATGCAGTGCGTTAGCAGAAGGGAATCTTTCTGTGTTCCATTTATGGGATTTAGGCTTTATAAATCAGGGAGGGACCTTTGGGGCAACTATTTGGCACAGGTCCCCTGGAAAGTTAAAATTTTCCCCAGTCAAAATGGGGTGGAAAACAGCTGAATTGGCTTTTTTCCTGATTATATTGCACCTTGTACGAGGTATATAATGGAGACAGTAATAGCATCACCGTGGACAAAGGGAAATGAGGGAAATGTTTCTTCAGGAGTCTTCCTCTTCTCAGCCCCAAAAAGTGTTCTTGTAAAGCTTGCTAGTTAAGACAGCATTAGGTATGTTTCTCAAGTTCTAAACTAAACGAAGGCCACAATCAGATATGATAGGCATGCTAATGCAAATGATAGATTCTCTATTCATTCTCGTTTTGTTAGGCTTGGGGCTTTTTATGTTTTGTGGGTGACAAGCTGAGGTGAGGACAGGATGTGAGCATGGATATCAGCGACTCTTAAGTTCCCATCTTTTTGGTGTCATTCACTCTGTTGTTACAGATACTTGAAGCCTTATTACACAAATCTCTTACTCATTTAGTATTTACTAACACTTCAGCTAGTTTTGGAGTTGAGTGTAAGGAGAAAAAAGCCAATATACTTGGACCCTTCGTCTACCCCAGGGGTTGCACTGTGTGCCACAGACCTCCAGCCTCCACTCACAGCTCTTGAGTGCACCGTGCAACCTCCAGCCATGGAATATGAAGTGTGACCTTTCCAGGACAGAGCCCCCCCACTGCATGAGTGGGACTCCGTGCTCAGCCCGTGTTTGGGTGTGTGGGGTGATCTGACAATGCAGGGCAACTTGCTGGTGGGAAGCACCCTCCCTCAGATACTGCTCCACTGTTTGCCTGCAACTGGGTGGTATATTTTGATAGGAAGTGTGCGATAGGCCTTCAGCTTTCACCAGGGGTGAACGATTGGGAAACAAATGTGTCAGCTGCCACGAGTCTGGGAAAGGCAGTGCTTTATTGACTCTTGCTGCCACAGAGTCAGTCTGACGGCTTGAACCTTGAAGTGTCATTCAACCAGCCCTGGTGTGAGATGAGTCAGAGAGGATTACACATATGTTGCACAACTTCCTTATAAAAAAGTGTTAACCAGATGGAGTACAGCATGAAGCCTGTCATTTCAGGACAGAAATTTCAAGCATGCAAGAAACAGGTGTCCCCACAAAATGCTGGACTGTTCAGGAAAGGCTGCTCTTTAAATATACAAGTGAATGCATTTGTTTTGGTGGCAGGTCACTAAGCAACCTGCATTACACCACGAAAGTACAATCTCAGCAGCAGTTCTCAGTACAGTTGGCATCTTTGGCTTTGAATCACCATACCATGAATTAGCACTGACAGTAGCTGCAGGGCCTTGTCCACAGCAAAATACTGGGGGCAGATACACAGCTACACCAGTGATTTCAAGTACAAATTAAAAAGCAGGTATGCAGGTTTAGAGTAAAGTAGTGGTTGGTGTTTAAATCTTTTATGGTATTGTCAGATCTTCTAGGTAGTATGAAAGTAGATTAATAGTTACAAAAGTCCATAATCAAATGTGGTGGTTTGAGCATAAAGATTATTCTTACCTGGACACTGTCAAAGGGCAAATTTTTGTTGCAAAAATTGAGGGCAACTAAATAGGCTGAAAGAGTGTTGGAGTGGAAAAAAGGGACAAGATCTTTCAGAGGCTGGGTGCATGTGAAATACAGTAGTGCATACCTCTGTGACTAAAACCCAAACAAACTAGATGGCCTCACCCAGTTGTTCCTCAGTAAACTCATCATCCTCACCTGTCATACCTAACCATGGCAGTCAGTCACATGAAATTTAGTTTACTGAAGTAAACAAGTGGGTTATTTGTCATTGACCATAGACATATTTTTTTCAACTTCTTGTTGGGCTTTATGTGGCATGTTCCCTAAAATAAAAATCTCCATAGCCTCTGCCCCAGACAACAGAGAGCTCTTTCTGTAGATTGGGACAGGACATAGAGGATGCAGTTAGAGCTTGCCTACATCTTACGAACACCTTTATGATCAGTGAAATTTGCAGCTAGCTAATCTATAGCACAGCTTAGTGCCAGACCACAGGAGGAGACACAGGAGCCCTTTGCTGTCCTTAGAGGAGCCACCTGCTTGGGAAGCTGGTGCCTACAGGGTGCTCTGGCATGCTGTGATGCAGAGCAGGGCATGCCCTTACTTTTGTTGATTAAAAACCTGTAAATGCTTCTAGAAAGCAAAGTAGTGAGAAGTGCGAGGTCTGCATAATACAAATTTCTAGCTCCTTTGCAGATGGGAATGAGCTACCTCAGGGTCTGATCTAGTTTGAGGCTATATGAGAAATGGAGGGAGGAAGTAAATGATGGCATTGAAAATTATCCTGGGAAACCAGGTGACAAAGCATTACACAGCCACTAAATAGCACTTACACAGTAAAATGAGCTGGCATGAGTGGGAAATCTGTGTGTTGGGACTGATGGTATGCCCAGTCACCGCTTCATGGTTTTCTTTTGTAACAGGAGGAGTGGCCTGTCTGTAATCTTTCATGCTGAATTTACTATTTCACTTCCTCTCTGGCACCACCTCAGTGTTGCCGTAGCATTTTAGCATGTCTCCATGTACTAAAATGTAATTTGCTTGAGCATGGAGACATTTAAACGGGAAAGATGTACTTGATGCTCTCTGCTCCCTATGGACAATGTCAGGACATGAGCCCCCCGTGAAGTGTGTAACCGGTGTGAAACAAGTGTGGTGCCAATCCTGTCCAAAGGCTTGTGAGGAAGCAATACCAGTTTCATTTCCAAAGAAATGTTTCATTTTAAAAGGAGGTTAAAATCAGATATGAACTGGAAATGACGCTTCTATAAGAACACTCCAGAAGGATGAATTTATTAGACAGCTGTTTATCTTGCATTCACTGCATTTCAATATTGTTTTAAGACCAGTTCCTAAAATGTATTTCTTACTTCTTGCCTCATCTTCTAGCATCACAGTCACAACTTGATGAGAAGGACTACCATTTTTTACATGGGATGATACAAAGGGTCAAAGATTATTATAAACTTCTGACAGTGCAGCTGCTTGATTATGTCACCTGCCTCTCCCTCCTACTGTGATTATATTTATATGAGCTCTCTGGTTTATGGCTCTATACATTTGTTAATACCAAATATCTTAATATTGCCAACAGCCCACTAATCTCAGTGGGTTATGCTGCAGATCATTTGTCTGGTCATGACTGAATCAATACTCATCCTCAGGAGGAGAGAAATGCCACTAACTGCAACAGATACACATCATAGAGAGGTTTTATCTTTGTTCCCTTCTCTTTTCCCTGTCTCTCTCCCCTTTTAACTTTAAAAGAGTTTGGGAACAAGGTCTAACTATGGGTAGGGAAGAGGCAGACCCTCCTTTTGCTCTGGGCCAGGCACACATTGCTTGTAACATGACCTATAAGAGAACTTATCTCCCAGGCTTTCTAGCACTATAGACGGCTGGCCGAGCAGACTGAAGTGACTTCATGGAAGATCTGGATGCCTCCTGCCTCCCACCTGCTCAGCAGACAGGTCTGGTGGACCAGACTGCTCAGCCGGGGCTATTTTGAGGGGGGTTGTTTATTTTGGGGAGATGTCGGTGGAAGGAACTGCTGGGGGCTCCTGTGGCTAGTAGTGGGAGATGCCAGGTGGCAGCAGAATCTCCACAGGAGTCCCCTCTGGTGCCTGCTGAAGTGGCTGGTGAGGTATCAGGTGTCATAATGAAGAGGGATAAAGAGGGATGCTCCGTAGCAGTAGCTCAGCTGTGAGGATTTGGCTAAGCAATGTGTGTATAGATACTGGCAGCACCTCTGCAATTCACCGTGTCTCACCTCTAGAAGCAAAGGTGATCCCAGCTGCCCTCCTGGACACTTCCCAGAGGGCTGCAATCTGAGAACTGCTGATTTATATGACCAATCTGAGAACTGCTGATTTATATGACATGGAGCGCTGAGGCCATGGGGGGAAACCACCCACCTTCTGAAAATATCATATATGTTTATAATTATCTTTACTGAAATGCCTGAGAGGCAAAGTGGCTATCTTGCTAGCACCATGATCCATCAGCTTCCAAGAAGTTACTCAAGTCTACTAATTTCAGATGCATCTGGTTATTTTTCATGTCCCAGTTTCTGCATCCCCAGGCTGGAAAAGTGAAGCACGGGGCAGCACTGGGAACTCAGGTTGTTAACAGCTGTGGAAGGAGAGCCTGAGACAGTGCAGGTTGGCAAAAGAAAAAAAAAGATCCTTGAGAATGATAAACTGAGTTGATGCTTGAAAAAACTCAAAGATATTAGCAGTTAGAAAAATTCTGTAGTTCACTTTGCTTACTCTTGATGCTCTTCTTTGATTAATAGTGCAAAGGGTGAATAATCCCTGGTATCATCGTTCTTCATAAACAGAAATAAAGTATCTGACTTTTAAAATAAATGTGAATTTGCTGAAGGAATCAAAATAATATTTTCTAAATTTGCCATGATCTTTTCTTCACAGTTCCTTGCAAATCTGTTTGCATTTCTTTAAAAGAAGTGTTTGTTTGATAGTCTTGCACAGAATAAAGCTGAGAACAAAATGAGAAAACTTTTTATTACTTTCAGCATGTATAAGCTTTCCTCCAAAGCAAAAATCCTGCCATTAATGCACATTTGATGTTCTCCCAAGTGTAGCAAAGGAGCAATGATCAGTGAGGGAAATACTACAAGGGCTTAGGAGCACATCTCTACCTGTGTGGCTTTAATGGTTTATGTAGAGATGCCATTACCTATTTGTAGCAGGTGCTGAACTGTATGGATTGTTACACCCAGGCAAAATACAGCAAAACATTCAACTGCTGCAGATCCCCTCTGTTTCCCTAAGCATGTGCCTCCTCCTCCTCCCTGTGTGAGGTGGGTGCTGGCATGGGAAGTTGGTGGCATTGCCCCGTTCCTCACTGCCCCTTGCATGCACTGCTCTGCGAGGGGCAGCAGCCGGACCTCACGGGACCTGGAGAGATGTGACTGAGGCTTTGCTGCACCTGGGCTTAGCTTTGAGCGACCCAGCTGCAGCCTCTGAGATCCCTGAGAAGGCTCCTGCTGGTCTGTTGTGTGGAGTCCCAAGTGGGGAGGCATCTGCTCTATATGACATGCGTGGCAAGGCTTGGGGTGGCAGCACCTGGCATGGCAGAACAGGAGCAGCTGTGCTAGCTGTGGGAGAGTTAGGATGCAGGGATCCATGACAGCCCCCCAAAGCAGGGGCTGAGATCCCAGAGAAATACTAATATCATTCTGACTATTGGATTCCAGTTTTCTTGACCGTGGTGTCTTGACAGAAAGAAGATCTAGTTACTGCTCTTGTGTACTGTGTATTCAAAGGTATTATGGAAAAAAAATCTGAAAGTAAAACAGAAAGGAGCTAGTCCAGATTTGGGGTCAGTCCTGTTTTCTCTGTACTGCTGTTACTTTGCAATGTGGAGGATTTTCCATGTACAAATTCACTTCTGAGGACCTCAGTTACTTTTCCTAAAAAAGTGTACTAGGGAGTTACTTAATTTCTTGTTTAAGTGGGTAAAATATTGCATTGTAAAAACCCTTGTTAATGCATTTCTTGAACTTTAAGCAAGAAAGGATCTTTCAGCAAGGTGTGATCTTATAGAAACTGAAGGTTTTGTTTTCCAGATTGAAATTTCCCACTCTCTTCGAAGGTGGGCACAAGTGGTCTTAACCCAGAGAAAGTTGGCTTTGGTAGCACATTCTTGATTTTAGGCCAGGCACAGAAGCTAACTGATATATGAAAACAGATAAAATATTGCTAAGACTTGTTGTTACACTTCTGCCAATGAAGCTTCTGAACACAGGCACTGAAGTGTGAAATAACAACACAGTACTACCAAGTATGGAACTGCTTAGTCACCTTTTAGAAATTAATTTGACATCCTGCTGAAACCAACAATCTAAACAATCTAACCAAGAGCCCCCAAAGAAACTGTTAGTTGATTTATTCTTTGTTTTACTATTTAACACCAAGTGATGATAACCCAAAAGAATTACCTTAACTAAATTAAGCAATTCATGTGTTTAGGGTCCTCAAAATAAACAAATTAAATTGAGACTGAGGACTACATTATTGAAAGGTGTTTGTTTAGGTACACTGGTTCAGTGTGCAAAAAGTACTCATTTCAGAAGAGCCAAGTGTTGGAAACTCTGCAGGAAAGTGTATGCTTCTGCTGTGTTGAGGAACAGAATGCACTTGCTGAAGGTCAGTTCAAATGGAGCCCCTGCACTGGCTAGGAGAGGGGATACTAAAGCTGTGGCTAAAGCTGCAGCATTGCTAGGAAGTGACCAGTAAGGTCCCACTGTAGGCAGCACCACTGCTGGTCACTGCCTAGCTGTGCTATTTTGCCTTCTGCCTACAGTTTGCACTTTTTGCTGCAACTTTGTCGCAGGACAGAAGTGGCTAAAAGTACCAGTAGGTCTAGAAAGGGATTAGATTGTTAAATTAGCATTTCAAGGAAACATGGCATGCACCTGAAGCCCTCAACCAGAGGGGAAATCTGTTGATTTCCATATTGCACGCTAGGGAAAGGACTGCTTTGTATTTGTCCTTTATGCTCCTGCTGTAAGCAGTTATTGCAGGTTGATGTCTGACTGAAATGTGGGACCAGACTGATCTCATGCTAGGGAGCTGTTCCTGTTTTGCTTCATCTTGTCTTGTATTGCTGAGTGCATGCTGGCATTCTGCAGCTCTGCCTTTTGCACCCAGGATCCCAAACCTGCCACCTGTGCCTCCTTCTGCTGGTCAGCGGGGGATCTGGCAGGGTCTGATCTGTGTCACTCTACATACTGCTTGCTTAAGTGCCTAAGAATGGGCCTTTCACCTTATGTTCCTTTTTGTAAAACCAGGACCAGCAAAATCCCTCCATGGGCTTGCTCATTTTCTTCCTGCTGTACCTCATAGAGTACAGTTCGCAGCTGTCTGGGCTGGCGCAGAAAAGTGCCAATAACATCTGTGGTTAATGAGCCTGGGAAGAGCAGTTAATGAAGATCCTGTTTCAGAAGCTGTGCTTCTCTCAACCCTAGAATAGCCAGACATGTAGTACATGGGCATGGTGTTCGCTGCACAGCTCTATTTTTGTCCCTTTCCCTTTTAACCACCTGTCAACAGCTTGCTGTGTGGAACCCCCATCTCATCTTGGTCTGGTAGGGTGCAACACTAGTCTGCAAAGTAGAGGAGTATGAACCTTAGGTGGTGTACCAGACAACCCACTAGGATGCAGGAAGAAAATATGTTTTGTACCATTAACAAACAAGATAAATTTATCATTTTAAAACACTGTTTACTTCATCCTTTTTTAATTTCTACTTTTATGTAGGTTTTATAATGTATGTACTATTTAACTCAAAGTTGTTGTGGTTTTTTTTTGTTTTTTTTTTTTACTGAGAGGGGTGAGCAACCAAAAAAATTTGGGGGCCACAGGCTTTAAAAGACATCTCAGAAAGCTGACATCTGCAAACTCTTCTATTCCATGAAGATCTAGTCTGGTTTTCCTCTCCAAATCAGTGAGCCTCACCAGGGCTGTCATTTCCCTGATTGTCATCTACACAGGTACTTCAAGACTTTCTGCCATGTAATTTTCAGTCCCAGCTGGGGTCTGTACAAAGGTGGTGTAATCACCAGTTAGGCTGGGATGAATTAGTTGCATGTCACCAGCAGAGCAGGAGGTCAAACCAACTAATCTGTCAAATTTAGGAGGGCCTGCACAAGCCTGGATCGAGAGATTATGTAATAATTCTGCACAGAAAGAGCAGCTAAATTTCAAGTACCAATCTGCCAGCTGGAGACTTGCTGGGAAATCAAAATCTTTGTTAGAAAATGATACTGACAGCGAAATGGTAAACCAATGCAGTGCTAATGCAGACCTGGTGTACTGTCTGTCCACAGCCACAGGCTTGGGAAGGATGCATTCTCTCCTTCTCATTTTGTGCAGTGCAGATCACCTTTCTTTTACATGCTGTTTATGGCAGCCTTAAGGCCTTTGTGACAGTGACTGTAGCTTGCTGAGAGGTCAGTGAGATTGATCTCATCCTCCTTAGGCTGACAGTGATCTTGGGTGGAAGATTTAGACCCTACAGCAGTTCACCCTTGGTGAGTGCAGCTCAGTGTAGCCACAGACACTTAACAAGGTTGGGTTTGGAGGAGAAGGAGGGCAGTTACTAAATTCAGAATGACCTACTTAGACTGTGTGTATTGAGTTAGTAGATACTGATGAAATTCAGTGTAAGAGCTACCAGGCAGTAAGAAAAGTAAATTATGGTAGGGTCACCTTCATCTGTACTCTTTCAGGGAAGCAAGGTAACGGGTAAAGGTTTGGAAATTGATGTATCTGAACCATGTGTGTGAAATTTCACATTGGTACATGCAGGGATGATGCCTGCCTTTAAAAATCTGACTGTAAAAGTGCAGGAGAAAATCATCCTCTACTGGCAACAACAAAAAAGTTCTCCTCTGCCCCCCATTTCAAAGTGTTCATCTCTGCCAACTCACCTACCACTGGGAATCACAAAGGAGGAATCTGTGAGGCAATAGAGGGGGGGGTTAATCTGCTCCCCTTGGTAATGTGTATGTGTGTTTTTCTGAGAATAATTTGGAATTTGATGCACTTTGACACGATGGCAGTCACACTGGGACAGAAGCACATCTCCTTGGAAGCAAATGCAAAATTTGGCTTCTGTACTCAGAAGTTTCTTCTCTAGCTTTTGAGAAACTTAGATGTGGATGTTTAGTATGAGCTGTGGCTGGCAAGGGCTGCTATGAAGAGATGAGCTGGGGACCAAGTAGTATACTATGTCCTAAGCCCCTAAGAGCTTTGCAGTTGAAGGCTTTGTTTGATTTTATGAAGTAGATTTGTAGGTGATAGGAGCCTGCAGACCAGAGGTGATGGAACTGTCCACATGTGAAACCTGAATGATGCAGAGTCCTGGAGAAGGTTAGTTGCTGTAAAAAAAAAAAAAAGGTGAAAGTACAAAAACTGAAAAATAACAAGGTGGTGCATGTGAATATAGAAGGGTTTTATGTAGCAAGTAACAATATGATCAACACATGGTTGATTTATCTCAAGAGGAAAGAAACTCTACTGCTGTCTCTGTTTCTAAGCTTGAAATCAACAGTTTCTGGTGTGGATAGAGCCTGGTTCTCAGTAAAGGAGGCTCTTGACATTGCACACATCCTTGCACCAGCAGATTATGCACCTCAGAGCACTTTGGAGTCTGAGGCCTGCTGTAAATATTTAGGACATCCCAAACAAAAAACCAGAGTCTCATCAAAATTAATTAAACTATCATTATTAGGCAGAAAATTATTTGTAATCAAAGATTTGTGTGCTCCCTAGTTTATTCCCAGCCTCTTGGTTCTTGTCTATAGCATCTAAGATGACTAGAAAGACCTCCCAAAGTGAAACATACCTATCTCTGCACTATATGCCTTTGCTACTCTTGAAAAACATTCCCTCCTGAGGAAATAATCAGCCATTCTTTTTATGTAACCCAGCATTTGATGGGGCTGTCTTTGGAGGGAGGTCTCTGTGGGGAGCTTTGGTCATTCCTCTCCCATCTCAGACACAATCATCTCCAAAGGGAGGGACACCAGAGCAGCAGGCAGCCAGAACACCCAGCTGTTGTTAGCCATCCAGGCTGCCTGGCCTGTTTGTTGGTAAAAGTGCTGAACTCAACCCTTTTTATCTCATTCTTTGTCAGGTCACCAGTGAAGCCAGTAAATGCCAGATGAGTCTCTGCAGCTGTGGGTTTGCCATGAGCCAAAAGCTGCTCCTTGCCCCCAGGTTAGTGCCAGGCAGTGCAATGTGTAAAGGGTACATCACAGGGTGTGTGGACACAGCTTTGCCCTGAACTGAGACCAGTGCTGCACCTTATCACAGTCTCCTGACATAATTCTAGGGGAACTCATACAGAACAACATATTTAGGACCATGTATATAATACTGAGCACAGAACTATTCAAGACTTTCATTTTAATCTTTGCAACTTGGGTGTAACATCTTCTTAAATCAGAAGCAGTGTGGCCAGCAGCGAGTGGAACTTTTGTGCCCCTCTGCTCTGGTGAGGTGGGCCCACTTGGAGTTCTGCATCCAGTTCTGAGGTCTCCATCTCAAGAAGTACATGGATCTGTTGGAGCAAGCTGGGAGGAGGACCACAAAGGATGGAGCACCTCTGCTATGAAGACAGGCTGAGAGAGTTGGGGATTGTTCAGCCTGAAGAGAAGGCTCCAGGGAGACATTATTGACCTACAACAAAGCTGGAGAAGGGGTTTTTATCAGCACATGTAGTGATAGGACAATAGATGATGGCTTTAAACTGCAAGAGGAAAGATTTGGATTGGATACTAGAATTCTTTACTACAAGTGTGGTGGAGCATTGGAGCAGGTTGCCCAGAGATGCTGTAGGTGTCCCATCACTGGAATTGTCCAAGGCCAGGCTGGAGGGAGATATGAGCAACCTGGGCTAGAGGAAGGTGTCCCTGCCTGTAGCAGGAGAGACTACAAATAGATGGCTGCCTTCCAACCCAAACCATTCTGTGATTCTGTATTTCTCCCTTCTGTCCCTACAATGCACACTCTTTTCCATGACTGGATTACATTTTAAAGGAGGTGGTTTAAATGCATCTTTCCATATGCTGAAGAGCAAATGAATGGTGATATCTATTCTAGAGTAAACATCAGTAGATTTGGGGGCTTTTTTGGTTTGTGTCAATATCTTTTTTATAAAGCCACATGTCTGAAGAAAATTATTCACTGAGCTGTTAAGTACAGTTATATGGATTTCTTTCCAACAGGGTATGTAAGAAGAGACTGAAAGCTGAAGAAAAATTCCCAGGAGCACAAAATCTTGCTAATTTATTGACAGAGAAATTTCAGAAAGACTGCAAAGAACATCTGGCAGCTTCTGGTTTATATTTCTTTTTCCCTAAATATTTTCCTAAATAATTGGAGGACTTCAATTAAATTGCAATCTTTACCGTATTTATGAACAGACTTTTATGGAACCTTTCATCCTAGGGCCTAGGGCAAATGATTTAAGTGGCAAAACACTCCCAAGAGATGCACTTTCACGTTTCTACTAGGCAAAGAAGCAGAGGAAGCAGAAATAGTCCACTGACAAGAGAGCACAAGGGAACTTGTAGCAGAGGGAGGAAGGAAGCCTGGGGTCTCTTGAGGTCTCAGGCAGTGTGCTGTAAAACCAAGCTTGACCAAAACATAATATTTCTGCTTTTTATTACTTCCTTTTAGAGGAAAAACATGATTTATAATATAGGAAATAATGACTAAAATATGTATGTACTTTTCCAAGGGCAAAAATAATTCTCTAACCTTCTGCAAATTTGGTACTTTTGTGAGGCAAGGTCACTGCACAGTTTCTTCTGCTCTGCTTAAAAATATCTCAGTTATCAAGCAAACGTATTGCCAGATTGCAAAATGAGCCTCTTAAGTGCTCTTGGCATCACAAATAAAGTTGCCTCTAAATAAATAAACAAGTAAGTAATGTCATGTTGGCCCTTCTGAATATTAAAAGCTTGCATTTCCCCATCTCTCTCATTTAAATTACCATAATTTTATTTCAGCAGCTTTCAGAGAGCTGTGCTCTGGGTAAGATCTACTCTAACAAGGCCCCTAGTGCAGCTACCTCCATGAGAAGCTCTAAAAATCACCCTATCCTTCTTATGAGCCTCCCACAACGCTAGTCTTCCCAGCTCCACTGAACTAATTGCTTACCTCTGTGACTAGCATTTTTCTGCCTTAGAGTTACTTCATGGAGAAAAACAGCTGCACTTCAAGTGGCATGACTGTGCTATCCCTTTGCAAACAGTACGTCTATGTTTAAGTTGAGTGAAATTTAATGTTAAAAGCAGGCTAATTCTTACCCCAAGTGTAACTTTCTCAAAGTGGAAGGTCACCAGCTTCATCAGACCCATCTCCAAAATACTTTTCATAATGAAAAGGGAGAAATATGCCTCTTTAATACCTAGAAGTCAATCATACTTTGGATAAATAGAAAAAGAAAAGAGCCATTCCTCACCTGCTTGTCCATGAAACATTAATAATTCCTTAGTATGCAAAATACTCCTGAGCAGAGAATTGCATCTGTTATTGAGCCTCATGTATCATTCCATAACTAGCATGATTATACTTGCAGGGAGGGGGTCAAGTAGAGTTAATACATACCCCTGCAAGAGCTGTTCCAGTAGGTACTGCTGGGACTTGCTATGTTTTGTTTTGATTAACTTAACTTTCCCCTATCCACTGTCCCTCTCTCAGAGACTGTTGAAACTCAAGAGAGAATATATTTAATCTAACCAGAGATAGAAAGCCAGCTTGAGAATGTCATGCATTTCTCCTTCAAAGTGCCACACTTTTGTGTGCTTCTTGTGGTGCTGCAAGCACTAGCAAGGGTGCTCCCAAGGGATATTAACCCTGGGCTTCAGCTGGAGCAGTGGTGTGTTGCTGAGTATCACCATCAGAGCACTGGTGCTGTTGGCAGTGGTTCCCTCCAGCAGAGCAGAGTCTGGGCCTTCTGTGAGCATCAAAACTTCCTTCAGCCATGGGCAGTGATGTTGCCATGGCATCCTGTGCCAAAGAAAGCCATTTAAAAATCCTCTTGTCCCTTTTAAACTCCAACTTCTAAAGCAAGGGATGCAAGTCTGGAAGAGTCTTGTTTCCTCCCTGCTCACTGCATGTAGACTAGTCAGGGACATTTCTATACCTCTTGTTGCTCTATAGTTGATTTTTCCTCTGGTTCCTCATCACCTGAAGCCAATTTATCTTGTATGTGTTTCAGCAGTTTTTGCTGAGAGAGGCAGTGGTATCCAGGGGAAAGATGATGTGTTGAATCCAAAAGATGGATTTGGTCTCTGTGTCTCATGGGATACAGTACTGGGTGCATGCAGTCTCTTTTCTGATTGTGGTCTGAGCCCAGCACTCATCTCAGATGTATGGAATAGGAAATCTGAGCTGCAGTGCACTCATATTGAGAGTGTGTGGGTATAGCACAGACCATATCTAGACAGACAGGTGTGCATGCACACATACGTGCAGAACTTCACCTGTGTGGAAGAGAAAAACTTTTAGCATTTGGAAAGCCACTGAATGTGCAAAAGGTGAACTTACTTTGTGTGTAACATCAGTTGTGCTAGGAACTGCAGCTCACAAAGGTTGGTTGTGCTGTTGGAAGCTGCTACTGAGAGTGACATAGCACAAGAAAGAGTCTTTATTTTCTACAACGGGGCTTGTGAGCAAGGAGACCAAAAAAAAAAAAAAAGTAAAAATATTAGAAAAGAGCATGTTTTGCTCTGTCATTTCACATAATAGCATGGCAAGAGGTTTTCCTGGCAAGCAATGGTAAAGAACTTCAAGTAAAAAAACACAGGCCATGATTGAAGTGTAACATTTTTGTTCATAAATTAATCCCAAATGACAAAATTATTGCATGCATTAGAGAGGAAAAAGAAATGGAATAAGAGGTGGATGGAGGAAAGAGACTAGTATTGTTAAGCTTACATCAAACATGTTTTTTTCCTATTCCTTTTAATTGTCTGAGTCAGTGTCAAAAACCTAAATAATCAAAGCTGAGAGGTTCAGCAATAGGGCCCAGAGTTGAGTAAGTACAACTTGATTATTTAAAATAACTGGTGGTGAGGCTGAGGAGACAAAGCTGCCTCTGTTCTCCCCCCGGGAGCCTGCCACGCTCTGTGCGGAGCTGCTGCTGGCAGCCGGGCGCCAGAGAGTGTCTGTGGCACCGGGAGGGGACAGCGTGTCCCGGGACAGTGGAGTGCCAGCCTGCGGGGCTGGCTCTGGGGAGCAGCTCTTCTCTCGCTGAAGCTGCTGGGGTCTAAAACCTCACCAGCACAGCAACAAACGCAGAACGAGCCCCTTGTTCACACCCACGTTACCAAGAAAGTGTTGGTCCAGAGGGACTTGACAGGCTTGAGGGGCAGCCCCCTGTGCCAGCACAGGCTGGGGGTGAAGGGGTTGAGAGCAGAGAAGGATTTGGGGTACTGGTGTGTAGAAAGCTGAGCATGTCTCAGAAATGTGCACTGGCAGCCCAAAAGGCTGCATCAAAAGCAGCCTGAGCAGCAGGATGAGGGGGGCAGTTTTGACCCTCTGCTCCTCTCTGGTGAGACCCCACCTGGAGTGTTGTGTCCAGTCCTGGGGTCCCCAGCACAGAAAAGATGTGGTTCTTCTGCAGCGAGTTCAGAAGAGGGACACAATGATGATCTAGGAAGTGGAACACCTCTACCAAAAGGAAAGGTTGACAGAGTTGGAGCTTTTCTGTGTAGAGAAGAGAAGGCTCTGGGGAGACATTACAGCACTTTCCAGTATATGAAGGAGGCCTTTTCTTATGAAGGCTGGAGAGGGATGTTTTACAAGGTCATGTAGTGATAGGACAGGGGGAGATGGCTTTAAACTGAAAGAGGGTAGATTTAGACTAGCTATTAGGAAGCAATTCTTTACAATGAGGGTGGAGAGGCCCTGGCTCAGATTGCCCAGAAAAGCTGTGAGTGTCCCGTCTCTGGAAGTTTCAGATCAGGCTGGACAGGGCTTGGAGCAACCTAGTTTAGTGGGAGATGTCCCTGATCATGACAGGTGAGTTGCAACTAGATGATCTTTAAGGCCCCTTCCTACCTGAACCATTCTGTTATTCAGGTTGAAGACTGCTTTAAGTGCTAATTCTTTCTTGGTGTTATTCAATTCATGATTTTGAAGTGCATTGATGGACTTGTTTCTCCCACTGGTGCCTACACAGCAGCTTTCCTTCTGCTGATGCACATAGCACACTGATGTGGACACTGCAGCCAGATCACACAAATTACCCTATCAACTTGCACTGGATTTGTGTCTAGTCAAAGCTCGCTTTTCCATGGCCGGCAGTGTCTGTGCCAATCTCACGAGCGAGCTGACAGGCTGGGGAAGCCTGGCCTGACACAGCCTGTGAAAAAGCCCAGCCAGCAGTGGACCTCTGCCTGAGCTGCTGATAATCCCATTCCTTTAGCTCTCCTTAATCAATCTAAAGAAACATTAGAAACGAATTTACAAATGGCAAACAGGCAGTTTCTCACAAGACACTCAGTTACTATGCTGAAACAGCAAGAACAGGCTGTAATAGTTATTTCAGCGAGCAGTGGAAACGTCAGTGACAGTGGTTTGGCCATTAAGAGCTCAGCTGAATTTCTGGTCAGTGAGGACAGTGTGTTCTTCCTGGGGCAGTGGCTGGTTGCTGCAGATGATTCCAGCTTTCCCAAATTGCTAAGCTGCCGGCGTAAACCACACGATGTTACGATGCTTCTCACTATCTGTGATAGCAGAGGTAATGTTCTGCATGGAGATACAGCAGTGACACAGCAAAGACTCAGATGGTGCTTGGTGGGGAAACTGAGTGCCTGGGGCTCGTGTGGATGGGTGCCAGGGGCCTGAGATGCCCCTTGCCCTGGCCAGGTAGCGCTGGCATGTGGATGGAGGGCAGCTATTGCTGCGCTTATTTACTGCGTACGTGCTGCTATTTCCAACTCTGTGACTCTGTCTGTGTTCCTCAGGGAGATTAAGGCTGCCCTTATTTCTGTGAATCCTCAGCTGAGATCATCCACAGGTTTAGTATCTGTGCTTTAGTAGGGCTGAATCCCTTCTTGCAAGCGGTTCATAACCAGTGCTGCTGTGCTGGCCATGATCTACAGCAAGAGCACCCAAGGATATGCTGGGAACTAACATTGACAAACTGTTTCTTCCCCAACCCCTTTGCAGAGCAGAAGCATGCACTAGACAGTTGTTTCCTCTCCAGGCAGTCATCAATGGGACGTCTGCCTATCCATCCCAGAGGATAAATTCCAGGACTCACACAGAGATAATATCCGTGCTCTCTGCTAGCAGCCCTGGCTTGGTTGGAGCTTTCAGCCAAGGTTCTCAATGTGGTGGGATCAATCACACATGCAAAAGGCTTGGTGGCCTCCTTGGTGGTGCTGTCACGGGAGTGACACAGGACAGGGAAGCATGTGGTGCTAATCCAGCTGGAAAGTCAAATATAAATATAAAGACATCCAGTTATTTTGTAAGCAGAGGGGATGGCCTTCAGGGGGCTTCAGTAAATGGGGCTGCAATGCCTGAGATCATGTGTGAACAGCTCTCCAGTGTGTGATGGCCATGTCCGCCCGTGGACCCTCCTGGTTCTGGCTGTGGTGCTTCTTGTGATGCTCAGAGCACAGCATCTGCCTGGGGTGCCAGAGGCCTCTCCGCCAGGCACTTGTGGAAAGGGATGCTGTGGAAAGTGCTGCAGGTGTTCCCTGGTTAACACTCCTGTGGAGCAAAACAATAAAGGCAGCATGTGTCTCTGCTCTTTTCCACTAGCCTTTAATAAGGCATTTTCCTTGTGCTTTCAAGACCATACTATGCAATACTCTGAAAGTACTGTCCCCCCGTACTTTCAAATAAATGCATCTATAGAATACAAATGGTTATAGTCTATGCATTTTTGTCTCATTGTATTCCACTTTTTTTTTCCTCCGATAGAAACCTTTCAAAACTTGTATTTAGGTGTTGAGTATTGAAGGGTAAAAGCAGGTATTATGTCAGCTTGACCCAGGATGATGACTCTCCTGCTGCTGATTGTGCATTATGGTGGAAGGACAGGCTTAAACTGAGCTAAAACATATCTGTGTGTTTCCTGGTTTTTCCTTAAGTGAGACTTTTCTTGTCTTTCTAGAACCAAAAGACCTTTATGACTTTAAATTTTGACTTGAAGTGTCATTTTTGGCAAACAGTTTTAGTACTACACTTTGGCAGACCTCCTGTGCATTTTGCAAAAGAGCAAAACCAGCATAATCCTATGTGGTTGGAGAAATAACACTTGCTAACCCAGATTGCTTTTAACCTAGATGGCAAGCTCCTGCCTGCTTGTCTGGCTTGGTTTCTAACAAGTCAGCTCCCACAGTTTGGGCAGCTGCTGTAACCCCCTTTCACCAGAAAGACATTACACACTTAGGTGAAATCTAGGTCAGCCAAACTGGAGGGGGAAAAAAAATAATCAAAACTTGTGTTGGAATAAAAATGCAGAAAGACTGCATTTGAAAATGAAATTTCTCTGTTTAAGTAATTTCTGATAATTAAGTAGTTGTGATAATTCTGTTTAAGCAGGATTGGCATTATTTCCTGAATTTTCAAGTTGTTCCAAGTTTCCTTATTTGTTTGTTGATAACTGACTAAGCAGTTTGCCCAATATTATGCTGTCCAGGGCTGGTAAGTGCTGCTTCTGTCTATAAAATTTATTTTCCCATTTCCAATGGATCACATTTTAAGATTTTGAGAAGTTGTTTGTGGATGGTCACGAAGGTGCTTTCTTTGATGACTTCTGGGATTTTTTTTTAATTGCCCTACACAGACTACACAAAAATAATTTTCCATTAGTATTTTATTTATTTACCTTAGTATAGACAAGTAGTACTGTCAGATCTTTACGTAGGCCATATTTGCTTTTTGCCTTGAGTTTTGTTCTGTAAATAATAATGCTACTTTTATAAAACCACAAGACAAGTCTTCTGTCCATTTGGTATGTTTCAGTGATGCTAAAACAGAAAACAATGAAGATTTCAATGGACTCACTGTCTCAGCATCGTAACATAATTTAACCAACAGGATATGACAAGAAGACACAGCTGACTCCTTTCAGTGTGTAACATCTTTAAGCCTGCAGCTGATTTGTGTAAACAGTTTTTATTCAACAATCTCTTATACAAGGAGACTTCCTGTAAATTGTGTAATTTGAGGCAGAAAAAACTCAGTGAGCAAAAATATCACTGGGAGAGCCTAGAGCATGAAAGGAAAACAATAGGTTTTTCTTGCCTCTGATCACCAGCAGCAATGTGTGTGGAGAATATTCATCACAGATGTTTGGTCTCCCAAGGCTGTGGCTGCAAATTCAGTTGCTTTCACCCTGCTGCCTTCAAGCTTAGCACCTCCCCAGACCACTAATTCAGTGTGAGGTGTACGCAGAAACTGGGACTGGCGGCTGGGAAAAGCGGCAGGGATGGAGCCGTTAACTCTGCACATTCCTGAGCACTGGAGGGAGAGCTTGAAAGCCAAGGAGGGAGGAAAGGGGGAAGAGGAAACAAGAAAGGACCAGAAAAAGAAAACTGGCTGAGGAGTCAACAGGAAGGATTGACAAGATTGGGAATATGGTGCTCCGGTAAGGGCCAAAGTAGCTGGTTACCAGGAAATGGTGTGTGTTGTCTCCATAATCTGGTGGAGAAGACCTTTATTTTTCCTTCAAGTGCATACATTCATCTGATATCTGGGGATAAATATGTTTCTCTGTCTTATTATGACCCAAATCCTGTAATTTTTATGGAGGGAATAAATCAGAATATACATACTAATAATTGGTAGCATTATCACTACATTTCGTGCAAATTGAGCTTTAGATTTTAACGGTACCGTAATCATGCTCATAAAAATTACCTCTAGTCTAGAGTAAAGCTACCAGATGGGAAGCAAAAACCCACAGATAAACCCACCAAATGAAAGGGTGGGCTCTCCACCTGTCCACTGGGATGTCCCTGCAAGAAGGGCTGGTGCTGGGGCTGGGTCTTCACACCTACCACCCACCACAGCATCATGAGCAGGTGCATTCCCAAGTGATACAGCAAGCCTTGTGTCTCATAGAAAGACAGCACAATAGCTTTAAAAATACGTTAGTGATGGCTGCAGTTCAGAATTGGTCTGTAATTTGGGTTCCCCAGCTTGTTCAGGGTGTGCTGCCTGTCCCCACTCGGAAGCCTTGCAGCACCAGGCAGCTCTCTTCACTCAGGTGATGCTCAGCTCAGCTCAACCCAATGCAGGCTGTGTTGCAGTCAGTGTAACAGCAGCTGAAGTGGTTTTACAGGGTCCTGACCCTGTCTTACACCCAGCTGAGGCAATGGTTTTTCTGCAAGGACTTGTATACTTGCTTGCAGTGACCTCTCTCTGCCAGGTCCTCTGTCTTACAAGTGTGTGCTCTGCAGAAGGCCATGGATTCAGCCCAGATACAACACCTTTGGAGAAGTGACCTGACTGGATCTGGTTTGTCTTTTTTGGTTTTTTTTAAGCTTTCTACTCCTACCCATATCCTGTGTGCTTGCTCACAGCTTGCAAAACCTTCACACTGGTTGCAAAGGACTTAATATTCTGAGAAGATCCATTTCTTCCCACTCCTACACAACCTTAACAATGAACTTTTTATGGGATATTCCAAATAATAAGAAATCCCCACAATGACTTTATGTCCTGACTTCTATTTTAGAATTGTGCTATCAAAATCTAGCTAGCTACATGTCAGCCCAATGTCTTGGGACTGGTAAGTTAGGCTGTGTTTAAGGGGAAAAAATGTTTGTGTTTTGCCAGTAACATATTCTGGAGGGTTTTTTGCCCACAACATTTTCTGGGTTTCTCCTAAAGGCCTCTTTCAGTACACTGACAGCCATTCTTTTCAATAAGACAAGCACTAATACCTAAAAACTTAAGTTCATGAGCTGGTATAGAAATGTGTGGGTAAACAGGAAGAGATGTACCATAGAGATGTTCATTAAACAACTACTTACAGTTAGCACATGTCTTTATGTGAACATCACAGTGACAAAATAAAAAGTATTTCGTCATGCTAATTCTGTGGAAATGTCATGTGTAGCTCAAACACATCAGGAAAGAACACTAAGAAGAGATTAGTGCATTGGTGCGTTTTGAGAACAGCCTGCAGATTTTCTGCCAGTGTTAAGGCCCAGGCCATCGCATTTATTTTACAGATCATAGTTTTGAAATTATGGTCTTCTGATGGGAGTGGTAGATAAGCAATTTGCAGATACTCTGCACGGAACAACCTACTTGTTCTGCAGTATTGCTCAGAGGCAGAGAGTGTATCACCATTTTCCCATAAAGTCTCTCTCTGTCTTTAATTGATATTCCCTAAAGGTAACAGACTCTAGTGCTTGCCTTTTCCTTCTTGCTCACCCTTTTATGTCATTCTTTGGTTTTTCCACTGTAATTCCCTAGAGCTGCTAAAGACAAGGAAGTATTCTCTGCCCATAGCTTGCCTGTTTCTGCTGTAAGTCTCTTGGGTTTAATCAAACGTGTGATTGAGGTGTGAAACTGTACTCATAACTGTATATTGACTTATGTCAGAAGTGTCCTAAGTGAAAAAAGAGGTTGTTTTTATGGAGACTGTCATCACATTTTATGCCTCTTCA
>WBND01000760.1:2777-35648 GCA_013398595.1 Tychaedon coryphoeus | reverse complement strand
AGGGGGCATTCGTTTAAAAAGAATTTTTAAAAATCCCAAAAACAATATTCTTGCATCTTCTCGTCAACGGAAAATTTCAACGTCTTCTGGCATTTAAGACAAAGAAGAAAATTCTCCTCTTAACCACAAAAGAGTCTGGTATTTTCACAACACTCATTAGGAAAAAGGTGCTTAGGGCGCAGGTGATGTTTCCAGTACAAGTTAAAGACGCTAGAACCGGGGGTTGGGAGGGGGTATGATTTAAAAAATGTGGGCTGTAGCCCTAAGGTAAGGATGGAGGCTGTTTAATTGCTTATGATATGTGACGTGCCCACGTGGGGTTAATGCCAGAGGCAGTGACAAACAACAGCCCATTATCTTTTTGGTAAATCAGTGACTGATAATGGTGTCAGAGCTGTTAAAAATAATGAGCCACTCGTATCTCACCAAGAACTTTGAGGTGTAAATCCCTTATGCAGCATTACCCAGGGGGATGGGAGGGGCAAGACAACCTTTCTCCATGCGGGAATGGTGACCACGCTGGCACAGGGATCAGCCTTGCCTGCCACCACTTCTCCAAGCAAGGCCTTACAGCTTCACCGCTGGCTGTTAGGAAGGCCACCTGCACCACCAAGGTTAATAATTTCCTTAAATGAGGCTGTCCCTGCAGAAAGCTCAGCCTGACGTTACTTAGAGCCTGAATTTTCCATCCTGGACAGCAGCGCCGTGGCATTGCCCAGCATGCTGCATGCCTGATGCAGATGGAAAGCATCCACAGGTTCAGGACAGACAATCTGTATGTAGCTCAGCTTGGAGCTGGGTCTGTGTAAGGCTTGTCCCAGCCCTCCAGCCCCACTGAGCACTCTGAGAGTGACAAGTGCCTCCCTCCCACTTGATAAGGACCAGTTTTCCTCAGCCTCAGGAGACATCTGCACTGCAAAAGGCCAGAGAAAACGAAAGCAAATTGTAGGCAGGGCTGCTGTGTGGGTCTAGTTTTTGTTTGGTATGCCTGTTTCTCTATAATTCATTTTCTTTTCAATCAAAGACCCAGTGCTGCTGCTCCTCTAGCTGCTCTTTCCTCCACAGTAATAAATCCCCAGAACACTTTCACTTGTCAGGTTTCAGGTGGACTTGAACTTGGTCTAATATAGCTTGCTGCGGTAGACCACTCTACTATTAATATCTCTTCAGTTGCTCGAGGACATCAGATCCCTCACGGTTCTCAGTAAGTTATATTTATATGGTACTTATATGACGCAGCAAGTCTGTAAAACGCCACAGCTGCAAAAACAGAGTGTGTTGGGATCAACAGATTGAATTCATCAAGATCCTCACTCCGCTTTCAAATCAGACTGCACCTGCTGACACAGATTACTGCTCATGTGCCATAAAGCAAACCTTACCTATGAGAGTTTCATGTTTAATAAACATGTCCTTACATACAGACATTCCTGGGCATAACTACAGACACAGGTTGATTTATAGCTACACAGGTACTGCACCATATGGAAGAAACATCCAGAAAATACTGAATGAGCTGAGAACCATACTGAAAAATGCATGTATAAACCAGTGTGTGTGTGTGTGTGTGTGCGTTGTGCGCAGATCAGGCTGTGTCAGTGTGAGGGCATTTGCACACAAATGCACGTTGCATACGAACACAGGTGGATGGTCTGTGATGCACAGGCTTCATGCAGCCCTGGAACCTTTTATGTCAGCTGGGCTAACACATAAATGTCAGGATCTAACTTTTATATTAATGACAAAGAGTTGCTTGTTTCAGAATAAGCCTTGGTGGATGAGTTAATTAAAAATAATAATAGCGCACCAGCTGCTAATTAGGAAATTAATTAGTCATACAGTAGAGTGTTACTTTTGCATGTGAAGTAACTGACTTCAAGTTGTCTCAGAGGAGACTGGCTTTCAACCAGCATCATTAAGTATATTCACAGAAAAAAATAAAAGCTGATTATTGAGGAGTATCCTTTGAATAAGAGAAGATCCGTTCCCTCAACAGAATAAAATCCTCTTCATTGGAAAGATGTATGTTATCTCTTTTGGCAGAGAAGAGCTTCTGTAGGATTCTAATGATCCAAACAGGAAGGGAAACGCATTGATGTAAGGTTAGTTTAATATACTTGGTCCTGTGGTGTAAAAAGCAGTTGCATGAAACCACTGCTCTTTGAATGGTAAATGAAACACTAAAATGGGAGATCCTATCAGTAACTTCTTGACTTTATCAGGACAACAGCAAGCTGCATTTAAGGTCAGCTTCCTTAGAGCCTCCTCCTTGAAGTCTCTTCTGTTCTCTAAGTTCACCATAGTACTCACAGCATAATAAGGAAAGCAAACACTATGCTTGTGGATTACAAATTGTGTCTGAAGATGTAATAATTGGGAAGAGACTACCTCAATAACAGTACCACTCCAGGCAGTCTCTATTTAATTTCCTGCCTAGGAGCTAGCACAACCCCATAAAAAGCCATGCTACCATGAAAATAAGTCTTGACAGCTGTGGGGTGCAAGATACAAAGTACAGCCTGTGTGTGAGGATAGGTGTGTTAATTATAGTACCGTGCACACAAAAGAAACAGCACGTTGAAAGCCCAGGAAAACAGAAAGTTCAGATCATCCTAGTCAGTGGGATGGCAGCAGTTGCTTGTTTGCATACATCAAGCAAAATGGCAAAGTTATGTGTTGGAGTTCCTAGTAGAAATTGAACCTTTTGTGGCAGCTTTGCCAAGCAAGCACTGCCTGAACTGCTCTAGTAACAGGGTAACAAGAGTAAGCACATCTGAACCTGGGTGATGGAAGACCAAAATGAGGAAACATAAGGTAATAGCAGCTCAAAGGTGAGAGGATTATGAGATGATGCAATTTTTCATTCTCAGTTGTGACTGAGTTCTGGGAGGCTGTGGAACAGAGCTTACAGAGGTTTCTTCCATAAACAGACCTCATCACCCTTATGGACAGCTTGCTGTCTTCATGAGTGTATCTAATTTGGGGGGTATACTAATTTTGGGTAGACAGAATTGGTGCTAAGGATCTTCTAAAATCCTTGCCAAAGCAGAGAGAGAAGTTGTGTTGGCCTAATTAATACTGTCAGGCTCACTTGGTAGCTTACGTGGGTAAAGTCTTAAAATATTTGTTTTCTAGTCCATCCTCCTAGTAAAGCTTCACCTGACCAATCTTGATTCCACAGTATTTTATACTTCTGTGAGCTCACTGCCCAGACCTGAGAGGAAAAGAAAGGAACTGTGTAGTCTGCAGTGGAGCCTTGGGAGTGGGCTATGGAGAACAGAATGTCTTTCTGCTGATAGCTTTTGTGATCACTTTGGGGGTTACAGTATCTTAGCAAATATTCTTTTAACCATATAGCTCTCCAGTTCTGTCCCCAAAATAATGCAGCCCCAACTAAAACTGCTGCCCAAAGCCTGGTGTAGAATGAGAAAGACATCCCAAGGCAGAGTAGTGTGTCAGTACTGAGACTCCAGGGAAATTAGCAGTGCTATTTTCAGCAGAAGCATGGTTTCAACCAACTTTGAGTGGTATGTTGACTTTTTGTTTTTCCTCTATGCAAATAAATTTTTCCCTAAAATCATGTGCTAGCTAGACAAAGACAACTTTATTCTAACGTGCTTCCCATGCCTTCCAATGCAGGTTCATAGGAGATTATGCTGAATAAGTGATTTCTGCTTATGCAAAATCTCCTACCATGCAGGAACCCAAGGGTAATTTCCTCATCATTCTCTTTGCAACAAAGAAATCATGACAGAAGACAAGAATATCTCCCACATATTAAAAAAAAAATTGTAGTGGAACTAAAAGAAATAGACAGGATCATCTCAGACATGCAACAGCTCCAAGAACCCCAGTCCCCAGCTGCAATGCAGGTGCAAGCAGGGTCTGTTCCCAGCAGAACAGCAAGGGCAGCGTCTGGGAAAAATAAGGGATGAAAGCTGGTGACTTTTGCTCTATCCAAAGGCCTGTAACTATTCCATAAGTTTATAAGATCATAGAACTATACCATCATGGAATGATACAGGCTGGGAAGAGACCTTGAAGACACTCTAGTTCAAACTCCCCTACCATGGGCAGGGACACTTTCCACTAGACCAGGTTTTTCTGAGCCCTGTCCAGCCTGGTTTTGGACACTTCCAGGGATGGGGCATCCACAGCTTCTCTGAGGAATTTGTTCCCTGCCCTCAAGGCTGAGGAAAGTGGCCATGCTTTCAGGTGAAAACTGGCCATGCTTTCAGGTGAAAACTGGCCCTGGCCTGTGCAAGGCCACCACGAGGCAGCAGTGGCAGCAGCAGGTGACTCTGTCAGGGACAGCAGCACCACTGCCAGCCTGACCTGCCGGCTGCAGGAGCTTGCTGCGTGCTGGAACCTGGATCTAGGTGTTGGGGGGAATGCCAAAGCTGCCTGACCCCCTGACTACTGCTCCATGATGTTCTTAAATGTCAGCACCAGTGCCAGTCTGGGAAACCTGGAGAGTGTCCAAAGTGACTGCGGAGCTCTGGGGGTGGCAGTCGAGGACCCAGGTGATGTTCTAACTCCTGTCAGAGTGGGCTGAAAGTGTAAGAAGGGAGAAGGCACTGGTGTACTGCCTGTCAACAAGTGTTTGAGCAGTAGGGTGGAGTTTTTGGACCATGGGACCCTATTTGAGGGTCAGCATCTTCTTGGGAAAGACACAATCCAGCCCACTAAATGGAACAAATAGATCTTTACAAGCAGGATGGTTGCCTCAGTAAAGAGAATATATATGTATATATGCATATATATGCATATATAAAAATTCAATTAAAATCTTTGTTCAAAGGCATAAATAACTATTTAAACTGGCATACATTATTTCTGAGAAAGAAGAGGAATATTTTTTTGCATTACAGAGGGCTGAATGCTAAACTAAACACCAAGAAAAACAAAGCTGACTGTTGCTAAATCTGGTGGAAGCTCCTAAGATACACCAGAGTACATACTCCATGGTGTGACATGGGAAGACTGACCTGATCTCGTGTTTTGAAAGCTGGGGTCTGTGTGCATGCAGCTGCTGGCTCCACCCCTGGTCAGTGACCTTCTCTCCATCAAGACATCTCCCTGCTTGACCAGTGGGTGCCAAACCAGGGTCTGTCTCTTGTCTTTCTCCATTGCATGCATCCTGCATTGGGGGCTTCCCACTTGCCAACAAGCAACAGGAGCAGGCCACCCAAGGAGTCTCTGGCATCTCTGTGCTGTCCATCACACTCCAGCAGTGTGGGCAAGCCAGTGCACCTGAGGGGCCAGGCGTGTCAGTGGCAACCTCCTCCCAGTGCAAGAGGTGTTCAGCCCAACATCCTCTTCAGATAAACTGCTTGATTCCTCAAAGGCAACAAGCACTGTCCTTTCTGGGGGGTCAGCACCAGACAATCCTGCTTGCCAACTAGCATCTTTGGGAAAGCACCAGCTCCTGTGCTCGGTGCTCTCCAGGCAGTGTGGGGTTCTCATCTCGATTCCTGACAGGATTTCTGCTCCTTCCTACTCCTCTGTCTTGAGTACATTTGCACCTTCACATATGAGAGGCAAAATTGGAAAAAAAGAAGTTTACATGACAAATTATTGTTTGATGGAATTGTGATCTAGTGATAAAAAAAAAAGACACAACTGATATCTTGTATTTTGCATAATATTAATAACTTAGCATAGCCCAAGCAGTGCTATTATTACTCCTAAGTGTGACTAATTAGATACATAAAAATAGCCTTTCTCATCTCTAGAATATATTTGTCTTTCTAAAATATCTATTTTATTTAAATTTTTTAATTTTGAGTGCTGAACATGTGAGGCAGAGTTTGACAGCTAAGAGGATAGCTTGTCAGTGAACACTGGATAATTTTTGCAGAGTGGTGGGTATGACAGAGAAGGTTATTTTGCAACTTGAGTCCCAGTCCACATCTGTGCAGTGCCTAGGGTACTGAACCCTCCTGGCTAAAGGTTTGCTACTGCTCTCAAAATGCAAGTACAAAGTCAGTAATCTACATGAGCCCCTCAGGAGCAGCAGGCTCAGAGCCCCATGCACAAGGGCACTGTACAAGCAGCCAGTGACATCAAAAGCAATGGGCTTGAGGGTTAATCTTTATCAGTGGGAGCTCTCTTTTTCGGTGCCTCTGTTTGCAGGGTCTCCCAGAGCAAACCTGAAAATCTCCTGATTTCACTTACTGTGGGAGGTATGAAATGAAAAGGTGATTTCTAGAGAAGAAAAAGACTCAGCAGATGTGAACTGAAACAGGTGCCTTGGTTTAAAGTGCATGTTTTAAAATATGTGCATATATTTCTATAAAGTGATGGGGGAGATGTGGGGGGCGGGGGTGTAGAAAAGAAAGGAGACTTAACAAAAACTCTCAGACTTCAAATTCCCTTGCCTTTTTTTGCTCACTGACAACGATTTTCTGATGCCTTTTTTTTTTAAAGTGGCAGTAAATTTATTATGGCTTCTACCACAACAGGTACTTGTCATGCTTGTGTGCACTGAGGGAAGTGGTGGGTGACAAAATTTCACTACTATGGGTAACTGTGGAATGGAGCAGAGTACACTGCTGGAGAAATGCAGTGGGTCTGAAAACACCCTGCCCTTTCTCCTCCCCTATAGTCTTCTGCTAGTCCTCATGTTATTTTGGGGGATGATTCAGGATTCCCCAAACCCTTCGCCAAAACTCTGCCTAAAGTGCCACTTTCACATCACATCCTTCACAGTATAAAAATGAAAACCCTTCCTAAACCACGTGATAACAGGGGGCAATTATTTCCTTGGTGCGTAATGGTAATTACTAATGATTAAACCCACCCAGGACTTTGGATAAGCTGAGCACAACTCAACCAATTTCTGTTCCTTTCCCACTGCATCCACTAGTTTTATTCAGAGGAGCTATCACATGCTGTAGCAGAATGAAAAATCAATAGGGGCCTTTTGTCCAGCTTCCTTCTTGTTTTCCAGTGCAGGTTAAAGTTATCTTCCCCAAATGCACAATACATTGCTGTTGGCTGACTCTGCCACCACTGACTGCAGGAGCTGCCAGAAAGTTTTTAGTCCCTTAGATTTTAAAGTTGCGTCAAATAGTTCTGTCAAATTCAGTGTAATGAAAGTTACTGCATTTCTGTATGCCAACTAGGAGCCTGTTTTTTGTATTTCATGAGCATGCAACAGTGCCTCTCATCTCCCTCTCCTTTTAGTGCACAAAAATTGTGTTATTGAATGGGAGGTAGCAAAAGATTATCTAAACTTTAACTTCTGTCTGCCAGTCTCTTCCTGTTCAAGGGTAAAGTTTATTTTTGCAAGGGGTCATGCTGACTTCAATGATGTTTATTTGCCTGGGCAAAAAACACCCCAGTCTGTGAGGGTGATCAGGACTCTGTCCCTGAGTTGCAGCCTCCTTTGCTTCTTCTGGATATTTGAAGGATATGCTGCAGGATCAGGAGCAGACATTTAATTATTAATCTTTCTTAATTTTTTTCCACAGTTCTGAGCAAAGTAATAGGACTTGTTTTCCCCTGGCATATTGAAAAAAATTAAGGGCCACCCATGACTTGCCAGTGCTGACTTTCCACATTTGCTGCACTAGAAGAAATGGATTTTGGCTTTATCTACTGCTTTTCTTCTGCTCTATTCACAAAATGTTAGCAAATAAGTTAAGTGCAATGGTTCTCAAGGTGAAAAGGAGGCAGACACTGTGTATTCAATATTGTTTACACTCATTAAGATGTTTCAGGCTGTTTCATTGAACAGGGAGAGTTGGATGACAAGCAGCATCCTCTTGTAACAAAATAAAGAATTATTGGTCTTCACTTGGTTTCCCACTGTGGGCTTCTTTTTCTAGTGGCACAGAGATCACATACTCAGGAGTGCTTTGTGCCCAGCCTCGTTCTCCTTTCCCATGGGCAGCCTAAAGTCCAGAGGAAAAGGAAAGGTGAAGCCTTTTCTGTTTCTTACCCAAAATCAGGCTGTAATGAAGGAGTTGCACTACCTTCTTTGCAGCACTTAGGCCAGGCTGGACTCCTTCCTGGGCTTGGACCTGGAACTGGAGGCGAAGACAGCACATTCTCCACCCTGCAGAGGGTCTCTGGCATCAGCTCCAGATCTCTCCAGCATCCCTGTGAAGCTCTGTCCTGTTCCTTGGGCTGCCAGTGAGCCAGGACCAGAGCTGCTCAGCTGGAATGCCTGCCTGGGACACAACAGGCATGTGGGAGCAACAGCTTGTTCCTTGCTCTTTTTCCTTCCATCATACTAATGAGCATCCTTTTCCTGCCTTCAGTGCAGGTATAGGCTGATCCTCAGCAGTGCTGAGAGCTTCCCATTCTATAAATTCTCTGTTGCTGAAGCTGCCTGAACAAGTCTAAATTGTTGCCTGTAAAGAGCCATTCCTGTACCCACAATGCTACATATTACCATAGATTTGGAAGACCCTCTGGCTTATTTAGGTCTTATCTGCACCAAACTCTGCATCTGTGTGAACCCCATCCTGTGACACTTCTCATCACAGCCACCACTGCTCCAAAACTGTAAGCATGATTTCTTGTCAAGCAGGAAGAGAACACATACATTTCTTCCACAATCTTCTGTCAGATTCAGTAATGCTGGCTTGCAATGCCAGTAAAGCCAGCATTTCACTCCCTGGGACCACCACAATACGTTGTGTCAGTGCCCCACCCAGTGCTCCCTTCTGTGGTGGAGGGTCCCCTAAATACTACAGAGTAGTTCAAAAGCCTGAAGAATTGTGGATTTCAGTTAAATCCTTTAGCACTTCCCTATACATATAATTTCTAGCGTGCTTGATATGTCTCAGCATGGTCCCCAAACTTAAGAACAGATAACATCATAAAATGGAATGTATGGCAGCTTTATTTTTGATGGTCTTAATCACAACCACTTCAAATATATTGAGCAGCATATAAGGATCATACTTATAAGGAAGGAATAGTCCTCTAAGTCTAAAAGCACATTTACCTCACTACACATCCTATTTTGATGTCCTGTAATGGCAGTGAAGTCCTGATAGAAAAGGCCAGCAAGTAAGTGCATAGCTCAAAAAATTCACACATTATAATCCCACTGCTTCAACTTCCCTCTTCCTCATGCTGTGCACTATTCATCATCAGACAGGAACATTTTCAATTCTCTGCCTTCTGTTCTCTTCCTGCTGTTCTCAAATCAAGAAAAACAACCTCCTTCTTAATTAATTAAACTTGGTTCCTGTAATGCTGAGCATATAACATTTTATCAGAGAGCTTATAGTTATAGACATTTATTTTCTTAGGAAAAAAACCTTCAAACTAAAATCAATGCATTGCTCATGCAAGAAGCAGTAAAGTCTCTTTGGACAGCGGGGTGTTTTTGTCTGCAGCCTACACATCTTTCCAGCTGTGAAAGCTCATTTGGATGCTGAAGGCTCTAGAAGCTGTAGTGAGTGAAGAGTGGGGAGAGAGAGGAAAGAAAAAACCTCTGCAGAAAGGGCCTGGGGTGTCCTGGTCGATGACAATTTGACCATGAGCCAGCAGTGCCCTGGCAGCAGGAGGGCCAAGAGTGCCCTGGGAGCATCAGGCACAGCAGCACAGCCGGGCAAGGGAGGGGATTGTCCTGCTCTGCCCTGAGCTGGGGCAGCCTCACCTCCAGTGCTGGGGCAGCTCTGGGTGCCACAACACAAAAAAGACACTGAGCTGTCAGAGAGTGCCCAAAGGAGGCCCTGGGGATGTGAAGGGTTTGGAGGGGAAGCCGTGTGAGGAGTGGCTGAGGGCACTTGGTCTGTTCAGCCTGGAGGAGACTGAGGGGAGAGCTCACTGCAGTTACAGCTCCTTGTGAGGGGAACAGGAGGGGCAGGCACTGATCCTGCTCTCTGTGACAGGGACAGGACCCGGGGGAGTGGCCTGGAGTTGTGTCGGGGGAGGTTTAGGTTGGATATTAGGAAAAGTCCTTCACGCAGAGGGTGGTTGGACACTGGAACAGGCTCCTCAGGGAAGTGGTCACAGCACCAGCCTGAGAGAGTTCAAGAAGCATTGGAAGGAAAATACTGTCAGGCAAATGGTGTGACTCTTCACATGTCCTGTGTAGGGTAAGGAGTTGGCCTTCAATGATCCTCCTGGTTCCCTTCCAGCCCAGGATATTCTGTGATGCTATGCTCTACAGCCTGACCTTAGCAAGGCAAGGTTATGGAGCAGTTCATCTTGAGTGTGATCAAATGGCCTCTACAGGACAGCCTGGGGATCAGACCCAGCCAGCATGGGTTTGGGAGGAACAGATTTTGCCTGACCAACCTGATCTCCTTTTATGGCCAGCTGACCCACCTAGTGAGTGCAGAAGGGCTGTGGATCTTGTGTACCTGGACTTCAGCAAGGCCTTTCACACTGTCTCCCACAGCATTCCCTGGAAAAGATGGCAGCCCATGGCTTGGACAGGAGCACTCTGTGCTGGGTTAAGAAGTGGCTGGATGGCTGGGCCCAGAGAGTGCTGGTGAATGGTGCTGCATCCAGCTGGGGATCAGTCACCAGTGGTGTCCCCCAGGGGTCTGTGCTGGGCCTGTTCTGTTCAGTATTTTACTGATGATATGGATGAGGGCATTGAGTCTTCCATTAGTAAATTTGCAGATGACACTAAGCTGGGAGTGTGTGCTGATCTGTTGGAAGGTAGGAGGGCTCTGCAGAGAGACCTGGAATGGTTGGAAGGATGGGCAGAGTCCAATGGGATGAAGTTTAACAAGTCCAAGTACCAAGTCCTGCATTTTGGCCACAGTTACCCCCTGCAATATTACAGGCTGGGGACAGTGTGGCTGGACAGTGCCCAGGCACAAAGGGACCTGGGGGTACTGGTGGGCAGCAGCTGAGCATGAGCCAGCAGTGTGCCCTGGTGGCCACCAAGGCCAATGGCCCCTGGCCTGTATGAGGAATGGTGTGGCCAGCAGGAGCAGGGAGGTCATTCTTCCCCTGTGCTCAGCACTGGTGAGGCCACACCTTGAGTGCTGTGTCCAGCTGTGGCCCCTCAGTTCAGGGAGGACGTTGAGACGCTTGAGTGTGTCCAGAGGAGGCAACGAGGCTGGTGAGGGGCTGGAACACAATCCCTGTGAGGAATGGCTGAGGGAGCTGGGGTTGTTTAGCCTGGAGAAAAGGAGGCTCGGGGGTGACCTTATCACTCTCTACAACTTCCTGAAAGATGGTTGTGGTCAGGTGGGAGTTGGTCTCTTCTCTCAGGCAGCCAGTGACAGGATGAGAGGACACAGTCTCTTAAGCTGAACCAGAGGAGGTTCAGGCTGGGCATAAAAAAAATTATTCTAAGTAGAAAGAGTGTATAGTCATTGGAATGGTCTGCCCAGGGAGGTGCTGGAGTCACTGAACATAGAGATGTTTAAAAATAGGCTGGATGTGGCTCTCAGTGCCATGGTGTAGTTGATAGGAGGGTGTTAGGTCAGAGGTTGGAGTTGATGATCTCAAAGATCTTTTCCAACCTAGTTGCTTCTGTGACACTGTGATCATAACATACAAGGTGATAAGTGTTTCTTTTCTATTATGTGGATTGCCTATCATTTCAGTTCATGAGACCACAGTGCCTGGCCTTTTACTTGGAAAGGTGAGGAACAGTAGGAGGGTGAGAGAGCACAGGTGACCATGCTCTGCTGCAAGGGTGGCTTGCAGGCATGCCAGGTGAGAATGGCATTTCCTTTCCCTCTCAGAATTTGACCCTGAATCTCATCTTATTCATGATGAAGCAGGGGACTAAACAATGACAGAGTAGTTTTCTTCCCCTTTTTTTTAAGGAGAAAATAAGTGTATATTTCTACTTGTCAGAAATGTGGGTAAAGCTGAAAAATACATCATAAATGTTGCTGTAAATGCAAAAAAAAAAAAAACAAAAAAAAACAAACAGCAAAGAAAAAGAGCCCAAGCTTTATTTTAATCTCTTGGTAATTTTTCTAGCTAATTTTATTATTCTTCTGAGTCCCATAATTTATGAACATCTGGAATCAGCATCAATGGCAACCCTACAATACCATTCATCCCCTGTAAGCTCCCATGAAGACACTCATGTCCAGGGTGGAAAGGGAGGCAATCAAGGAGCTTCTGTCTCAACTCATACCTCTTGGGGCAGCAGATGAGGAGAGATGTGTTGAGAATGATGATGTAGAAGGAATCTTGACTCCCTGGCTTCTTCTCTCCTGCTGCCATGAAGCAGTATTGATTCTCTGTCTTTGCACGCTGCAAAGGTTTCTGCCAGCACCCCCAGAGGCATTTTGTACTGGTTTTCTTCTTGGTTCCTATGTTCAAGAGCTGACAGACAAGAGCTTTTTGGGCTGATGAGCTGCCCTTCACACCAGGGTCTCACAGCTATACTGTCAGACATGGTAAACAGATAAATGACAACATAGCTGAGACCACCCCTGATTCATTTGTCCTTACTCCTGGTTACAGAAATTGAAGAAACAGCTGAATGAAGTCAATAAATAGTTGGAAACACTCTGAAAATGAGGGAAATAATCTTCAGTGGAGGTGAGGCCTCTTACCATATCTATTAAAGGTGTTCTGGGGCACAGAAAGTTATCCCTCAGTGAAATCACTCATCTGGAGACGAGTGCCAGAATAGTCTGTTCTAAAATGAACTCTTGTTGGCCACATCAGGTGGAACCTGATACTCTTCTCAGAAATTAACAACCTCTTCTCTGCAACAGAGTAAACATTAACTGAAATTTCTCAGTCACACCATTCCCTGGGTATTAATTGTTTTAAGAGCAGAGCTTGCCCAGGAGGAAAATTGGTCCCAGCACAGGGTATAAAGTGCATCTTCATAACAGGTCATTTTTGACTCTTTGAGGCAGTGATTAAGCTAAGCAAATTCCATGGCATAACTATCAATTTGTTTTGTTTAATTGCACGTTTTGGTGTATCTGTAGGGTGTCAGTGTCCACAGCACTGGAGCTGGTTGCTGGCCTGAATACTGCCCAAGGAATTCTTGGCTATGCAGTGTGGAGCCCTGATTTGTTTTTTTGCAAGTAAGCTGAACCCAGCCCAGATCAGCAAAAACCCAAGCAGTTAGACACCTCCCCCTCCCAGAATAGCTGGATTCACTCTGAAGTCATTAAAATTGCAAAGATTTAGTCTACCTCCTTTTGAATTTCCACACCTCTGTAGATGCTAAGGTTTCCATTACAAAAAGAACATCTACAAAATAATTGCTTCAATGTGCAAGCAGAGAGTCAGACTGCCAGCTCATCACAGCTAGGGCTTCTCTGTAAGCCTGCAGCTTTCCTAGGGGTCTGCATGACTCCTCAGTCGGATGGACTGCACACTGCTCCAGCACCACTGTAGAGCATTCTGACCTCCCTGCCACTGAAACACAGTGCAATTTTTATGCCTGTATAGAGACTACATTTATATCCAGATTCCTTTAGCCTTGTCTTCTTCTCTCTGCTTGAGAAGTGTGTGCTTATAGCTGTATACACAGGTATGTGTGTGCATTTAGACTGGTTGGGACTGTCTAGACCCTGGACTGGGCAGTTCTACCCTGTTTGCTTTTTACCAAATAGGTGACACAACAAAAAGTCATGATGTATTTGGACAATTTGGATTCGCAGTAGACCGTAGTCTCTCTCCTGGATCTGAAAATCCATGGCAACCCAGGAGGTTCAGGAGTGTGTTTATGCCATGGGGAAATACCAAAGCACAGCATTTTAAACCAAGGAATGCATCTCTCTCTTGCACAGATTATCATGGAGATCTTACATTTCCTTTCTTTCCTAACTATGAAAATAAGCATGGAAACCTACATGCAGCTTCTATGCCCCATCTTGGCCCCTTTCCATTATGCCTGAGGGTTTGTCTGCACCTGGTAATTCATTGAAATAGCAACTCTGGATAATGACATTGGCTTTATACCTATCTAAAAGCAAGCAACAGAACTAAAAAGCATTGCATGGCCTTTGCCTGGACGCACAAGCAGATCAAAAGGGCCAGTTATCCATACCACTTGCCTAAAAGTTTCTTCTCCTTTCACTCATATTGTGAGTGCTCTCCTGCAATGGAAAGCTCCAGACAGAACCATTTTTTTCCTAGCACTCCAGCAGTTGTCATTTCTGTCAGCAGTAGATAAACTGTAGTGAATATATGAGAGGACATTTTCCTTTTGTGATTCTTTTGAGATTACCGGATAGCATTTTTGTATTTTCCCTCCAGTACATCTGAGTTTTTGCTTAATCACCTCATTACTATATCCTTCTTTTTACAGTCAGGCATTAACTAGCAAGCTGTGGGAAAATATGCCCAGTTTCAAGCTGTCTGCAATCAGCATCTCATCTTGAGAGAAGATCCAGGGTTTTGGAGACAAATAATTATCTGTAATTCATCTTTGTGATTTTAATAGGCCAAAATTACACCCAAGGATGAAAACCCTGTTAAGAACTGCGGTGCTTGAGACTAAGATCTATATTTTCCACTGTGAGTTCCACTTTGACATTTGAAATATTTTTACACTGGCTTATCTGAATGAGATAGTGAGTCCCTTGGAGAAGTAAAATGATACAGATAATTTGGTTTAACTTTTACAAGAGGAGTTGCTTATGTGTTTTCCCTTGGATACTAGAGATTTCATGTTACAGTTCAGCCACACATACATTTTCTATTCCATTACAGCACCTGGAATATGCATGAAAAATCCCCATAAATTGTTGAGACATGAACAAGACTTCAGGAGTAACCTCAAGCAGGAATATGCTCATCAGGGTCAGATAGAAGTGGACAGGGAAAGCAGAAAGCTCATCGTCTGCATAGGCTTCTTAATGCTGCTGTTGATTTTCTAAGAAGTCAGGACTTGCATGGGAATATTCTCTTCCCATTTTGAAGCTGAAGTTGCTTTTGCTTTTGGCATTAATCTGTTTAAGCTCAAAAGTCAATTAATTAGACTATGTGCATAGTTTGGACTGAAAGTCAACCCAGTGCATTTCAAAACCAATTTTCATAAGCATTTACACAATCATAAGTGTGTGACACCGATCAGAACCTCTAGCCTTAAAGCTAAGCTTAGGTGTGCAGATTGATTTACTAATCTTACTAACCATTTCACAGAGAAATTCAAATTCTTTCCATTCACTTATGAATGCTTGCCTAGCATTTTCAAGTATTTTGCAAGCTATAGATATTTTCACAGAAAAGGACAGATTACTGTCTAGCTCCAAGGTATTGAAATTATTAACAGAAAAGCTGGTTTAAATAGTCTTTTAAAATACAACCAGACGACTTTCAATGAGACTTCTTTAGTCTGGATCAAAGGGCAGGGAAGACCTGGAAAATCCGGATAAGTTATTCTAATTTTAGGTGGTGTGGGATTTTTTTTTTTGTTTGTTTAGTAAACCTAGATGGACTTTTCCCATCAATGTATTGAGTTATTTTAAAAATCCAAACTTTTATCATTTGCATTAAAAAGCCCCTTTTATAATTTACAGTGTCTTGGAGCAACGAGTGATTCAAGTTAACTGTTTTTATGAAGACTCACCTCATGTGCTCATCTGGAACCCCCTATGTTTATTTCAGTCAGTGTTGTTGAGGTATTGTGTTGGAAGAGCCCATGAAAATTAGCCACCTACTTTAAATCACTCAGTATTCTACAGTGAATAAAGTTGGGGTTTTTCTAAGTTTTTTTCCTTTTTTTTATAGTTGAGTTCTGCCCCCTTTTCAGTCTGAAGAGTCTTAAATGGTTCAAATTTTTATCATAGGAAAGCTGTTCTCTATCTTCACAAATATCACATTTTTTTCCCTGGAACTTCTCAATTCTTTGACTTTCTAAGCTATTTCAAACAAAATACAGTGTCCAAGGTGAAGCTGTATCATAGTTAAACATACAGTGGCATAATGGCATTCACTGCTCAGTCCTTTACCACTTTATGAACAACTTGCCTCTTCCTTCCTTTTTCTGAATGGTGTTGGGAACCAATATTCCTTGGAGATCAATCTGGCAGATTTGGAGCCACTTTGCAATGGCAATATCCGCCTAATGGAGAAAAAGAATCAGTATGAACCAAGCCACTGTAGTAGCAGCACTGGCAAGACTTCCTATCTGGATTTCCAGGCGTGTCCTTGCCCATGATGTAGGAAGGTGAGCTGGGAGGGACCTACCACCCCCTAGGGCAGGTCTGCTATTTCCAAAAGGCACCAAGAGATATTAATACCCCAAGGCTTGTGGAGTAGTAATATTCTAGAATTGCATTGAAATCACTTTTTAACTAGTCTTGAAAAATTTATTTTTATTGGATATACCACAGTAGAAATCTGATGGCCCCTGCTGCAAAAGAAGACTGCAAACTTGCGGTTGGAGAGGGTTCCTGCATTGTGAAGCCTCTTTAAAGGCAGGATCATTACCTCCAATTCTCTCCCAGGAGAGTGGCTTGCTTCATGACTAATACTCAGCACAGTTAAGTGGCACAGCTAGAGTTCTTGGCAAAGCAACATATGGTGTTTTTGAGCATTGTAGACACTTCACTGCATATGTTTCCCACTCTGTTACCTCGCGACACTGCAGGGCACTGCCTGTCTCTGTTTATTATTGCTGTGTTAGTCCTTTAGACCTTAGTTTTCAAATGTTAATTATTTAGAGTATAGACAGCAGAAATTCGTAATACAAAGATACATATAAACACACCTTTTAAAGCATTTCTTGTAGCTGAGACTCCAAATTATGCAAAGCCTTTTTGATGACAGACTGTGTCTGCTTTCTGTCATATTGCACATTCACGAGCTGGGGACTCTTTGTACAAAGCACCAAGGCCTTGGGTTTATGCCAGCTAGAAACTCAATACACTGTTTGACTGCTCGCCTGTGTTCTTTGGAACAACAGCATTTTCATTTGCACAAGTAGCCCTTACATAAATAAGCTTGGTTCAGAGGCAGGCAGAAAGATACACAGGCACACAAAGCAATAAAGCCCGTCCACAGCAAGCGGGACACAGCATTAGTAGATTGTGTTTTTTCCAGGGAACTCTCTGGAAAAAACATTGTGATGTTTTCTGTGCAGTCTAAAGAGAAAGTCACAGAACAATCCTTCTCAGTCACCAGTTCCCATTTGCACAAACCTGGTCTTAAATGAAATGATAGAGAAGAAAATAACGATTAAACCAGAAAAGATACCAAACCTATCAGATTAAATTAAACAATGGTCAGCTTCAGATGGAAAATGCCTCCCGTCAGTCCACTAAAAAACACAGAAGGGATACTAAAGCTCTTTGTTACAACCTATTTTCTTACAAATACACATTGCAACCAGTTCAATTAAAAGTATTAGGACAGGTATATGAGGTTAAAGGTGAAATTGCCTGCCTTGTTTTATCTGAAAATCTCATCTGAAATAATACCTAATCAGGAAAATTGTAGCTCTAAGATCTATGAATTGTACAGGTGAAGAATATGGTTTACATGTTGCCTATGTGAGATTCATATTGTAGAGAGGTGAGGCACTGGGACGGGGTGCCCAGAAAAGCTGTGAGTACCTCATGCCTGGAATTGTTCAAAGACAGGTTGGATGGAACTTTGAGCAGCCTGTTCTAGTGGCAAGTGCCCCTGCCTATCATTTCTATGTTGAAGAAAATTATCTTTAAGGTCTCTTCCAACCCAAACCATTCTATGCTACTATGGTAACTTGTCCACATTCACAGGACTGATGCTAGAGTGAAATTGATTGCTTCAGAGAGGGTCTTTGGGGACAAACTGCACTAGCTTGCACTGCTGAGAATGGAGCAGCTTTCTTCACCAAAGAAGGCAGGTGGTTGTAACACTGGTTCTCATCCCAAAACTTTTTATGAGTCCCATTTATTTCTTGAGAGTATACTGAGGAACAAGGAAGGAGGATTTTTTTGCTGGGGACTTCTTGAATTTCTAAATTTTCTGTCCTTGGTACATCTAAGAGAGCAGCTTGTCATATAAACCAAATAGGAATCTGCAGCAGCAATACTAATGTTAAGAGGCATCCTGCCCTGTGTAAAAATGAGGACCTTTGATTTCTTTCAGTAGGCCAAACCACTGAAAATTTATTCATCCCCAATAATAAACCTGGCATGAAAAATGTAAATGCATGTAGAGCACCGCTCTGCACTGTGGCTGCTCCACCCTGGCTCAGCAGTGTCACCCATAGCAGCAGTGTGACACCCCCAGAACAGAGTGCTCATCACCGCCTTTGCAGCTCATCATTCTTGCTCCCTGCAGATGCTTCTTCCCAGAAGCCTTCAAGCTGCTGAAATAGCCCCCAGATGGCCCTGCTACCATCCATAATGGACAGAGACTGTCAGTCTGACCTACACTATGGGTGGGGTGTGACCTGCCCCAAAATGAGCAGACAGCAAAAGTGGCCCAGCATAATTTTGATGCCTGGGTTTTGCAATGTGTATCTTCGGTAGGAAACCTTTAAACAGTTTTGGGAGAGCACAGAAAATCCAGGAACCTCATGACCTTTGAGAAGGCAGGATGGTGACTGTCTTAAGTCCTAAGGTCCAAAGGCAGTGACATGAAAGGAGATGGGGTTCTTGTCTAAGCTCTTTAAGGGACTGGCTAGACATGACTCCAACCCCATAGAAATCCAGGTGCTTTTCAACCCCTCTTCTTATGACTTTTAAATCCCTCAGGATAAAACACAGCAAACAAACACCCACAAGTGAGGTAAACTAATAAAAAAATAAATTAAAAGTTACACATTGCATTGGGTCACCCAGCCACATATTGACATCTGTGAATGTCAATTCATAAAACAGCTGAAGAAAACAGATGAAGAGTAAATCAGAGCCAGCTAAATCAAATGGCACCAAATTCAGTAAAACAGCACTATTGCAGGTTCAAGATCAAACTAACTTTTGTCTGCTCAAAGAATCCCATATAGGCCTATTCCATTCACACTGCTGACTTTCTTTCCAGCAACCACTTTTTTTTTAATTTTGGAGTATAGAAAATGCATAAGCTAGAGTGCTTAGTCACTGCAGTATGTGTTTCTGAAGCTTTTCTTTATTTATGTCTATGTTTGCGATGATTTGTGAGTTTAAAAAATACCATGTCTCTTAATTTGAGTTTGATGTGGACTCTGTAAGGTCACCACACAAGAAATAAAACATAGGTAATTTATTTGCTTTAAGCTGATACCCAGTAACTTACTCATGTTCCCTGATAATTGACTGCAGTTTGTTTTCTGCTTGGGCAACACTTTATGTCAACTACTTGTTTAAATCACTAGATAAGGTTGGTAAATGATGTGATATGATCAAAGCAAGGTAAATTGAGCAATGATGCTTGTGGGTGAACATTCTAACTGATGTTAAAACTGATGTTTTGGTACTGACACAAAGCTAATTTTCTGCAAATCCGGGCTTTGTAGCCTAATGGTGTTTCATTCTCTCACCTGACGAATTGCAGGGCTTTCTTCTGTGTCCTGGCTTTTATATGCATGAAAAAGGAATGCATATGTGATGTAAACAAAATCAGGAATCAAGTCAAGAGCATCTTCACATGTTCCCCCCCCATTTTGTCTTCACAGTAGGAAGCTTAGAATGGCAGGTCTGCAGGGAGCATATTGATTAGCTGCAGGTATTCCTGTCTTAGACCATAACTGCACCTATGGTTTACAAAACATCAGATGTTGGAATATTACTCTGTAAAAATAAAACCTTAGTCCTAAAAACACTACCATATCGATAACAATAATTCCACATAATGATAGTAATGCCACAAAATTAAGAGATCCTGGAAAAAATCGATACAAAACTGGATCCCCATGAAAGTGGGATTGACACTGGCTGAATGTTTAACACATATTTGCACACACATATTCACTCCATGTGGGCTTTCCTAGCTGGCCTGTTTGTTCTACTGACACCATGACTGACCTTTCCATTAATCATTTAAACCAAACTCCGATCGTGCACCCCCAACAATTCCCCCTGTAACAAAGCCCTCACAACAACAAAAAAAGCCCTTGAACTTGACCATGAACTTTAACCAATTCACCAGCCTGTCACTCTTAGGAATCCCCCTAATCCTTCTTTCAATATTATTTCCTGCCCTACTACTTCCCACGACACCGATGACAGTCAGAGAACTGCCAAACCCATTTCCACCCTCCAACTACAATTCTTTCACTTAATTACAAAACAGTAATGATCCCACTAAACAAGGGAAGACACGAATGGTTTTTAATCCTAACATCATTGATAACACTCCTTCTGATAATTAACCTTCTAGGCCTACTAGAGTATACATTAACCCCCAGCAATCAATCACATTTGCTGTTATGTATTTTATTGTCAAAGCCTACAACTCTGTGTGTACAAGTCACTGCAAGACCCTTTCCATGAGATCTCTACTTTTGCCAGATGAGAATGTCAGGCTTTCCATCCGGCCCAAGCCACACACAGCAACCACCACACTGTTTTAGTAAAAGTCCTCTTTGGGACAAAGGTGTGAGAAAACACACAAAAATTAAATATTTGCTTTGCATCTTGTCCTGTGGCAAATGATTTCTCCATTGGCCAAGGATGTTTCCTTTCTCGGAAAATGGGTTTTTAGTTCTTTGCTTTTCATGTGCAAAATAAATATATCTAGCAATGAGTAAATAATATAGTCACCCTGGGTAGGCCTGTGAAATGTTCTCAGTAGTGCTGTAAGCCTGTTCAGAACAAGTATCGGCAAAATTTGAGGGCAGTACCTGCCAACTTGCTCTCATGAGCATGACCTGTGGGCTCTCAGAGGCAGATTGTGCACTGCCAGCCCTCTGCCACTCACACAGTCACAACCTCTGGGTACAGCAAACAACCAGCATTTAGTGAGCAGTGAAGTCACAAACCTATAAAGGAGCACCTTCTATAAGAAAGAAGGGATTATAGTACTATTGTTTTTTGTCAAAGTAATGTTTTTAAACACTTCCCAGCTATCACTTGCACCCAAGGCTCTGTTTCAGTAAAGCCATGAAAGGACCATCCCTGAGCACAGAGGGTGTTGGATCAGGCCTTCCTGTTTATTCTCCCACATCTCAACATTCAAAACACCACTTAAATAGCTCATTTTGTCTCATGGACATTGGAATTTGCCTATATAATCACCAACTCCCTTTGTGGCAGCTGTCTATTCATTCCCCAGAACATTAAATTAACTAACTAACCAGAAAGAATGAAACTAGTGTAACACTTCAGGCTCCAGCAGCTGGCCCTTTAAATAGGATTCCTGCAGATCTGTGCTTGTCTGTAGCACATTCTGCTGCAGATGTACTGCTGTAGGTAGAAGGGCCCTTTATTGCACAGCTTCTATCTGGATCTACTAGATCAACTGTTTAAAAGTCAACAAAAGAAAACCAGCCAGGAAAAGTGCTAATTAAATCAGAGTTAGCCCACTACATACAGAAAATGCTGGTAGACAAGAGAAGTTGAATATATACACAAAAATTAAAACCCTATTATTGCTTGGTCAAGATAGGGGAAGACACTTGGCAGATTTGCAGCTTCCTAAGCCAGCAGAAAGATTGATCTGAAGTAAATAATTTTATGTCTGCTGTGAACTGCACTCAGTCAAAAGAAATAAAAATTATCCATGTTAAACTAATGACCCTTTTAATTTGCCATAAGAAATTTATACTTTGCTTGGGAGCATCAGGTCTTTCCTCTAACAGGCTTGGCCTCTGCTGGCAAAACAAAATAGAAAAAAACCCAAACAGGTAAGATAAAAGCTAAATCTTTTGCTGTTAAAGAAATCAGGAAGCTAAATTTAGAAGATACCATTCATAGCAAAAGCTGTCTGATGCAGAGAACAACAATGGAGTCCTTTTCTGCAAATATCTGTCAGATGCCTGACAGGGGACCCCAGTAAACGTGCACCTGGGAGGTGTGCAGTCTGTCCATCAGCTTTGGAAACTATTTTGGGACAGCCATGTGTCTCCAGCTGGTCACCATCTCAAGGGCAGATTTCCACCAGAACTGAAATATTCCAGCCCTTCGGCAGCCTCTGGATTTACCCCAGTGTGAGCTTGCAGGAGATGATGGGCCCCCTGCTGCAGGGAGGTATTCCTCTGTGAGCTGTGGCTGTGGCTTGCCAGCAGCCTTTGCCTTTCCTGTTTTCCTCCCAAGCTGCCCCTCAGAGGCTCATCCACCACCACTGAGGAATTTGCCACACACAAGAGCAGAAGGCAGGTCTTGTCTTCTCCTATGAAGTGCCTCCTGTGACCTGAATTTCATGTTCATTGGGACAATAACATTTGGTGTTGACTCACTTAATGCAGTCAGCATTTTAGTGTATGTTTAAATTTATGTTAGTGTACCTTCAAACTGCAAGAGTAAAAAGAAAACCTGGAAAAGAGAGGTCTGTATATTTATATAGACCATTTGCTCAAACATTGTGATGTTTGATGCACTTTAGAGCAGACATTATAGCAACATATTGATTTTGTCTAGGCACTGTGAAAGGGTGTTAACATTCTTCTGCACAATAAATTTTTTGAACACATTTAATGTACAGATGAAAGGCCAGAAAAATGAAAATGCCCTTAGGACTAAATAAACAGACAGCTAGGAGGACAGGTTTAATGTTTCTCTTCCCGATTCACATTGTAGTGTCCAGATGTTACATTCTTACTTGTCCACAGACAGAATTTTACGATGTTTTTAGAAATCAAACTTTTATTATTTTCATCAAGAGTCAGAGGCCTCTACATTTCTGGATTGTGCAAAAAGCTTTCAAAAGGTGAGTATTCATTCCCTAGGACCAACTCAACATTTTATCCGATTCATTTGTGTATAAAAATATATAATAAAAATATTATATCTTTTTCTGTATCAAATTATTTTTTGTTCCCCAAAAGACAGTTAAGAATTTTTTCCAGTTACAATTTTTAATATTAATCCTTGTATTGTATTCAAAATATAAGCACCGTTAACCTCTGATCTGCAATTCTGAAGATAATTTAGGCAATTATGAAGATAACAACAGTTTAGTGTCTTAATTAAAAAAGCATCAAAAGTGTTTTCTGCCTTGTTTCTGGCTATGTCATTAGTACTTTCAGATTAGGCAGCTTTCTGGAGCAGTTCAGCAAGCAATGCTTTAAATTTGTAACCTCTGGCTTTTAGACAACTGGCTTTTGCTCAGCAATTTCAGATGAAAATGATAACTGCTTTAAACCAGCTTTTTAATTACAACTACTGGGATTACTAATGCAAAAGCATGAAATGTATCAATTTACTATTTCTAGTTTTTATAATCAGGGGAGCAACTTATCTAGTCCATTTGACTTTGGAACAAAAAAGCCCAAGGTGGGTCTCTCCTCCATGGTACTGGTTTCTGTAGAAACGATGGCTATGTTTTAACCTCAGATTAGCAAGATTTTCAAAGGACTTGTACATGACAATATGTCCAAACTGAATTAGAAATGGTATTTCTGTAGGGATAAGGTATTCCTTGTTTAAAAAAAAAAAATATCCTCATACATTATTAGCATAACACAGCATGTCTGAGACTCAGTGTGCATTGTCTCCATTTCACAAAGAAATAGTGAACATTTCTATTTCAAGTAAATTATAAAATGTTACTTTCCAATAGACCTTAATCACTGTAATAAAAGGTATTTCAATTTACTTATGTCTTACTTTAAGTAGCAGGCCAGTTTTGTAAAATAATGTAACACACTAAAGTGTAGGTCAGTATAATGCACAGATAGGTTTTTAAAGAGAGAGGTTACTGCCACTATCTAGGCACATGCACAGATACTGTGGGGAAGGGGTGCATTCTGAAACTCCAGATAAATACTTGGCAAGGAGTCAAGAAAACAGTCTGCCTATTTTTTTTTTTTTAACCATCTAGTACAGGAAATACATCCGAACATTCAGAGTGTCCATCTCTGGGGACCCAGCTGCCATGCCACCACAGCAGCTGTGTGCAGGGCTGCCCCAAGTCAGGACAGCAAAGGCCCTTTCTGTGCCTCCCTTCAACACCCTGCAGATGGCAAACATGGAATGAAAATATCCTCAGGACTGGAGCATGTGAAAAAATGGCATTTGCTATTTACGCTTTTTGGTGAGCTCTGACAGCAGCTACCATCTCAGGTGCATCCCACAGGAAGCTTTCCACACATCAGAAGAAATGTTTAGACGTCTCAGGCATGAGAGGTTTAGACATTCTGTACAATTTCATATTGCATTTTCTTCTGGATGCAGTGCTTCATGCAACACTTTTTGGTCAGATGGGGCCTAACTCAGAAAAAGTGCCTATGAAGATATTTGGCCTGACTCACTAAAAAGCACACTATGGTTAAAATGTTCAAAGCTTTCTATTATAAATGAAAAGCATGTGGAAAAATTTGATTTTTATGTTTTGGATTAATACTAATTCCTGTGCATTAAGTCTCGGGAGTTGCACTGGGGTTGCACAAGCAGATGTAAATTCTCTTGCCTTTGTTTTTTCCTCTAACTGCTGATTATGGTCCTAGCAGTGATATTTCTTTTCATTTCCTTGCTCTTCTGTGACATTTACAATGAGCATTTCAACCTTTCTGACAAACCAGACATAGCAAAATAAGAAAACATTTCGAAGATATATTTTTAAGACTGATAAGATAGAGTTGTTAGACAGGGGATGATAGTTAAGATCATTTTTGGAAGTGCTTAAAGCTAGGCCACATATACATATCAGCAGGTTTCCACAAGAATGTATCCTGAGGCTACCAACCAGTATTGGCATGGGATTGCATTACATATTCCTCAGCACCTTGGAATCTGAGACCACAAACATTTGTTTTGTGGGAGACCTATTCAACCATGTTAAGTTATCTATGCACACACCTGGTTACCAGGTTTGGCACTTGGGTTAGAATTTGACACCAGCAGACACTACATGTGACAGGACAGAGCTGGCAGGCACAAACTCAGTCTGAATGGGTCTCCACAGCCACAAAACCACTTATTTCCTACAGAAGGCCACAGTGCTAGAGAGGGCTCTTCCAGCACCCACCTTCTCATCCTTCCAAGTTCCATCTCATCAGTTAACAGCCAAGCTATGTAAAAGCTGTATGAAATTAAAGAGTTACCGTACATTTCGGTCGCTTCTCATTTTCATGCTCCTGGCAGTAAATTGAGATACAACACATAATAGTCAGATTTGAAAGGCATATCATTTTGACTTGATGGCTGATTTTCTCACACTTTGACTGTGCCTGTCCCTCTACCCTTGCAGGAACCTGCTTAGGTGCGAACATGATCAGAGTAGCTGTGAAGTGAAACGTGATCTGGCAGTCAGACACTCACACCACACTGATTGCACCAGAAGGAGACTGAGAACAGGGTGGAAGGTACATCCATAGATGCTGATCTGCAGGTAAACCATGTTCCCCATGTTGGGAACTTATTGTCCAAGATCCCCATCAAAGTCAGCCATTTCCAGGTATGTGGCCTCTTATTTAATAAAAAGCTTTGATCCCCAGCTGTGGGAATCGAATAGACAACACATCAGCTCTTTGCCACATGGGACATGAGTGTATTTGGAAAATCCTTCTGGCCCATTCATCTGGCTTTGGGAATGACACCAAGTTACTTTTAACTCATAGCAGCATCTAGTGCCAGCAGCACAAAAGCAGAGTGTTAGAAGGACTGCTTTTTTGAAGAGGTAGTGAAATGCTAGTGTGTATTTGCTGATGTGTCAATAAAGGCCTCTGACACAAAGATCATGCTAAAGCCATGTATTTCACTGCAATATAGTTCTCCAAGTGGGGGAACTGTTTGAATCACATCACACTAGCATTGTCAGAGCAGGAGCGTGCCTTGGCTCATGTCCCTGAGTCCTAGCAAATGGTACTCATTTGAGTGCTCTGTGCATTGCTGTGACAAAACCCCACCAGTCTGCAAACAAAAACCTGAAAACGTCAATAAAGGCAGAAAAAGAAAACCCAAACAATTCCTCTTACGCACACCAGAGTCAGATAACTCTGCAGGATACAATTGAGATACTAAGACTTCTCAGCAAAGTGGCATGCTCTGATTTTGTAATCTGACTAGCAGGAATGGTCAGGATCCAGATTTGCTCTCCCTAGAAGAAAGTATACTGGAAATAGCTGTTGACAGATGTCAGAGGGAGAGACAGTGTATCAGAACTACTGGAGTTCTCCAATAAATAAAATGACGGAGGGGGTGGGGGGTAAGAAAAACAAGCTTTACTTGGAAATGGAGAATATTGCCTAGGAAGTTCTGTCAGAGCATATAACATTTTACTTAATGGTGGAATTGCTCAGTGAAATAGTTTCCAAGGGGAATGATGAACTTGAGCAATGTTTTCCTGCATCATCATGTACCAATCTAGAATATGCTTTCAAATGGACTATTGTATGCTCAGGGGTTTAATACCTCCCTTAACACAGCTTCAGCTAAATATCTGTAAAGGATGTGCATCTGTATTTTCTTTGTCTTGTGGAATAGCTACTACTTTTTTTTCTTTATGTGGCATTTGACAGCGTGTATTCATTGATTTACAGAATTGTGCCTTCTGACGAGAGAAAAGTTCTGGAATCCAGTTGCTCTTTTTTGGCTCCCCGTCCTGTGGGTACTGAAGTGACCACTCAGCCAGAAGGCAAAGAGGGGAGTGGCAGAGGCAACAATGGCTTGAAACAATCTTTTGTGCTACCTTAGCTCTGGGTGTAACTCATCTGTGTGGAACTCAGAAGTATCCTGTGAAGATCTATGTGGGAAGTAGATCATGCCTGTGGTTTATTCCCATTGAACACAGGAAGAAGTGAAAACCTGTGGATGTAATTTTGCTATTCTACAGAACAGCCTACACCAAAAACCACCAGTTTGGCAGGTGGCTTTGTGAGTATACTACTCTTACCAGCATTAAAAGCACTTATAATCTCACCCTGACCTTTAGATTTTGGGCCATACACAGCTAAAATCATCTAATTATCCCAGGCTGTCTGCTGATGAATTATCCTTGCAAATTCTCTTATTAACAGTCTGTAACTATGAAACATACTGCACTATATGTTTTTTTCCCAGTCTGCCAGAAAGTTCTATAACATATAGTCAACCCTCTCATCTTTCTCATGCAGGCTATTTTCTTTCAGACATGTAATCATCAGAATTTCTCTTTCTTAGAGACTTCATTAAGGGGAAAAAAATCCCGTTGTATGACTCATAGCATTTCCTTATCAGGGCCTAAAGCATAGCTCAGCCTGGTACAAGAGCTTATCTGAGGAGAAATCAAGCACATGTCCCTCACTTTCTCTACAGTGCCCCACAGTGCTGATTTTTCCAACCAAATATATTTCTGGTCCTGAAAGGATTATCTAACTAAAGGCCACTGTGATGTGCAGGCTTGCAGTCCATGTTATCAAGGATAGCATACTATACAAACACTCTACATATGTTTGCATGGGTTTTTTATTCCTAAATCATGTATTCCAGGCTCAGTGCATCACTGTGCCTCTATTGTGAGCTATTTCACTCCAGCCATCTCCAGCACCTTGCATATTTGATATCACATTATGCATGTAAAGATTTTCTTCACTTAGGTTCAAGTGACTGTGTTTTATATATTCTGATAGCCCATTCATTTTCGTTGAAAACAGCTTGATATTTTGCAGTTCTGCCAACAGTCAGGAACTAATCAAAAGTGTTCCATTTTCATTTTCTGCTTTAAAAGAGACAAAACTCTTGTATCTCAAGGAAAGCAAAAAACATGAATAGGAAAGAATAAAAATTTCAAAAACTTAGTTACTGACCTCCATTTGGCTGTGAGTTACTCACTAATTATATCGTTTTCAATTGCTGTTACTGCAGCCCTTATCTGACACTGAAGGTTTCCAACATGATTAAAACCAATGTTCCTTGAATCTATTTTCACTTTTTTGGTAATTTCAAGCATTTTCTAATGTCTGTCTATTGCAGATACGAATCAATAATGGCTATGCAGATCCTTCTAATGTAGCTATGCAGGAGTAGCAATACAAAGGAAAAAAGTCTATGTCACTTCATGCTTCTTGTGGGCTAAATATGGAAGAAGAAATCATTGTCTTCAAACATGTCTGCAAGTTCATCAACACAGAGTATTTGTCAGGTTCTTATTACAGTGCCAGCTTCCTGGGGCTGTGCTAGGAGCCACAGGACTGGTGTCATGCCAAAAGGTGCTCCTACAGGCATGGTTTTGTGGGAATGGCAGCAGACTACCAGATCAGTCCTGCATGTGTAACAGGTGGTCTCTCTCCTTGCCCTGTTGCCTATCTGTTTCTGGTTTTAAGTTTTTCTACAGGATGTCTTTTGCTTTACTATTTTACTATTACTAAGTACTATTTTAAAATAAAGGAAAATTACAAATTAAAACAAGAGCTTGAATGAAGGCCTTTAAAGCCTCCTGAGCTGTTTCCCACCTCGCTGCTTGTCAATGCTGCTCCTGTAGTATTTGGAGTTGAAAAACCTATCCAATACCTTATCAAAAGCATCAAGCACTGTTTATGTCAACTTTTTCATACAGCAACATTCCTAATGACTTCACTGGATGTTTTCAGGAGAGAATCAGGAGTACTTATTCCAGCATCACATGACTTTGAGAATGTATACTCCGCAAGAGAGAGACCACAAAAGATCAAGGGAACAGACAATATGTTGAGAGTCTTCACTAAATCCCTTCCTCTAAAATAGTACCAAGATCCTATTTAACACCCACAAAATTTTACCATGTCTTTTGCTCAAACACTTACTTGACTTAATATTGGCACAGACTGGTATATCCTTGCACATGTGCTGTCACATTTTCCAGCAAATTGTTCTGAGGCCAGGTATAAAATTACAGGCAATATTTAATATGGTCTGCTTCTCTTTGATAAATGAGTGTTGGTCAAATAAAACTTAGTGAATAAAACATGTTAGCAAACTGCTTATTTTCATTGCAAGAGTAAATCTGTGAAAGCCACAAGGTTTAACTCTGTGCTACTGAGATCCAGAGCAATCTGTGAAAGTGGCATAGCCTTATGGTGGCCATAAAAGTAAATGTTGTCCCTATTTCAAGTTTATTTTTTAATCTGAATTTGAACAATATTAGGCGTTCTTTTCTGTAAATGAACTTCATGTTTATGTGTTCCATTTTTAAATTACAAAGACACGTTAAATAGCAGAGGATGTGTCTTATACCTTTCAGCCATATATTCAGAAAAATGGAGGTGAAAATTGTGGCTGTGATTGACATATGTGTGTTGCTGAGCTGGTTGGGCAGTTACAGTCCCAAGTCACACACATGCTCTTTCAGCAGCTTATGCATAAGGACTTAGAGTAACTACAAAGAAAAAAACATAGAAGTACTACATTCTTCTAATTCTGATCACTAATTTAATCACTTAACTCTCATAGCTACCATACTACTCTCATAGCAAGCTGGTAGGGCTCAGAATTGAGAAAAACAAAAGTAATCATAAAAGTTTTAATGTGCCCATTAGGAATGCAGTGCCAAAACTCTTGAACACTTCTAGCTGCAGCAATGCTAGGCCATACACTTGTGACAACTAGGTGGTTCTCTTTATTTGTTTATGTCAGATTTGCTTTTGTGAACTAATATCCTCGCATTTGCATCCAGTATGTGTGATCTTTGCCAGCCAGCTGTTTTCTTCAGGCACCCAGGAGCCCCCTCTCTTTTCTGCAGCACACCCTTCCCTAGAGAACCTTCATTACATTGGTAATGCATCCTCATTTATTTGCTTCTGATGCTTTTGAGATCTTCAGAGTGCTGCTAAGTGTGGCTAGAGTTAGTCAAATCTTGGCCTTCAGGTGACAGGAGGAAAAAAAGCTCCTAACAGTCCAAAGTAGGCAGCCAGTTTTTTTGCAGAAGCTGCAAAAGGGGCAATAAAAGGCCAAAAGAAAGTCAACCACACTGGACTGCATTAATAACCAGTTACAGAAAAGCAGTATAGGAGCTGATAAATTAAAAACTCGTGATGAAAAAGTGGCAGAGACAGCTGCTGAGTAAGGCCTTAAAGCCCCATCATGACTGATAGTAGTGTGACCTATACAGTCTGCCAGTTCCCAACACAAGCAGCTGCTAAGATTGTTGATTGAATGTACAAATGCGTACCAGGGACAGCATCCAACTCTTAGCTGTGTTGAGGTTTGGCCAAGACTAAAATCTTCTTTTAGTCTTCTTTTTAATCTTCTGTCATTTTGCCAGAGCACATTTCTGTCCTCTGCTTGCCAAGATCTAAGAAGAATGGTATTTTGGAACACTGGGACGTGAACTTAGAACTAACACCTTCATCACATCCAGAATGATTTTCAAGAAAACCTTTGAGACTTAAGATGCATTCAGAATTGTTTGTTTACTGGCATGCCTGCTATCGCTTTTTGTTTCTTTCAAGTATGGTTGTGGGAAATAGTTTCTTTCTCCTTTTATCACAGAAAAGGTATATAAACAAGGAGATAATTATGAAAGAGGCAAGAATGGGAAATGATGTGAAAATAGATTAAAAATTCTAGAGAACAGAGGGAAAAAAAGGAAGGAAAGAATTAGAGGGGAGAAGGAATGAATAGGATTAATAACTATTCAGTTATCTTTTATATAGTTATAAATCAGGATGAAGTGAAGAACACTAAAATGGTGTTCACTTGGGATCCTTGGACTTTTCCAGGGTTTTCTCTTTTCCCCTTGGGTTTCCATTTCAATTTTACTGTGAAATCTAGATGGAGGGGAGGGGAGGGGAGGGGAGGGGAGGGGAGGGCCTAGGTCAGGGCTCATTGGAAAATGCGATGCGATACCACTGATGGTATCAATATGGGGCCAGATCATCCCATAAAGAGGGATAGAGACAGTCAAAGAGCTGAATGCAGACACTAAAAGCTTGCTGTTGGTTTCTGAAAAAAACCAAACCAAACAAACAAAAAAACAAACAAAAAAAAAACTTCGAAAGCTAAGCATTTAGTAGCTATCCTGTGCTTCTCAGATGACATCTGGTGGACAAAAACTGAAGAGATGAAAGCCTTCTGCCTTCATAGGACAGAGCCTTGATCTTTGCTCACAGCTGCACTACTGCACTTACTGCGGGTGCACCTATGAGCTGTTCTCCACACTCTGCTTATTCACCCCACACCCTCGGTCCACTACTATAGTTGCCCAGAATAAGCACTTATCACCTATGTACCTACAACAGCTTTTTTTCAGTGCTCGTATCCATTTTATTTATTCTTTAGTTATTATTCTGACTCATGTCCTGAGTTTGTTTAATTCTGACTTGAAAGTCTGAGGCTAGGCTAGGGTGGGTACCCCATTTCCAAAAATGAAAACACAGGGAAAGACCATGGTAGCAGCAACAGGGTGCTTTTATGGTGCAGGATAACTACACAATTTTATTAATGCCTTCACAAGTGGATAGTTGGGCTCAGAGGGCTAAAGACTTTAGTTTCTTCTGATTATTAATTCAGTCTTTCTCTTTTAAACTAATTCCAGTTTGCTTCTCTTACAGAGTCTGTCTTTTCTGCTTAATGCTTTACAACTGCCCTAATGCATCCCTGTTGAGGTCTCAGAAATAAGTTAGAAATATGAAGGAGGAAAAAAAAGGCACTCTGGAAAGAAACATACTTAGAAAAGTGTTTTTTCTGGGAATGCTAATATCTTGTAGTGAAACAGGTGATTTCCTCAAGGATCTCATGGACAGGAATATTCTGGTGCATTCCTGTTTCTCTGTTTGACTCAAAGGATTTCAGAGAATGTCAGATATTGCTGAATCAATGTTGTGCCATATGAGGCCTCTGCCATAAATAAGGTGACCATGACCAATTGTTTGATTGCTGGCATTGCATCTTCCAGGTTAACAGCTTTTTTCTTTCCTGATATTTGGGGTTTTTTTCTGCTCTGTGTATACTCTATTCCTTTAAATGTTAAGAACTTTATTTTTTCCTTGGTGTATTTCCATGCGTTCTTTTTGTGCCAAATCTTGGAAGATTTTATGAAATAAAACACATAGAAAAGTCAGTGATTCATTGACTTCCAACACCAAGCTAAGCTGAAAAAGAATGTGGTAGACATCAGAAGGAAATTATGTATTTATCTAGATTACTTCTTCTGGATTCAGATTACCTGTTTGACATCCAAGAGTCATGGCATCATATTTCGTTTGGCTGAGGTGGTTAACATTCAAACAGTTGTGCTTTGTGCTGTAAGCCACAATAGTTGAGAGCATGGGAGCATGAGTCGATTTGTGGAAGTTAGGAGGGCTCTGTAGAGAGACCTGGAACAGCTGGATGTGTCATAGAAAATAAAGAGATTAAGCCGAATTAAGTATAATCAAAAATAAACGATAATTTATTTCATGACCAGAATATGGTCCACGACAGCCACAAATGTAAGGGACAGCGCCGAGCCCAGGATCAGCGCCAGGTGGACACACAATGATCTGAACTCTACCGCTTCAGATCCCCAAATGTTCACAAAACCGCTTTGGTTAGGCCAGTTTTCTGTACAGATTTTCCTTGCCTGGAGTGGAGGTCTTTGTCTTCTTTTGTCGTTCTGCATATTCATATGGTTTTCTTTCACCACATTGGGCTGGACAAAACCATATTCTGGGAGACTATGAATTCTGTGAAGGCAGGTCCTGGTTTTCGGGAAGATGGTATTCAGATGTAATTTGCAGGTCTTAGTTTGCAGGAAATGGGCATTCAGATGTATTTTTCCTGATGGCTCTGGTTAACTTAGTCATGGGTGCTTATTGGGCTCTCATGGTTCGGGTGTTCCCTGGACAGTGGCTGGGTCTATTAAGTTGTTAATCTGGGCTGCCCTGCTTTTGTTGGATGTTACAATGATGTGATGAAGCAATCTGTGTCCTTTTTGTCTGTGGTCCTTTTTTTGGTTTCTGAGCTTTATTATTTTGTTCCTACAAACATTGCTTATTCTACATTATTGTACAACTTTACA
>WBND01000759.1:202326-217117 GCA_013398595.1 Tychaedon coryphoeus | reverse complement strand
AAAAAAAAAAAAAAAAAAAAAAAAAAAAAAAAATTGGTTGTTAATAACAGTTGATTTTGTTATCTACAGAATGAAAGCTGTTCCAGTACTGCAGGTGCTGGCCGACAATTTCAGAGCTGGAAGATCAAAGCTGATCGAGCTAAGAAAGTTGAATTCATAAGAACTGCAGAAAAGCTAAAAGCTCAGTAAGTTAAACACTTTATCATAAGTATGTTTTCATTCTGTTCTGGAGGTAACATTATTAATTCGAGGTGCAAAGTAAGAATACATGGCAGTGAAATCTTTAGGCTTAAGGTTTCCTTTTTAGGAGCTCAAATTATTGTGGGTGTTACAGTAGCTCAGGATAGGCTTATGGCTCCAAAATGCCCCCTTGTTTGAATTACCATTTGGACTTAGGCCAGTCCTGTAGTAAGAATTTAGTAAGAATTGCTGCTCTTAGGTGCACAGAAAAGGAAGTGTGTGTAGCACAATTAAGTTCTCAGTCTTCCTACTTAGCTGTGCTTACCCTCTAAAGCCCTTAAGACATTCCGACAAAAGGGGAACTGCAGCAACAGAAGATTGAAAGACTTCATCTGCAATATCTAGGCTGCTGCTTTGAAAAACAAGGGTTCGAGGCAGCTCAGGCATAGAAGTGATTTAAATCTGCTTCTCCACGTCTTGATCAAGTGCTGATAACAACTACACTGGCAATGAAGGAACAGGGAGTTTTCTTCTCGGACGTACGAGCTTAATAGGGAATAGCTGATGTAGCCATCTGACTGAAGGAGAGGTTTGCAATTGTGAATCCTGTTTGGCACTTAAGTATCACACCAGAGTTTTACACTGTGTGACTGAATCGAATTCACCTTGATTACCCTGGATTTTGGGTTGTGGCTCAAAATTTGACTGCTGGGTACTGTAAATGTTCCCATGCCGCTTGAAATGAGGCATGCCATTTAACTGTGGCTCAGCGTCCCTGAGTGATGTCTGTGCTGGGGCTCCATCTAGGTGTGCCCCTGCATTAATACAGCTTGTCTGCCCTGCACTTTCCAGGGAAAACTCTTGCAAGGCTCCCAGAGAGAAAACATGCACGTAAAAATTCAGTGTGTAAACCACTGCTTACTGAGATGATTTCCTTGTTAATTTCTTGTTAAAGTTCTGGAGTTACTGTGGTGTGGTCTTATAGCTGCACGAATATTTTCCTTGAAAACAGTTGTATAACAAACCAGAGATGTGTAAAAGATGTAAAACAGTCCTGGTTAATACAGCCTGCACACTAGCCTTGGAAAATCCTGGGGCTTTGCTGAGTTCATGCCTTGCTTAGTGTGGCACCCTTTCTTCCTAGGCTTGCAAATATAGAAAAAGACAAAACTGGACACCTTTATAACAGGAAGAGTGATTTCAGGGTAGAATACAAATTACTAGAGGAACTGGAACACAGCATGACTGTCAGCAGGAAAATGGAAAGTAAGTGAGGTTTTATTTGGGCTTGTTTGCTTTTTATTTTCTTTAGTATACTTTAATATACATGTTTTTGTAAATAGTTTAAAAATCAGTAGTACAGAGAGATGCATTTAGGTGGAAGATAAATACTGATAAGTGTAGTATTTCACCATGTGCTTATAAGCACACAATTCATTTCAAAATTCAGAATCATAAACATTTTGGGCCTCATATGTTATTAACTGTTTTCTTTTAATCTTCAATGTAAAACAATTGGTGGTGGAAAGGTACTATTCAAGAAACTTGGAATCAGTTTTGATTGTATATTGCAAAACCTAAAGTAAGGCATTAGGTTTTGCAGCTAAGGCATGGTAAAAATATTCTTACATCAACATTCACACACTGATTGTTGCCTTTAAATATCCTTTTAAACTGTTGTGTGTTTGCATTTTTTGAGTTTTTGGGCATGAATATTCCTAGTTCAAGTAGTGCTGTGAGATGGTACACAGTCTGTCCAACAGTATCTGTTCCACTTACATACTATAATATAGTTCAAGAAATAAGGTTACTCCCTTCACTCACAGTACTTGAATTGTTTTAACAATAATCACATAAATCATGCTATGCCATCTGACACAGATCAAAGTAAGTTGAAGAAAGGAAAGGAACATAGGAACAATTAACAGTATACTTTCTTACAAATCTGCATATGTTCTGATGTGTGTCTTGTATTTAAGGAATCTTAGAATATCCTTTACATGTAAATGAATGTAAGAAATGTAAATTTTTGAGGAATGACTTAACTAATAAGTTTAGAATTTTTTCCATGAGTAAGAAGGGAACAGGGAATCTGAATGGAAATGATGCTAGGGGATTATAAAGAGGACAGTGATGAGAGCACTAGATGTCAGATGTATAGGAGTGTATCCTAAAAGATACAAAAGTGTACACCTCCCCCAAAATCCCCATTTACTATGTTGAGATCTTTCAGCACGATTTTTGTGCTTTAAGATTTTCTGTGGTCTAAGCAGGAACCTGTACTTTGCTTAATCCAAGTCTTTTGAGATAGAAGATACTGCTCCTTAGTATCTAAAATGTAGCCAGAACTTTATCCTCTTCAGTAGATGGAGTCACGTTACCAAGTGGTAACAATGCAAATAAGTGCACACATGCTTGGAGCACATGGAAACACGGATTCTTCACTATTTAACACGACAAATAAATGAATCTTACTGAAGTAGTGCATTCATATACACTTTTAAAGTTTGTTTTCTCTTCATAAATGGGTGTTTTGAAGCCTAGGTGAAAGTCTGCCTCAAAACTCTAGAAACTATCAGCTGCATAGGCAATATTCTCAAAGCTTCCCTTTAGAAATGGGAGCTACTAATTTTAAAATCTGCTTATGCTGTGTAGGGAGCTAACATGGACCACGTGGACAGCTACATACAATTGCCAGTTAAAATGCTTAGTATTATGACAGTTTCTTATCATCAAACAGAATTCTTGTCCCTGCTTAGATCAAACCTCTGGTTTATTTTGGACACTTCATTGCTCTTGTTTTTTTATTTAATGTAATACATGAAGAAACTGTTAGAACTATCAGCACCATATTTTGTTTAACAGAAGCTAAAATACTGCAGCAGCTATCAAAAATACAAAACAACGTGAAGAGACTTCAGCAGCAATTAAAAGATGTGAAGCCTACACCAGAGTGTAAGTCATGATGACAGATTTTAAAACATTTTTCTCTACAGACAGGTTTCTTGCATAGCTGTCTTTCTCTGCAGACTTGGGACACTCCTCCAGTCTTTATGATTTTCAGGAATCTGGAAAGGGAAGACTAAACCTAAAAATGGCAGAAGCCTAAGAAATGGTGAAAGATTGTGCAGTTTGATGTGGAAACAGAAACTTACTTGGTCCTACAAGTGGTGTGTGTTTGTTCCTTGAGGCTGTTGAAAGTCAGATTCCTATCTATAGCATTTGCCCAATGCAAAATAAGCTTGGTATTCTACTACCATGTAATTTGCTTTGATCTGGTAAGAGGTCATCGAGTAGGTTCAACAGGGAACTCATTTTTAGCCAGCACATGGTTTGAAATGTAAATCAGAATATTCTACAAAAAATGCTGCAGCTGTTTGTTCAGTTTGGATGTTTTAAAACTTTTGGGAAATATGCTCTGAAAGAACCACCCTCATGTGGTACCTACTACCTTTTGTGGAGCTCAGGTTGAAGGCCTCCTACTAGCTGAGGCCTTTCTGATGCTAGATAAAATGCATCCCATTTCATTTATTCAGTGTTTTATCTATAAAAAAATACAATCTAATCTAATGGATGGATTTTCTTCCACTAAAAAATATATCTTCTCTGGACAGCTGTATTACTGTCTCAAGTCAGGACTATAGGATGCTGACAGTAAAGGACAAAGTCTAACTCTGATATTTCTTTGTCAGCTTTGTAAAAGTAGTGGCCTGCAGGTTAAATAGGATCACTGAAGTCCAGCATAAACCAGAGCTGAGTGTGCTTAAGTCACTAACTGCATTGCTATAAAAAACAAAAGTAGAACTCTAGAATAAGTCTCTTTTTTTTGGAATCAGTTGAAGGTTAGTCAAGATGAGACTTCTTAAAGGGAAATAAAGATTAATACTGGGATTTGCATCCAGTTAGCTAAGTCCCTTCATAAACACCTTTTGAATAAATAAGAGTCTGTCTTTTAAGACTGAGATGGAAATACATGCTTCTTTGTACACTGAAATATGTGTTCTGAAAGTCTCCACAAGTCCTGCATTTCTGCATAGTGCTGATAAATACTGTAGACTTCTTAAGTTATTTGCTTTTTTCTTCTTTCCTTTTTTAGTTGTTGAAAAGATCAAGGAAATGATGGAAGAAACTGAAAATGCAATCAATGGTTTTAAAGAGGAACAGAGGCAAATGTATGTTTATACATGCTTCAGCTACTAGAAAAAGGGCTTTCATAAGACACAATGAAAACTTTGCATTAATCTAGCAAAACTGTTCTTACGATTTACTCTTTTGGTAGTGATTCCTGTGGTATGTGAATCAGAGCACAAGCTATCAGCGTTAGAATCCTGATAAACTGCCTTTTGGCAGTATTTATACAGCTGTTGCAGCACTCCAGTGTAACAACCTATGCAAGCCTATGAATAGGCTTTTTATGAGAGATTGTAGAAGAGATTAGATTATGGGGGTTTTGTTGTTGCCCTTTCGTTGTTTAAGTGGGTTTGGGGGGTTTCTTTTTCTCTCTGCTGGTGTCAGGAGGGGATTGAGTTAATTGTATATGTGCCACAAATGTGTTCTTTCAGAAAAAGAGTAACTTAATTCTCATTGTGTAGAGCTTTATTATGGGATTATTACACTGTGTTGTTACCACTTCAGTTCTTAACCTTTGAAGAATAGCTCTTGTGTGGCATTGAACAATTCCAAAATTCATTTTTGGTGAATGGACAATGAATTTTTGAATGGACAATGATTTTTTTTCTTCTCACATTTCAGTGTTTGTCTCTTTTCAGATATCAACAGCTTTTGAAAGAGGAAAAAGCTGTCATTAATGAGCTCAGTCTCTTTGAGAGAAAAGTGGAACTGTGGGCGTTAGGGAGCTCGACAGCAGAAAAAGTTTGGAAATTACCATCAGCCAGGGTCACAGTTGATAAAACACTGGAAAATCATCTACCCAAAGAAGTAATAGAGTTTGAAAGATTTCTTCAGCGAACAGGAGGGCGGCAAGGAGGCTGGGATGATTATGATCATCAAAATTTTCTGAAAATACGGACAAAATATAGAGGAAGGCTGTCTTACATGGATGAAGCCCTTGAGTATCTCAGTGGAAGAACAAAAGAAGATATAGAACAGCATGACAAATGGTATCAAGAATATGTAATTTTACATGAAAGAAAGAAAGAGGTAAAGTAACCTCTCTAAGACTTTTGAACATTTCAGAAAGCATACTTATTTTTCAAATGCATTCTTTCTTGTTTTTGTATCTGTGTCTTCAGTAGTAGTGCTAGGCAGATTTCTCTTACATTTGATGGTATATAATGAGGTCTTTAGCATCCCCAACCTCCCAAAGTATTTGTAATAAATAATTACAAATAAGCAAAGACATAACAATACAGAGAAGTGGGCTATGCATTGCCAAAGAGTATTACAAATGCTTTTGAAGTCAGTGATCTAGGAAGTTATATGCCAAGCCCAGAGCAGTTAGTGATCCTGTCTTGCTGTTACATTTTCCTCTAAGAACCTCTTTCCCACTGTATGAGCAATACACCTAAGACAGACTGATATGCACGATTACAATTCCCTCAAAAACTATCCAAGTAATGAAAGATATCCTGACATAAGATCTACCATACAAGAGTGGGTTAACTGGGAAAAAAAGTAAGAACTGAAATAAGTTTGCATTAAAAAACATATTCATCAACATTCATAACTGCCCAAAGTTACTATGATTGCTGTAACTGAAACAGTTTTAGCAGACACCTGTTAAACCTGCTTGTGTGATCCATAAAATAGAAAAAAAAAAAAGATAAGAAAGACATATAGGTACTTCTTGGTTTTCAGTTTTGCCTTCAGTAGACTTTTAATTCCTATGTGCATTTTGCATCCTTGGAACAAATGTCTTCATCGGACTGAATCAATGCGAATTTGTAAAATTTTAATGAAAACCTTGGATTTTTTCCTATGGTCTCTTACAGTCAATTAAAAAGTGGAAAGAAAAGCATCAGCAAGAGAAAGAAAGAAACTTGAAGGAGAAAGAGAAATCAGAAAAAATGCTCAGGGAAAGATGGCTACAGCGTGAAGAAGCTCAGAAGCAAAAAGCAGAGGAAGAAAGAAAAGGAAAACAAGCCAAAGTTGAAGTCTGGAAGAAACAGAAAGTAGTAGCATTTGCAATAGATCAAGTATCACAACTAAAACTAGAGGAGAAAATGCAACAAAAAGAGCACCAAAGCCATGTGAAGTTACTGTTGGAAAGGAATACCTTGCAAAAAAAAGTAAAGGAGGAACTTGAAAAGNAAATGCAACAAAAAGAGCACCAAAGCCATGTGAAGTTACTGTTGGAAAGGAATACCTTGCAAAAAAAAGTAAAGGAGGAACTTGAAAAGCTTGAAAACGAGAAGAGAGAGGAAACTGGAAAGGAGGGAAGGAAGAAGATTGCTGCAGAAGAAATTTCAAAGTTTCAAGAGCATGTGCGTAATTTCATCTCCATTTTTGCATGTCATTGTTTTAAATTTCATATGTCCTCCTACAATATAATCAGTTAAACAGATTTTAAAATCCAAGTTTCATTTACCTAAATCCACTATTGATTCATTACAAATAACAGCATCTGTCGCAGACAAACAGTATGAAACCTGATTTCAGACAAAGATGCTCCTTTTCTTCAATATCTAAGTTCTACAGGATTACTCAAGCTTATATTTCTTTATCCACACAGAAGCAATTTTATTTCTTCAGTAAATAATTTAGTTGGGAAAAACTACTTGGGCCATGCCACCTAAGGAGATGCCAGAGGACCTGAGTGTTGTATTCAGATGGGAGGTAGAAACAGTTGTTTCAATATCCTGTGGGTTTCAGTGCCTGTTAGGCAAAGTCAGATCCCATATCAGTGTAAATACAATTACTGGAGAATTGGTGTTACTGTCAGCGTTCACACTGAAGTTTTATAATCAGAGTTGAAACTATTACTTTTTTTCCCCTAAGCCATGTAACTATAATTTGCTTGCGCAGGACAAACTGTAGCATGTAGCTACCTAGTGAAACGTTATTCTTTACCATTACAATCATTTCAAAACAAAAACAAACAGAAAAAACAACCAAAGAAAAAATAAAACAAACCCCCCAAAGAAGCCCAATGAAAACAAGCTGTGAAAAGGCTGTATGTATATTTTTATATAATTTGTTGTACTTCCAAAGAAAAGTTTGCTTTTCCACTCATTATGTTTCAGGCTCTACATAAACTGGAGCTAAGGGTTTTACAGAAACACGCTAAAGAGGTAGAGAAACAAGAAAAAGAAAAAAGATTGGCAAAGTTAAGAGAGAAGGTAACTTCTTGTTTTAACCAGAGATGTGTGTGGCTTGGTGGTTGAAACAGAGTTTTTTCATTAATCTAGAAAGCAATTGTTTTTAATTCTCTAAATGGTTGATAAAGGAAAACAAAAAACCATGCCTGTTATCAGGAGACAGAATTGCAGCAGGCATAGTTGCTCCTGAGTTTAAAAAAACGGGGAAAAATCCCTAGTATTTATGTATCTCTTGGCAGCATTTTACTGGGTAAGGCCTACAGGTCATAAAAGTGTGCTACTAGATGGATGACAGCTTTTCTTTTTTCAAATAGTTTTCTACCATTGGTTAAATAAGTAGGCTGTCTCCCAGAAGCATTTTATGTGCACTGAGTTTTACAGGAGTATAACCTTTTAAATTACTAAGTTACTAAAATTTAATGACAGCAAGCAGTGTTACGGTCTTCCATGGTGAGGACCCAGTGAGCGTCATGGAACTCGTTCTGTGATGAACGAAAAAGACTGATTATTTTTGGTCGTTGGTTTCTCCCTGAGGTCGAGATTCGGGTCACCAGGGACCGATCCAGATTGAACAGACCTTCCAAGGGCTGGGAGGAACGCAGGCAAGAGATGGCACCAGCAGCTGCAGAGCCAGCGTTGCGCGTTTCCCAGAGGTGAGGAGGGGCCCGATGGACGTGCGGCACGATACCAGCGCACTTGTGTACTTAATGCCTTTTTGCTTTGTTGCCAGAGCCGTCCCAGCCTGGAGAGGAGGGTCGTAGCTGCGCGCCAGCCTGTCCCTGCCGCAGGACGAAGCAGCAGCCAGCATTTCCAGGGGGCCGGCACAGAGCTGGCTTGACCCATGGCGTGTATTGTCTCTGTTATTAGTGCCGGGTTTCACACGCCGGCTGCCAGGCCGGACGGCTCTGATGTCCCTTGGCATTAAAAACGCGTTTTCCCCGCAGCTGGTTGTGGCAGCCCCTTAAGCGTGGGGTCGCCACCCTGCCCGCCGCAGTGAACCGAAGCGCCCGTCCCCCTTTCCTTAGCTCTGTCCCCCTTCCTTGCCCCGCTCCGTCTCCTTTTCGATAGCTCCGTCCCCTTTCCTTGCCCCGCTCCGTCCCCCTTTCCTTAGCTCCGTCCCCCTTTCCTTGCCCCGCTCCGTCCCCCTTCCGTTTCCCCGCCCCGGGGCCGCTGACGCGATCCGGGCGCGCCGGGCGCGGGCAGCAGCGGCGAGATGGAGATGGCGGCGGCGGCGGCGCCGTGCCCGGGAGAGCCGGAGCGGCTGGACTTCCTGCGGGAGCGGCACGTGCGCTTCTTCCAGCGGTGCCTCCAGATCCTGCCCGAGCGCTACTCATCCCTGGAGACCAGCAGGTAGCAGCGGGCCGGGCTCGTCCGGCGGGCCGGGCGCCGCCGTGTCCGCCCGGCGCCCCCCGCCCGTCCCGGGCCCAGCCGCGCTCCCCTCCCGTCGGGCGGTCGCGGTGGCGGGGAGGCCCCGCCGCAGCGCTGCCGCCTCCCGCCGCCGGGGACAGCGAGCAGCGCCCCGCGGCCGGGAGGAAAAATCCCTGTAAATCTGCCCGCCAGCAGACGGCTCCCAAAAGATGTGTGTTGGTGTAGGGGTGTAGTCACTGCTCGCGTAAACTGCTTGACATCCACGAGGGAAGACTTGTTGATCCTTCTAATCTGTTTTAAATCCAGTGCTTCACTCTGTTAATCGCCTGGAAGCCATTTTAAAATAAATCGCTTAAGCTTCGCTTCCACACGCTTGTTCATGTAACAAATATTTTTAAAGTCTTCATTACCTGGTATAAAAGAGAAAATACTACTGAAATATGTTCCTTACTTTGAATTGGAGGGGCATTTGTTCCTCTAATGGCTTTAGAATGTACTTACTTGGTATTCTTCAAGTCTTCATGGGAGATAGTTACATCGGAGGTATAAGAATACTAGGAGTGTGATTACCAAGCTGCACTTGATAAAATTTGGAGACTTGTAGATGGTTTGATAATCTTATTTGGCCAATAAAGTAGTAAGATTCTTTCCACTTTATAGTGTCATCCTATGAGGAATGAGCCGTGGTTTTGACCAGGTCATCGTGCTTTATTTCAGCTGAGAGCACTAACACCTAGAACTAGAGTATAAACATGTTAGGACTAGAACAGATAGTGCTGGGCTGTGTGTGAAATAACACAACTTCATATTGAAAAGTTAGAAATGGAGCTACTGGAGAGGGGCCAGCAGAGGGCTTCGAAGGTTGTAAAGGGCCTGGAGCATCTGTGCTGTGAGGATGGGCCTGTTCAGCCTCAAGAAGAGATGACTGGAGAGGGTCTTACCAATGCATTCAAATATGTTAAAGGGTAGGTGGTGAGAGGATGGGCCCAGACTCTTTAAGTGGTCCCTGGGGCAGGGCAAAGGGCAGCAGACAGAAACCAGGAAGGTCCATCTCAATAAGAGAAAAAACTTCCTCACATTCGGGGTGTCTGGTGACTGAACCAGACTGCCCAGAGAGGTTATGGAGTTTTCTTCCCTGGAGATACTCAAAACCTGCCTGGACACAATCCTGTAGAAACTGCTCTGGGTAAACCTGCATTAGGAGAAAGGGGTTGTACTAGATGATCTCCAGCGGTCCTTTCCAACCCCAGCTATTCTGTAATTTTGTGAAATTTTGATTGCAGAACTGTAAGTAATTTATTCATTAAAAATTAGCTGGTATTTCAGTCTACTTTCTCATTTATTTTAGGTGACAGTAAGGAGAAATCTAGGCCTCCTATGCTCAGGGTATATAGGCTTTAAAATTACCAGAACATGCAGATGTACTGGGGCAATAACACAAATAGCTCACCTTAGCCCCACTGACATTTGAAAACAGATGAAGAAATGGGATGTCTTTGGCCTAGAGAAGGAGGGATCTAATCACAGTCTTCCATTGGTGAAAGACTACTTACAAAGAAAGATGGTTATGTACTGTCTGCAAGGTAACATGGTGATGGGATTGGACGCTGTGGGAATGAGGGGAGAATTGTGTGGCTGCAAGAAAAATGTCTTTGCTGTTAGGAGAGTTAACCATGAAAAGCTTGCCCATTGAAGTGATGGAGTCACCTTTGAGGATGTGGCTTCTCAGAGTCCTAGGTCATCTCCTCTGAGGCCCCTTATTCTTCAAAAGGTGGGACCAGTGGTTTCCCGGGGCCCTTGACAGTATAGACATGTTCTGCAGGGGTGCACACCTGTCTATTGACAAGTTCTAAGCAGGGAATTGAACCACAAACGCATCATCTCCAGTTTGACTTTAAGGGTATTAAGTTCACCTTTTTGCCAAGTCCAAGGTCACCGAGTTCAGCAAGCCTTTAGCAAATCTCTGGAGCTGACAGCTGAAGAAAGAAATGCTATTACTCTTTTATTCATATTTCCTCTGTTCCTGAATTGTAGTGGTTCCATTTTAAGTTAGATGGGGAAACTCAGTTAAATTAAAGAGAGATTTGTTAAATAAATAAATAAAATAATTTGTCCGATTTTTTTCACTGTGCTGCAGTAGAAAACTGTGTTTGTTGTCACCAGACAAGGGTGGTAGAGAATGACATTTTCTTCAGTGTGCTGGTGCATTCCAGCTTAAGCTATAGATTGTTAAACAATAGCAGAGAATAAAGAAAATTAATTTCATGTTCTCTGCTCAACTTCTTGCCTCAAAGCCTTTGTAATTGTTCTTATCTGTAGTTATTTTCTTGCAACAGTAGTTGCAGCAAGAGTAGTTTTTAAACATTCTGATTCATAGTGTTTCATACTCGTTGATTGTCAGTGCTGTGAGAGTTTGCAGTAGAATGCAACTTTCCTGGTCTCTAAAGTCTTTTAAGATTCTGATACTTCATGGTGCTCTTTGTAGCACACTTAATAAGTTTCTCAAATTTATCACTTCAAATGCTTTCTGTGAAATTGTAGTCTTTGTCCATGCTTGAAGACAAAGGGGTCAGATGTGCCATCCAAAGTGTCCTATTACCCATCCTCTGCGGAATTGGCTGTAAATAAAGATTTTATACTTCTTGGTGTGTGTCTGTCACCTGAGGTGCTGCTAAGAGTTGTTTTTGCTATGACATATGTGTGGTAATTTTCTGTGAGGGAGAATAGCGTATGGAATAAATATGCAGTACCTAAACAGTTGTATTGCAACCTGCGTGTGACCACTGGTGCCAGACACTCTTGCCCACCATAAATAAATTCCATCACACTACAGACTGTTCTTTAGTAATGCTGGAGACAGACAGCTCAGAATAAGTGAACCCTAATTATATGTAAAACCACTTTTAAAATTCATATATCTGATTCATCACATTTTTAACTGTAGATGAGATTTCCTGTCTGTGTTGTATGTATAGCCTTGTGGTTAGGACCTGCTTTGCAGCAGTTTCTAGTGCTGATGTTGACATGTTTTTGCCTCACTGGAAGTAACTTAGCTGGGTAAAATAGAGTGAAAATGTCTTTTTAATAGTTCTAGTAAAAGATTGTCAGTGTTCATGAAAATCAGAATGTACAATGTTTCAAAGAAATAGTTTAATAGTTTATGGCAACTGAACAGTTAACTTCCTTGTTTTTTTTCTAATAAAAGTACTAATTTTTTTTTAAATTAGTTTTTTATTATCCAGGGTGAGATTTTGGGTTAAACAGAGATCTGATGAGTGGTAAAAGTTGATATAAACCTTGAAGTGTTAATTTTGCACAATTGTCTTTCAAAGACAATTTCTTAGTCATCAGAAAGGTTAAAACATACTCTTGTTCTTCATAGAAATACTTTTGTGTGCAACATACTTTTTTGGCTTTCTCTACTCAAAATAATTACTTGAAATAACAACAGTAAAGATACATATTTTACCAGCCCACTGGTAGGAATGTCACCCTAAGAGGTTGTGCCATTTTGTTGAGATTAGCATCTGCTGTGTTGTCATTTGGCTGCTGTGTTTTAATTATAATAATTCTTTTGGATGTGTTCTTTGGGCTGACTCACCACCATTTTTTCTGTGGTCTTCCTGTTTGTGGTTCTGATGCAGAACCTCATGCAGAAATTGAGTGGCTGTGGAAACTCTTGTCCACATCTGCCTCTTCAGAGGTACCAACTACTGGTGGCCAAGGTGGCTCACCAGTTTGTGAGGTAAATATGAATTAAAACTTAATCTCGTAAGGAAAGTTGGTATTAACTGTTGATTTTCCTTGGCATGCTAAATTATAGTTTCTGCATGTGTAACAGTTGTTTCAGAATCCATCATCTTATCTGGTGTAAGGAGAACAAGAATTTCTGGAAGGATCATCAGACAAGCGTGGGTGGCAAAATATACATCCAGCTAATTTTAGTCTGAGTCAGAATGTCCAAGGTACCATTACATGAGCATTTTCTCTCATAGCAAGTTCTCCCAAGTTCCTAACCCAGTGCTGTTGCTTTGGTGCTCTGTCAGAGCACGTAATGCACTGTTGAAGGGCCGTGCCGTGGGTGGCTCCAATGGTTTGTGCTAAAACAAGCCCTGCAAAGAAGGTGTTAGTTAGCAGGTATGAAAGCACACATTCATGGGAGGAAACAAGTTGTAGGAGAGAAAGACATTTAGCATGCTAGCTACTCCACTGCTCTGTTGGATACTCGAATGTGACATGCTTAATTTTAGATGTTTAGGTAAGGTAGTCATCTAGGCTGCTTTACACCCAAGGACCAGAAATATATACCTCTAGATGTTAATTCATCCTATATGCCTGTTTATGCGTTGTTTGCTTACAAAGTACACTTTGCTGCTTGACATTGACATCTAAGCATCTGAAATTGGATTTGGGACACAATGAGAGGCAGCTTACTATAGTTAAATGTTACTTTGCATATGCGTGTTTAGGGGATTGTTTATGTAAGAATTCTTCACAGAGAGCTTGTGCTCCATATGTTAATTCCATAGCCTAGTTTACTTTATAGTGGGTTGTTTTGTTGGGCTTTTCTCTTGAGTAAACAGGTGCTTAGGTAAATTTTTAATTGGCATATTGTTATTATATAAAAGGAAGGACAGTTTATATGAAAAACCTTGTTGAGGCAGAGGAATGTTTTCAGTACAAAGAAGATGATTTCATCCAGTAGATGACTTTCATGTATTCTAAGCTAGACTCTGTGTTGCACCACTGTCAAAGGCTGAGAATTCATAGATGTATGTGTTGCTGCAACCATTTGTTAATTTCCCCATGATATTTATGGTGGGAAGTGTAAGTCTTATCTTTTTCTTTTAGGTTGACAGTTGCATTTTTCGCACTCTCTGGTCTGGATATGTTGGATTCCTTAGATGTGGTGAACAAAGATGATATAATAGAATGGATTTATTCCCTGCAGGTCCTTCCCACAGAAGACAGTGAGTGAGTTTTTAGTTTTTTTATTGATATTAACATTTTTGCTTTTGCTTTTTACTTGGGGAATAGTGGATGGCTCTTGTTCTTATAAAATAGAAGGTTGACTTTCCTGAAGTGCAGTCCTGATAATTTCAGGTAGTGACATTGAGCAAATCATGGATATAGATCCCTCACAAGTGATAAAGCTGGGAATAGCAGAAATTAATTTGAAGATAAGCCAATATAAAATAGTATAATAAAGTTGCACCTCTAGGCATTTCAGAGGAATGTTTCATCTGGTTCTAAAAGAAATGCATATGTTGTGAAATTATTGCAAGTGTAATAGTGATTTTATTGACTTCCACTCCAATGCCAGGAGCTGTGATTGTAGACATGGTTATTTACAACAGCTTTTGGAGAATTTGAGGATTAAGGGTAAGAAGCAAAAAGGATAAACACAGTCCCTGGTTGATGTTCTTTAGATCTGTGAAGGTTGAATTTACCCAAAGTTTTGAGAAGGAATAATGCTGCTGCTGAATCCCAGCTGTCCTCAGATTGAAAGGTGCATAGCAGAAAAGCTGGTGGGGGAACTGGCAGGAAATGTCCCTTTACTGGCTGATTTGACAGAAGTTAGGGAGGTGCTGTTCCTGTGGGCTAGTTGGTGTTGGCAGTTTCTTCCGTGGCAGCCCAGGTGAGTGGCTGGTAGAGGGGGTGGTAAGGAGGGAGGGAGATGTGGGTGAGGCACTGCTGCTCTGTGACAGAAGGTGCTGGCATGTTAAATTCTGGTGTGGGCATAGCTCCAGGCTGGTAGAAAAAGCAGTTCCAGTCTCCTGTCTGTAAAATCATGAATATGTACTTTGGATGGATGTAGAAAGAAAATTATATGTTTATTTCTATTATCTATTATAATTATATACAACAAATTAGATTTCTAAAATTTGCATTATGAAATAAGCATATGTAAGTCTGAACTGCTGATGCTTTATTTTTACAGTAATAAAAAAAAAAATCCATTTTCT
>WBND01000759.1:159456-202176 GCA_013398595.1 Tychaedon coryphoeus | reverse complement strand
TTTTAATGATTAAAATGTTCCTGTGCCTTACTGTTAAGAAATCTTTTCATGTTGTACATGCATTGTTTCCAGGAGTTGCTCACTTTGTGACTTTTATCCCAGTCTTCAGGACTTAATTCCAAAAGAGCAGGGAAGTTTGCAAGAAGAGAGATTAGAAAGGCATTTCTGTTTGCTTGTTTCTCTTTGACAGTGTACAGTAATTCTCTGGGGATTCTACCTGGCCAGTGTTTAAAATATGGCCATTGTCTAGAGCCTCCTAGGGAGGGCAGTAAAAATCTCAGCATGCAGGTGTGGAGGCTGACAGTTCAGTAGAGATGTGCTCCTTTTTATGAGCTGTCGTGCGCTCATAAAACTGAGAGGAGTTTTGGGAGGGTACTTTTGGCAGCGCACTCTGTCCTTTTCAAGTAATAGATCTCTGCTTTTCATTAGAAGAACAAGCTTCCCTTCAATTCTTTATTTTTGTACCATACTGTAATAACTCTTGTTCTTCTTATGCTTTTGGTAATAACACTGCTCTTATCTGGTCACTTGACCACTAAAACTGCAGCATTATTTGTATTTCATCTTTGCTTTTTCTGTTGGACAATAGAAAGCACAAAATGTAAATGATGCTGATAGCAACAAGTTGGATATTGAATGACTAAATGTGAAGAAGGGAGCACCTGCACTCTGGTAATGTCTACTTTCAGTAAAATGTATTGGCTCTCTGCTTTTTAATCCTGGGTGGGTGCAGTGCTTGTTAATTGGCAGCCTCCCAGCAGCAGAGCTCCTACTCCCTCTTTCGGCCTCTTTGAAGAAGTAACTAAATTGTGGTTGGCTACAGCACTGAAGTTTTTGGTTTCAAAGTGCTTGTGCATCTCTAGTTAAAGACGAGATTGCAAGCTTGATGGATTGGAATCTGTCCTGGTTAAAAAAAAACACAAAATAGAAAACCAAAACCAGGAAAGCACAACATTTTACTTTTAAAGAAACATGCTATTGTAGTATTTTTTTCATGTGTTCTGATAAATCTCTATTTCTCTTTACTTTTTTTAAGAATTTAAATTAAAATACTGTTTTATAATGATGAATTCCACCAATCTAAAGTAACTGCATTGTATTTAATCAAAGTCTTCACTAAGTTTGGCTTTGGGACTGAAAACCAATTTAAAAGCTTCATTTAATGGAAATGTGTTTTTACAGAATCTTGGAGTTTGTTCTTGATTGCATCAATGGTTGACTTCCTAAAATTTTATATCAGTCAAAAAGAGAATTCCTGTAATTCTTATTAGAAACATAAATTTCTCTGCTTTTCACATTTCTCTCTCCAAAGGTTCCTTTATGCGCAGCACTTAACTTGATTTTTATTTAAAGCAATTTTTAAGATGGCAAATTCAAATTGTTTTGAGAACTACTGCTACCTAACAGTCTTTTTTTTTCCAGCGGATGGGAAACAGAGCAATTGGTGCTCTGCAAACTTCGTATCTGTTTATTTTTATCAATAACTGTTAACTGTAGGTGACTGGCTGGGCTAGAATTAATTTTTTTCCTGGTAGCCTCTAGTCTTCTGTGTTTTGAGCCTGGTACTAAAGGAGTGTTTTAGTCTTTTAGCCATTGCAGAGCAGTGCCAGTCAAGGCTGGCTCTTTTTGCCTCCTCTGCACTCCTTTTCCCATGGCTGATACAACAGGGGACATGGCCAGGACAGCTGACCAAGGCTGACCTCAGGACTGACTGGAGGGACGCTCCACACCATCTGACATCATTTTCAGCAATAAAACTTGGGACAAGAAGGAAAAATGGGACAATATTTGTGGTTCTGGCATTTGTCTTCCTGAGTTACCCTTACACTTGCCGAGGCCCTGCTCTCTGGGAAGTGGCTATACACCTGCCTGGCTGATGGGAAGTAGTAAATTAATTCCTACTTTGCTTTGCTGTGTGCCCACAACTTCTGCTTCACCTATCAAACTGTCTCTGTCTCACTCTCTGAGTCTTCTCGTCATCTCTCTGTTTTCTTGCCTCAGCTGCTAATTGGAGTCAACCCACTGCAGCAGAGTGTTACAGACCCTGCTAGAAAATTCAGAATTTGATGGTTTAGAGCACTTCTTAGATGAAGTCTCGCTATACCCTGTGACAGTTTTAAGTGATACGTTTGTATTTACTGGTATGTAATATATTGATGGCTGATGATAGCTTCACTTCAGAGATTTGTAGCCTTTGAAATTTTATGTGAAGCTAAAGCTCACTAATGCTTAACTGGTGAGATCTTGATCTACTGAGTAGGAAAGCAAACATATGCTCTGTCAGCCTAATCAAAATGCACTTTAGGAAGCTGAAGATTAGGGTCTGTCAGTATAGACTGTATTCTTCTGTGGGTTTATTGTAACTGTGATTCTAACAAATTATGTCCTTTAGGTACTGCAGTTTTAACTCAGGTATTCCAGAGACTTGTTCTAATTCGGAGGGAATGGCATGTCATGTGTGCAAACTGACCCTCGAACAGAAACACATTCTTAGCTGAATGCTTCCACTTACTGCTGCTTTTTGCTTGTTCAAAGGACTCCTGTCTTCTATAACTCATGCTAAATAGTTTGGCTTTATCTTGCATAGATTTTGGCCATTGTTACCTTTCCTTCCCTTGTAGTGAATGCTTTGCTTAGGTGCATAGCTACTATGTGTTTTGTGTGTTCACAGCAAGAGGACCTAACTCTTTCCTTTTAGAAAGAAGTTGAAATCTTAGAAGTGGTTTTTTTGGGTTTCATTTTTTTTCATTTTGAGGAGGGTAAAGTTCTTTTACAAGCCTCAACCAGGAATTATAATGTTTTAACACTAACACATTATTTTTTTAAGTTTTAGTAAAATTGGGAAAGGGTTGACAAAACACTCTCTTTTAACTAGTTGTTTGTTCTTAAGATCGTTATCATGTCAGTGTTTTACAGGTTTTGTTCTCATAGTGCAACTCCTTGACAAAATTCCAAGTTTATTTTAACTACCTAAAGTGCAACTCATAGCAATTTAAGAAATATGTATTGCAGTTTCTTGCAAGTCACATTCAGAGCCAGTTCAGCACTTTTAAAAGAGAGTGAATCCAGAGCTTTGTACCCAAGTTGTGTAATTGCACAGCGGAAGCGTGCTGCTTGGCCACCAAGCACCATATTCATCCACCATCCTACCCCACAGGAACAGTGGTATATGTTTGACCCTGCTTGAGAGCTTGCTGAAGTGGCAGAAAAACATGCATTTATTTATCTAACAGAAGGTTAGCTTTGTGTTGCACTGGTGGACTGTGTTGATTGGGAGTGCCAGTGCCAGTCCACTAAGGGAGAAGGAAGAAAATTGTCATTTTTGACAGCTGGATGCTTCACTAGCTTTGCTGTACTAAGAAATCAAAAGGAACACTGGGACATACTTTATTTTTTGGTCTGAATCCTCAGGACCCATGGATACCAGTATGCTCCATGACAGACCTAGAATTTGCTTCTATCAAAGTCTGAATCTAGATTTGTATTAATGATTCTTTCTTCTGATGTGGCAGGACTGAAAATAAAGTATAAAATGACATTGACTTTTTTGAAATCATTGGTACCTGTGCGCTTTCTGATCCTGAGTTCTTTGAGCAAAAATACAAATTTTACACAGCATAACTTTCTTTTCTGGCTACAGTTGAAGTATTTATCTGAATGTGTAATGGACTTCCATTTTAGATAATGCAGTTTTGCGTTTAGTGACATCCTCTAGTGCTTTGATTTACAAGAGCAATTACAAGCTCTAGTTGTGAGAAGAACTTATCCTTACTTTTATCTGGATGTACTGAGTCAGCCTATATTAAAGCTGTGATTTTTTTATATAATATAAGATTTTAGTTATGTATGTAAACTCCTGTACTTAGCCAAAGGAGACAAGCCTTGCAGCCAGAGTAATGCATGGATAATCGGAATGTGAAAAAGTAGTGGTAGAGGTTTATCAATCCTTCAGTGCAAGAGAAATCATAAAATATAAAAGACAAAAATGCCATGTCTGTAAAAAAAGAGCTCTTAGGTTAAGGTGTGGTCATCACTTGACGCTCTTTTACGTATCTTAAGGACTTTCTGGCTTAGGGATGCATAAGTAACATCTTTTTCTTCACAGGAAAGTTTCAACTCTTTTGGTTTTGGAAAAGGGTCGGTTTTCTTTTCAAATGTGTCAGGCGTGTGTTTTCAGCTTTCAAACCACCACAAATAGTTACACAGCTGTTTGTAAAACATTTGTTACTTTTTGCTAGGTGTTAAGCTCCTGCAGAAAGTGGCTGAGTAAGGTTGATGGTGGAAGTGAACACCAGGTGGTACCATTTCACAGCTGCAGTTGAACTGATGCACAGCAAACTCTGCTGGAGCTGAACTGGCCACCCGAACAGTTTTTTCCCAAGGGATATATGCTGTGATCTCATCCTTTTAATTTGGGTCTATTTCATTTTTAATTCTATTTCTGATTCTGACTGCCCATTTTTAGTTCAGGAGAGTGAAGAGATTGATTAGCAATACCAAGCTATTACATAAAAAAAGAAGTACAATTGCATTGCAATAAAATAGTGAAGGCGACTTGACAGAAGATGAAATTTCACATTGTAAAGTTTTTTTCATAAACTGAAAGACAGTCATTTCCTGTAACTCACTTTTGGTTCTTATTTGGTTTTCAACTTGTATGTTCACAGGATGCTAAAAACCCGTTTTGAGACACTACCTCAGTGTTCCAGAGTCATGTGGTTAGAAACAAACTTTTTTCACTTCCTGTTTTAATGCTTCCTTTATCAACTCAGAATTCTATTTTTTACTTCATGTACAGTGACTAGAGATTTAGGAACTCACTTGTAATACCAAAAGTCTAGGAAGCATCTATTGGAGGCACATTAATTCATTTGGGGACAGGATAAAATTCCCTGCAAAGTTTGCCCTAAAGTTTTCCCTAAAGAGCATGCTGGTCTTCTGTTTTTCCTAGAAGCCAATGTGTGGCTGGGGAGTGGGAGATGAGAAGTACTGACAAAAAGTGTCAAAATAGATTTTAAATTCATAGCAATACAGTTAAAAGTCTTACTTTAAATCCAGTTTTAAAATTGCAAATACTGTTTCCTAGTTGGTAGAAGTTTAGTAGTACAAGAAAGGTTTTGAAATACTGCATAAAAACTGAACATCTAAAGGAAGTAATAGGTCATGATTTCATTCATAAACTTTATTTTTAATCTATTTGTGTATAGCATGTGTGAATTTGGAGGACAATCAGGGTGACCCTGTAACAGCACACTAGCTTGGGTTTCATGCTGCCATTTCTACCTTGATAATGAATTATAAACTACACTCCAAAAGGCCAGTGATGGGGATCAGTATTTCTGGGCTGACTCCTTCCACCTAGCAGCTGTCAGCTGAGTTCTATTCAGTTGCAGAGCTGCCTTAATTGTAGCATGTTTCCTTTGCATCAGCCCAGAATAGCTGCGTTAGTAGCATAATAACTCTTTTCTGGATGAAAGGTTTCCACACTAGTATAATTTCAAAGTGGGTGTTCTAATTTGCTTAAACACTTAGGACACAGATTCATTTTTACTGAAAATGAGCATGAATGGTGATTTTTTCTTTTTTTCCACAGTGTCGCCTAGGAAGTCTGGGACTTACTGGGCAGGAATTCTAGGTCTTCTCTTACTGATTTGCTCACATTGTGTCATTTTTGAGATTGTGATGCTTTTTTCAGGCAGTGTCCTTCAGGACCTTAGATTAGTCTTAAGGACTCATTTCATTTTTTTGCTTTCCGGAGGCTGAGACAGCATGAAATGCAAGTTTTGACTCTGCAAGTGAACAGACAAATGTTCTCTGCTGAGAATTTTTATATTATAATAAAATAAAACTATTATTAGTTTTTTTTCTTTCTATTTTCTCTGTGTGGATCTGACTATGGCACACCAGCTTTAAAGCAGGCTGAAGTTGCATTTGTTTTGTGTGTAGAATCATTAAAAAGTGCTTTTGACTGAACTGTGGAGGAAGTGGTGAATTGTAGGTGTTGGGCTCCATGTCAGTTAGATCCAAAGACTTATGTTGCAGAGAAACTTGCATACTTCAGGCCAACTTGAAACTCTTAAGCTAATAAAACCTTTCTAGTTTAGATCTTGTGTATGTACAGAGTATATTTAAAATTAGAAGGTAGTATGCTGCTAAATTATGTTAGACCACATTGCATAATGATGTTACTTAGAGCTTTCAGCTTTATAACTATTTATTCTTATTTATTCAGGTACAGTTTTCAGTTTTCCCTAATATCCATGAGGATTTTTAGCTTAAAGCCAAATAACTTAAAAGGGGTGGAGAGAATTTAGGAACACCCAGGTGCTATTTGACTGCGACATTCGTTAGGCTTTTAGTTTGAGACACTGAGCAAACAGCTGAGGTTTTGCCATGCAAAAGCAAGTTCAAGCCTGCTAAGCTGTACTTAAATCTTGGTGTTTGGTTCACTCTTCTATGTGCTAAATGCTCGTGTATTGTGTTGGAAACAAATTACACTGAATCACTGAGAAATGATAGATAGCTACAGTGTACTTAAAACTGAGAATTGTTTGTCCTTCTGCCTGTTGGGAAGTATCTTGAAACAGTTCTGCTTGCGAACAGACGGTATTACCAGGCAGGAATCCAGAGAGGAATAAAAAAATATGTTAACTCTGGCCATTTTCCCAGGGGAGCAGTCCTTTTCTCTTTTTTTTCTTGTGAGCGTGGCAGACAAGTCTGGTGATACAAACTGTATTCCCACCAAATTTAAAAAAAAACAAACAAACTGATGCTTTGTGTTTTGTCACTACAGCAGGAAGTAAATTAAGTTTGCTTGTGGTTTTTCTTATTTTTTTTGTTGATCAGAGAGATAACAAACTAAGGTTGGGAACTGAGAGATGTGCACACTTTATTAAGGCTGTGAATAGTGTTGAACTAATGGGTCTTGATCTCATTAGAGAATTATGATTTATAATTAATGTTTCAACAAAACAAGTTAGTTGAGTATTGTTTTAATCTTTTCCAGGATCAAACATGAATCGCTGTGGATTCAGAGGTTCTTCATATTTAGGGATGCCATTCAATCCCTCCAAGGTCAGTTAAGAATTGTATGTGAAATGTTTTCAATTAGGCAGTAAATGATCTTGTGTCTTTTTTATAATACTAACTGCGTAATTACAGAATGTCTAGAAGGCAGGGAATTTTGTGCTGTTAATACTGAAATGTTTGCAGAACTTCTAAGAAACATGTATAAGAAACATATTAAAATGATACCTAGAACTTAAATTCTCACAGCAGTGAATAAACCAACATATAATTGTGGCTTATCTCAGTTCAGTCTCCTCCTTCTCTGGTCTTTAATAGCAAAGGAAAACTTCTCCAGCTGAAGAATCGTCGTGAGGTAGAGAAGGGCAGAATAGCTCTGATTGAGTGGTGCAGAACGTGCTGTTCTTTGGTATGATAGAAAGGTTCAGGCTGGGAAGGACCTTAAGGTCATCTAGCACCTATCCCCTTGCTACAGGCAGGGTCTTCCACTAGACCAGATTGCTCAGGACCTCATTCAGCCTGGCCTTGGATGCTTCCAGGTATGGGGATTCCGCAGCTCTGGACAATCTGTTCCAGTGCCTCACCATCCTCACATTAATGAATTTCCTCCTAAGGCATAATCTAGAGCTGTCCTCTTTCAGTTCAAAGCCATTCTGCTTGTCCTATCACCGCATGCTCTGTTAAAAATTCTCTCTCCCTCTTTCATATAGGGTCCCTTCAGGGACTGGAAGGCCATAATTAAGTCACCTCAAAGCTTTCTCTTTTCCAGGCTGACAAATCTCAGCTCTCATAGCCTTTTCTTACAGGAGAGATTCTCCAACCCTCTAATGAACTTAGTGGCCTCCTCTGGATGTGTTCCAAGAGGTTCCCATCCTTCTTATGCTGAGGACCGCAGGGCTGGACACAGCATTCCACATGGGGTCTCACCAGAGAGGAGCAGAATCCGCTCCCTTCCCCTACTGCCCACGCTGCTTTGGATGCAGCTCAGGGCACGTTTGGCTTTCTGGGCTGTGAGTGCTCATGGCTGAGTGGTGTCCAGCCTCTCACCCACCAGGGCCCCCAAACCCTTTGCTGTCGATGACTTCTCTTCTTCTCCCAGCCTGTACCCTCCCAGTCTGGCCTTGTCCTGACCTGGGTGTAGCACCTTGCACTTCATCTTATTAAATCTTATGAGGTTCTCATGACCCATTTCTGGAGCTTGTCCAGATCCTTTGAGAAAGGTGATTCCCATCTAATGTCAATGTATCTGGTGGCATGTAGGCCATCCCATTGTCAAAAAACCACCTAAAATCTTGGTAATGACACCAGCCAGGGAGGCATATATTAACAGACTGGGCCTGACTGTTTCTTCCAAAGTCAGTGTCTGCAGCTGCAACTGGTATTTCTCTTCCTGTGTTGAATCATGCATATTTGAGTGCAGCTGATACCTGCCCAGACTTAGGCTAGGCTCTCTTCATCCCTGTTTGTCATGACCATAAGAAAGCATGCTTTGAAGCCCAGTGAACTGAGGTTCAAGAGAGTTAAACTTGCACATGAAAAGAAAATGCCTTTAATAAAATAAAGATATGAGGTTAGCAGAGGCTAGTTTAGTGCTCTTATTTTTCATCCACTTCTCAGTATGATTTGATTCTTCACTCTCAAACACAGGACGAAATTACTATACTTCTTTCACAGTCCTTCCTGCACACTGGCCTCTACTTTCCTTTTCCAGCTGTATCACACCTTTACCAGCTCTACAGTGTAGTACTTTAAATCAGTGCATACTTTTGGAAACCTTTTTTAAAAACCTGGCCAGTATATGAAGCTAGAAGAGTTTATTCTGGATATAGTTCTGAGATCTTGTAAAGGGCTGTGATGACAAAAATTCTGTAAGATTGGTAAAGCATTGTTTTCCCCTCCCAGCACTTTCTGGTGATTTAATTAAACCCTCTACTTCAAATAATAGATGTTTCATACTGAAATATTATATTTACTGGAAATATGTTGCAGTCCATTGGTGTCTTAGAATGTGTTGGCCAATATGCATATGAGATAAAGGGAATGGAATCATGTTACCTGTAGAAATTAACTACAAGGTCACTCTCTCTAGAAAATTGTTTGCACATGGATGTGTTATGTGTTTATTCAAGCATTGCAGTTCTTTCTGCATTGTATCTACATTTGGGGGATTGCGTCTGTTTGATTTATTGGCAAAGAAGGGTTTAAAGCATTTCCAGCACTGTTGCCTGAAATAGTCTAATATAACTCAGAAAAAAAGACTTGGAAATTCACTGCTATGACTCTGGGATGTGTTTGTGGTCACGTCATTTTTCTTTTTTCATTATTTAAAGGTGTTCTGTTAAATCTGCCTTGAAAAATATTTTTTTAAAAAGCCTGGAAGCATTTTGGATTTGCATTGACATTTGCTATCTATTACTTGCCACAACACTGATTTCATTCTTGAACTGTAAGAAAGTGCCAAACCAGAGGTAGCCAAATATATTCAGTCACTAGGGACCCTTCGAAATTATGGAAAAAAGCAAGGGTTGTGTTAGAATATCCAGCTTTACTAAATCTCTCAAGGACAGGCCATTTGGTTTTGGTTTGGGAGTAGTGGTGTTCTAGCTGCTGCCTTTGAGGTGTTTGACAGTACTGTCTTTGCCGCTTTTTGGGTCAGAAACAAAACTGAAACAAAAGCAAATCCAGCAACTCACAGCACAGCCCTCATGAGCTGTAACAGTCTTAACTATGAATGAAGGCTAAGAGTGACTCCTCTGTCATCACATTTAAAGCATGACTACTTTTAGAATTAGAAGATAATTATGTACTGAAATGGCTCCAGATTTTTTAGTCTCTCTGATTTGGTGTTATTGAAGTATAAGCTAGCTTTTTAATTTAGGGGTGAACAGTCTCCTCAAAGTTTCAAATAGGCCTAGGTCTTTTCAGTATGTTTAAAGTGTTGTGAATCAGTTTTAGGGCTAAATTGAAAGCCAATACCTGCAACTTTTATGTAAGATTTTGTTAATTAACATATGCTTTCACTTGGGGGAAAAAAAGATGTCTTTTTGTATTTTCTTAAGGCTGCAACACTAAAACTAGTGAAAAGTGAATAATTAAAAATATTTTGCAGAGTGTATCACAAAAAAGATAACAATAAATATAATATAAAAGTAAATGTAAGATAAAAATAAATACTCTAAAGACCCAGGTAAGCCTGGGCCAAAATATCTCTGTACTACATATTTATTTATTTTAAGCAAACATCTCTGTATTATATTTTTAGGGGTCCTCTGCAACATAGTCTACTGAAAAGTGTCTCTGCCTGTGGCAGGAGAGTTGCAACTAGATGACCTTAAGGTCCCTTCCAGCCCCAGACATTTTGTGGTTCCATGAAATAGCAAGGTCTTGAAGAATAGTTGTGAAATGACTAAAGAGATTAGAGAAGCACAGACACCTTGAATTAGTGGCTAGATACTGCATTTGGCAACATACCATGAGTTTTATTCAAATTAGCTAAATCAGCTAAAATCATGTGCTTTAGATGAAGTTAAGTCATTAAATTGTGAGAAACACATCCCTAAAGCTGAGGCTACCCTCTTCCAAGTGAAGACCCCAAACAACTGAACACCTGCAAAATGCATTGTGAAGTACATCAAAGCAGGTAAAAGATAGATTGTGCAATAGCTATTAGGTAGACATGTATTTAGAAGTTAGATAACTGCATACTTATGTACTTTGAAAGTGTAATTATGCTTCTTGGCAGTAACCAGTTGTGTTGGCTAGGTGGACTTAGCACCCAGAACACAGCTCTGTGCAAAGGTGTCAAAACCACTTAACTATGTGCAGTTTGGCACCTGGGGTGAAGGAACCCTGTCTTGGTACAACAGTGACAGGTGTGAGAAAACAGTTTTTTGAAAGTGAGACCGCTCCAGTGCAAGTGCATGTTTGGTAGCATTCTTTATTAGTGTTTGAAGAGATCTTGCCCATGCTTCTGCAGCAGAGTTCCTTAGCTCTGCAGTGTTCAGTGGGAATTCTTGGTGGCCATGAGTTGTGTTTTAATAGCTGTTCTAATTGATACAGTAGGGAACACTGTCACATCACTGAGCCAGGTTTAAATGTTTGAGAGCTTCCCCTCAATTTACATCTTTTAAGTGTCAATTCTTTTAAAGAAGGCTGAGATTGTGGAGAACATAATGGTAATGCCAATGGAACAGAACTGTTTATCTCTGAGATCCAAGTAAATCTGTTTCCTATGGGACCTACAGACTAATTCCCGCAAAAGGCGAAGTGCACAGAGAACAGGCCATGGCCATACCTCCTTTGTTGTCTTCTGTGTCTGCACCAGTGCATTAGCTCAGGTCAGTAGAGACCACTTTACAAAAGCAATTTAATGTGCCCTATATGTCTATTTAATGTGCAGGGTAGGAGACAGTGATAGGGGCACTGGCAGTACAGGGATGGGAGTGGGAGCTGTTGAGATCTGTGCTGCCTCCTCAAGAGAGGGTCCAGGACTGGAAATAAGGGAGAGCAGGTGCAGCTCTCCACACTCACTCTCCTCTGCTCTCTCTCTCTGTTATATAGCTTTTTCAGTGCTGCTGAGCCCATTTCACTTTGTTTTCTGCCTCCCTTTCCTAACTTTGGTTCCCTTGTGTGAGGGCAGTCTCTTGCTGTCTGGTGGGTAATAACAATTTTTCTCCCAGTTTCTTACTAGAAGCAAAACCTTTTTGGCTTTGGGAATAAGCATGATTTGCCTGAAAAATATCATACATATTATACATAACATAATATTAAATTTGGTTTTATACTGCTTTTTTTCCCTTGTGTTTAGGGTGAATTGCAAAATAAGATTTGCAACTTATTAGGCAATAATGCTAGTAAAGTGTCATTTAAAAATCTATCTCTACTACTCAGTATTGAGTAGTGTTACTGTTACTCAGTATTATTTTGTTTAAAACAGTTATCTTCCAGTTGCTCCAAACTGAACCATTCCAAGCATCCACAGTCATCTTGTTACATGTTGTCTCTGTTTTCATGAGGTGGTACAGTCCAGGACAGGCCTATAAAACACCATAAAGAAAAACAGTAGTTTTAGCACAGCTGTATCAATCCCTTGCTCATTTCTGTGACTTGTATTGTGGGACTGGTCAGCCTTTAACTATCATTTTTGCTTCTCAGTTGACATTCTGTGATGCTTGTGAGTCTCTTTCAATTCAAGATATTCTGTGTTTTTATGATTATTTGGTATATGAATATTTCATTTGAACTTTTGATTATTATTTTAAAATAGAGGTGAAAATAGATAAGTGGCTAATTTGGTATTGTTTCAATTGACAGATTACTAATAATCTCTCACACTGCTTTCTACTTGTAGATCATTATGTTGTAAAATCTCTGCTGAGGGGTCCTCCACAGGTTTAGTTGTTTAAGAGTGCTTACCCAGCTGCCAGAAAACTAATGCCCAGTGGTGTGTCAGGACAAACTTCAGTACAGCTGAGGACATCCCATGTTTTTCCTTTACTATTTTGCAAATGGAGCTCTTTGCAAAGCTTTTTTCCAAAGCTTCCTTCTGACCAAGTGTTTAGAAGAGCAGCAGAGTTATGCAGTAGCTTAGTTTGATTAGAAGAGCTGGGCAGAGTTTGATGAGGAGAGCTGTGCAGGATACCTTCAGTTTAACTGTAAGTTACACTTGTGTGAGTGAAGGGAAAAGTAATTTGTTTACCTCTTACCTTAAAAAAAAAAACCAAAAAAAACCTCAAAACTTTGCTGTAGTGTGAGATCTTGTAATGTTTCAATATTTCTATTTTTTTCTCTTTTTTTAGGGTCCGGGTATATCTCATCCCTATGATAGTGGGCACATAGCAATGACGTACACAGGACTATCATGTCTGGTTATTCTTGGAGATGATTTAAGTCGGGTTAATAGGAATGCCATACTGGCAGGACTGAGAGCTCTCCAGCTGGAGGATGGAAGGTAAAAGATACTTTATATGCTGCAACTCCCGCAACCCACATGTGAAATGAAGCAAGAAACATTTTTTTTATAGAAGTAGCTATCTTTGTTCTGTTAGAAGATAGTTTGGTTGGTAGTCATGTAAGTTGTAGAACATATGCTGGCTTCTTGCAAGTAGTTAAGTCATCAGAGGATACTAACTAGATGTTCGAACCAAATGAAGGCTTGCCAAGCAGCAAATCCTAGAAGAAACAATTAAAGGTTTGTTTGTTGTCACAGGTAATTCAACCATTTACCTATTTTTGTGTATCACAGAAGCATTTAGGTTGAAAAAGACCCTTGAGATGATGAAATTCAACTCTTAACCCAGCACTAAACCATGTCCTTAAGTGCCGCATCATGCCTTTTAAGTACCTTCAGGGGTGGTGACTCCACCATTTTCCTGGACAGCCTTTTCCAGTGCTAGACAACCCTTCTGATGAAGAAATCTTTTCTAATACCTAATCTGCACCTCTCCTGGTGCAGCTTCAGGCCATTTCCTCTGTCCCACTTGGGAGAGGAGACCAACCCCACCTTGCCACCTTCCAGGTAGTTGAGTCCTCTCAGTGTTGTTTTCTCCAGGCTGAGCACTACAGGCTCCCTCAGCTGCTCCTCATCAGATTTGTGCTCCAAACCCTTCCACAGGTCGACTGCCGTTCCCTGGACAAGCTCCAGCACCTCAGTGGTCTTCCTTGTTGTGAGGGGCCCAAAATGGAGCACAGAGCTCGAGGTGTGGCTTCCCCACTGGCCAGTGCAGGGGAGTGGTTACTGTCCTGGTTCTGCTGGCCTCTTCCTGATACAAACATTGAAATCAGGGCATCCAGCATCATCATCTTGGGAATCCCTGAGAATGTGCCAAAATCACCCAGATACAAAAATTTTAAAATATTCGTAGAGTTTGGTGAGGTTGTTACAATAATGAAAAATTGATTCACTATTTGTGTTGGAAATTATAGTATTGGCAATTACCTTTATACATACCTGGGAAATTTGTCCTCAAGTTGCAGTAAGGAAAGAAAGCCTTGTGAGCTATTAGGATTCCTAGGAAGTCAAATCATTCTGCCCAAAAGAGGTGAAATGGTAAGTCACGTATGTGTATATAGTGTAATAGGTGAAAGACTCTAAGCATAAACATCTTGGAATAAATAAACACCAGTGTCATTATCTTGCTGGAAATAGTTACTCAGGCTCCTAAATGTTTATGGTTCCATGCATTTTCCTTGGCTTAGAATTGCATCTTTTAAAAAGAAAATCTAGTATAGCTTTGGGTTATATTTATGAGACTCCTGTAAACTAATCTGTAAAGAAAACACTGTGCAATTCCTTGAACTGCATTTTATATTTTCTTGTGTAACAGGCAAAACAGTGTCTAAAGACAGAAATGTTTCTTTCAGTTTCTGTGCAGTGCTGGAAGGAAGTGAGAATGATATGAGGTTTGTGTACTGTGCATCCTGTATCTGCTACATGCTCGATAACTGGTCAGGCATGGATATGAAGAAAGCAATAGACTACATTAGAAGAAGTATGGTGAGTGTTCACAAAATGTTACTTCTTCCTGTGCTTTAAGGCATGTAGCTTTTATTCTTAACTAAAACCGTGGCTAAAAAAATCTCTGTCCAAACTGTATTGCAATAATTTCCTTTTTTCTTCCTGCTCTAGCAAGTTGAGATTTACAAAGTACATTGGTTTTTTGCTTTTGTATTTTCATTAAAATGTGTCTGCTAGCAAGATAATTTTATTTGGTCTGTTTGTTCACTGTAAATTAAATTAAAAACCCTCTTTATTTAAAATAGTTAAGCAATTGAAAGCAAGTTTTTAAAAACTGAGGTATGATATTTGTGTAACTTAAAAAAAGTGCATAAAGCACTTTTGAAAAATGTACCAATAAGATCCTCATATTTCATTGAGCTGTAGTACCACTTTTTAAATGATACACAGATTCAAATAAACTAATTATTGACATTGGTTCATGCTTAAATGTTTCCAGCCATGCACTTCATAATTTATTTATTAGATACTTGGAATGAAAAAAAATATTGATGAGTATGTACACTTTTTTTTTCTGTGTCTGTGCAAGTTGTCTTCATATTTGAATTGAGTAAAGGAGCTTTTAATTTTTTTCATGTTGTTTTATTAGTTTAATTGACTTACATTTTCAAAGATTGAAACACAATTTTTAAGGAAGCTGAGCAAACTTGAAAATTGCAGTTCCCTGAGTGTGGGTAAACACAGATTAAACTCTTGTGGTCCACAAAGAAGACTCAAATTTATGATGACACACAACTTCTGTTATATATGAGCATTTTCAGTACCTGCTGCCAGCAGCAAGATTGTAAAATTTATGTGAGAAACAGTTTTTAAAAAAGACTTCAAAATCTCCTGCTTCAGACAGAACAGTTTTTTATTTGTTGTTTGTTTTTAAAGGAGGTAGTCAAATGTCTTAATATTTCTTACTGTACACCTCAAGAAGCTTTGTGGCACACTGCCGTAGTCCTGGACAGACAGATGATCAAGGCCAGGGCTCCATCATACAAGGATATAGACCTGCAGTCCGGTCACACCCTAGTAGCACCTTTTATCCCCTTTTCCCCTCTGTTTCCCCATGCCTGTTCTTCCCCACTCTGATTTGATATTTCTGTTCCTTACCATTGGCTCTTTCCCTAGCCATCCCATAGTAAGTTATGCTCACCCCTGCCCTGCATTCCCCAGAGAACAATCCATGACAAGGGGGTTTCTATACAGTCCTGAAATCTTCCACCCCTGCATCCCATAAGAGCCCTTCTCCTGAAGTTCGTGGCTCACCTTAGTTAGCATGGGTTCTCAGCATGAGAATATCCCTGCTGAATCCTCTCAGTGGGTTTCTCCCAAGGACAGTGATTTATCCATTCTCCTGTCACAGTCTGAGCGAGGAGCTTAGGCAGAGTGCTTGCTCTTACTGATTAGGTTGGGAGCATTGTTCCTCCTCGGATCCTTTCTGGGCCTTAATGTTTACTGAGATCAGTCTTTAGTCAAATAGTTTGGCAGAAATACAATAGGAGAATCAAGTGCTGGAAAAGAGTAGAAAACAAAACACAAGAGCAAAGTCCTCATTGTAGTTCTGTACATCACATTGTATGTTAGTTAACCTTGTGAACATTTGAGTGCAGTTTTGGTCCCAAAGGAAATGGTGGAATGAGGAAGGGGACAAAGAAAGTTTGGTTGTACTGTGAAAGGCATGAATCAGGTTGTGTAAAAGGAATATTTAATATACTCGGAGTCTTTACTCTGGAAATGAGATGTTAAGTAGAGTGTGAAAGAGATAAAGTAACAGGTAGCACTGAAAAAATAAAGGGAGTGAGAAGCAGCTATTTATTTCTAAGACAGAACAGACAGTATCAGATGAGGCCATTAGTAGAGCAGGCAAGTGGAGATTTTTTAGAAAGCTTAGACCTTTGAAGCGTACTGGAGATTTACAGTGTAGTGTGATGTTGAACCAAATTTGTACTTTGCTTCTAGAATTTAGCATTAATTGTTGCATCTGCAAATCCAAGTCATTATGTTCCTACTGGAAAAATTGATACCATTTAAAAAAAAAATTCATAGTTGAAGCCTGAACAAGACAAGACGTCTTGGAAAGCCTCCTACTAATACTTCAGTTCACCAGTAAAGTAGAACTGAGTCTTTGCCTGGTCAAAGTTCAGAAGACACTGTGGCTTATCACAAAGATTATGTCTTTTCCTAGCTAGCTTAGAGAGTAACTTAGAGAGATCCTATAAGTAGTTCTGTAGGCAGCAGTCATCCTAGTGTGTGGAAATGTGCAGCAAGACATGCTGTATTTTCATACAGGTTTATTGTGAATTGGTAGGTTAACTATACACTGTTCAGTAGGACTTTTTTAAACCACTGATGTGCTGTGAATTCACTGCAGAGTTGGTATGCAGGTGTGCACTAGTTCTGTGCTTTCTGGGTTTGCACTCCTTCATCCACCAGTATTCCAATTAACTCAGTTGCAGGGTGTCTGGCAATTCTAGGAAAAGATACAAAAGCTTTGCATCCTGCTTGGTCACGTTTAGAGCTGCAGATGTGTCTGAGGAAGTCTCAGGCATTCAGGGACTAGCCCATTGTGAAGATCATTTCACAGCAGTGGTTGTTCCTTCCTTTGATTCATTCATCTCTTTCCACCACTTTCCTTGTATGTATTTCTGTTCAGTTACCTGTCACAAGAGCCAAGTGTTTCTTAAAAGTGTGTCTCATAGATAAGTACAAGGAGTGTGAATGTGGCATCCAAGAATGTTTCAGCTTGATTTCTCTCATTAAGATTTTGTAGATGGTGTTAAAACTAACCTATAAAATAGAACAATTTAAATTCTGTTTGATGTTATTTTGTAAGTAACTATACAATTAATATAGCTATTTATTGTAAGTGCTTATTCCTGTTTTGCTATGTCACCTCATTCTGGCACTTTTTTTAGTTATAGAACAAAAGAGATTGCATTGCTCAGCGCTAACTGCTTTGACAGAAAGGTGTGGTTTTGATTTACTGTTGTTTGCCACTCTTTTGTACCTAAAAAGCACATGACAGTTAACAGAACTTTTCAGTTTTTCGAAGTGGCATGCATGTGAAGTGCAACTGATCTGGATTGAGAGTAATATGATTGATTAAACACAGTACTCTTTGTAATAAGCTTGTCGATTTTTTAGCTTATTCTTTGGAATTTATTGGCTTTAGTGATGCAGTATAAGAATTGTGACATACAATTCAATACAGGTGAGTGAGGGAGTAATTAGGCATGTCAAGAACTGAAGGAGATTGGAACATAAACAATGTTTAAAATGTTAAAAATAATTGAATCTTTATACAGAATAGATAGCCTTCTTGTTGTCATTCGACTGAAAAAGTGTTTTTGCAATGCTGATCACAAAAATAATTCTGGACCAGTGTTGTTGTCAGTAGAATAGTCAGATTCCAACACACAATTTTTATCAGTGTAGGTTGATTCTTGTCTTGTCTTTCACATTCAAAATTCAGATAAATCACTAATCAAAAGACAGCAGACACTAGGATGCTGAGATTTTGAATGACTACCAGAGACTCAAAAACACTGATCTTTGGAACAATGCTTGTTTTTTTTCAGAGTAGAGATATTGCAAAAGGCTTTAAAAATATCATCTGATTCTTCTAGTATAGTCTTCTTCAAATGCAGTTGTATTGGTCTGTCGATATAATTAAGCTGGTTGTAAAACTTACAGGTGTTGAAGTGAAGATTTTACCCAATTGGATTTACATGTTTCTTGAGGATAGTATTTAATTATGCAGTTGTCATGTCGCGGTAATCAGGAGCTCGTTTTGCACACAATTTCTTGAGTCTTTTCAAAAGAACAAAGAAATAAAAGTCTTCCCTAGCTCTTTAGGGCACAAAGAACAGCTGCTGTCTGTAAATAAATAGGCATCAGTTAGCTAAGGGTCAGCTATTGTGCAGTCCAGCATAGTAGTGACTGGGGTGCACACTTAGCAACTTTTCTCCAGAGCTAATTACTTTGTCATACATAAAACAAGCCACCTCCTCTTTAAATTGCTGTTTGTAGAGTTAATTAGCTTTGCCATCATAGCTTTGCTAATCAGCTTGCCTTTCTTAGCAGTTAATGTGTTTGTGGAGTGTGGTAGCACATTTGTATTGCATTCTCAAAAGGCAGTGAAAAAGTAAGAGTTTGCACTGTGTGCTTTAACATTCAGAAGTTCATAGAGATTACTGAAATTTACTGCTTTAAACTTGAGAAATCAAGCTGCAGCTTGAAGTGTATGTATATTAGTCTTTTTAGTGGTTTCAGCTTGCAGCAACAACTCAAAACCAGGAATACAGTTTTAATGTAGCTTCTGTGTCTTCTTCTGTTTACGTTTTTCTTCTCAATGTCAACTTTAAAAGCAGATGTACAAAATAATCCTTAGGTAATTTCTAAAAACATTATAGTCTTGTAGCCATTCTTTGGTTAGGACTGTAGGAGTCATTAGTCCTGTATCTACTAGCCACTGTTTTAGAGAAAATGTGAGAAATTCATAGGCAGCACCTGGAGGATATGGAAGAAAGATTTTTGCTGTTTTCTGTCTGATTGGATACTGATTCAATCATTAATTGAGCAGTTGATGTAGAATATGTAGGATCTATGTAATTCAACTTCAAAAGTTATACCTCATTGTTTCTACTAAGCAATTTGGTATTTGTTCAGAGATGTAAGTATTCTGTGAACTCTAGTAAAACAGACATTTTCCATTTTGTGAATAATTTCTATATGATCCATTGTTTCTTTTAAATGTAAAATGATTTAATGGATTTTTAGGGAAGAAAGGTTTCTTTATTTATTTATTATTCTTACATATACATGTGTTTCTAGATTGCTTATGACAGATGTGAACTATGATATTCTTGGTGCTTTGTCAGACTTGAGTTTCTCCTTTTGTTGCTCTTAACAGAATCATTTTTCAGTGCTGTAACGGTGTTTTTTAACAGTGATATTTTATAGGCCAATTCAAGTTTATTCCAATGCATGTTATAATTTTCTTTTTGCTTCTGGCTCCTTTCTCATTTTTTTAAAGCCTGATGTACTTGCTTCTTACTAAAGTATTGCTTCGATTTGAGTATTCTACACACAGTAGTACCTTGCATTTTACCTCTTTTTTAATGTTAAGCTGCTCTTGTATTAGAGACAGATTAAATTACCTATTTAATTTTGTTTTGGTTTTGATTATATATCTATTTTTTTCTTTCTATACCTGCATTACATGCTTTTTTTCTTTGTGGCAAAGATATGCTTACCTTTTTTCAGGTTCCTAACATATGTCACAACTAAAATGAATTCTGTGAAAGTCATAAAAACGGCCTGCATTGAAACAGGTCTGATTTGTTAACTCTGTTGTGCCAAGAACTTTTGGAGGTTCAGAATTTAATCAGGTTAAATCGTGGTAATGATCTGATGATAATTTTGCTGGTGAACTAAGAAATTGCAATGTCTGTCAAAGTGCTGTGGTTCTGAAGTAACTGCTTTGTGGGTTTTTTTTCCTTCAGTCTTATGATAATGGCCTGGCACAGGGAGCTGGACTGGAATCTCATGGTAAGAATGTCAAAGTGTTTTACACTTTTTTTTTTTACATTGAAAATGCTTTAGGAGGTACAGGGTATGCCATACCTGTTTTGTTGGAAAGTGTTGCTTGTAGTTCTCAGGTCAGTTGCTGACAGGGCAAACTTTTTCCTCATGTGCCATTGTTACTCTGAGGATTTTTATCTGCAAGAGATTTTGTGCAATGTAACTGATCATTTCCAATTTCAACAGCTTTGGTAAAACCTAGAAACATTTCCTCTGTTAAATACAGCATCTGTTACGGGCTCAAATCTTGAAGCAAGAGTTGGTAGATCTGAAGATAGGAATCCCCAAGAGACTGCTATTTTTAAGCAAAATATTTTTATGCCATGTGAAGTAGCAGTGATAGAGGAGCTTTTGACTTTCAGGTGATTGATACTAAATCTAGTGCTGCGGTCTGTTTGACAAGGTGGTGATTGGTCAAAAGTTGGACTTGATGATCTTGGAGGTCTTTTCCAATCAAAATGATTCTATGATCCTATCAAATGTTTGCTATCTTTATCCTTAGTATTGAGCTTTGATAGGATTTTGTCTATTTCCTTCTTGCTAGATCAATAAAGCTGAACAATTTAAATTATACCCCTAGGTATTAAAACAATTGGTTAACTAACTTTCTGTGGAATGTTAGTGGTAACAAAGAGCAGTACTTCAGCACTGCATTTCAGTATCAGAGTGAAAATAATCTTACAGCTCCTGGGGTCTTCCTGCACCAGGATATTTTAAGGAACTTTGGGGCCCGAATCACCTGCCAGCAGCTTGCTTATGGTCTTTGCCAGCCTCTTATTTTATCATATCAGGTATTAGACTCAAAATAAACTTTGATGGGCTTTAAAAAGTGGTGGCAGGGCTACACAAAGAATGTGAGTTTATCTTTTTAACTGTACAGTTTCCTTGACAGCAAAAAAACATCCTTAGAAGCACAATTTGTATGTGTTGCAGCCATGAGAGTCCAGTAGTCTTTTTCATCATATTAACTGTGAGCTGCTTTTTNNNAGTTTATAAGACAGGGCAATCTCCGTTAAACAAAAAATTCACTCACAACACAACTGCCTATCTGACAATGACAATCAGACCACATTTTATATTCTAGCTACTGTTTCCCTTATTTTGCAGTATTCGTCTTGGTCTCATGACATGGCTAACCACTTTTTTTTTTTAAATAATTTTAGTTTGAATTTTTTTTTCTTCTGCTCACCAGACACTTCTGTCTGTTTATATCCTCTGGGGAATTGTGTCTGGGGCTGGCTTTGGCATCTCTGCTTCGGTCTGATTGCTGGAATTCCAATAGATTTCTTTTTTAAGTTACAAATGAAGAAATGTTTCTGTTGCAATGCCATTTACTTATTTCTGGACTGCTGTGTAATGTAAATTGCGCAGCATTGAGAGAAAAAACAGCTTTAGGAAAATGAGCTGGTTTATTTCTGCAAGAGCTGGGTTGAGGGTTTTTTCTCCTCCCTTTGACATACCTGCTGAACTAGAGTGTTCTTACTTATTTGGATTTTAGACTTAAAATTAACTTTTTTGTACTTTTAGAAGTCCATTGATTTAATTGCTAATACCTTACTTAAAGTTTTGACTGAGATCGTACAGGCTTCAGAAAATCTGTGTATTAAAGCCCTGCAAACCCTGCTCTCCCTTTACAGGTGGCTCTACATTTTGTGGTATTGCATCACTGTGTTTGATGGGCAAACTGGAGGAAGTTTTTTCAGAAAAAGAACTGAACAGAATTAGAAGATGGTGTATAATGAGGCAACAGAATGGCTACCATGGACGACCCAACAAACCTGTGGACACTTGCTATTCCTTTTGGGTGGGAGCAACATTGAAGGTAGTGTACAGAACAGCTATAGGGGTAGTTATTGTCTTGTTTTGATTTATTTAAGCACCATTTTCTTTGCTTGGAAGGGTTAGCTATTTGAGCAGTATTTGTTCCAATATGCATCAATGCCTATAAATGTCTTTTATCTTGCAAAAAATGCAGGAAATGGAGGTTTACCAGATTATTGGTATCTGTGCTGTCACTTCTTATCTGCCTATCTTAAAATAGGCACTATATTCTACTGTTAAAAATATACGAAGACTTAGTTAAGGACTTAGTGTTAAAAATATACTAATACTTTATTACTGTTATGATCTAATTTCTTTTCAGCTCTTGAACATATTCCAATACACAAATTTTGAGAAAAACCGAAATTACATCCTGTCAACTCAAGACCGCCTTGTTGGTGGATTTGCCAAGTGGCCAGACAGCCATCCAGGTAAAATAACTTCTCAAAATTGCAGTGAGTGTGTTCTAAGTAAGGAATATGTTCCAACAGTCAGACATCTGAGAGATGTAAGGGAAACCGTAACCTTCAAAAAAAAAAAAAAACCAAAAGAAAATATAAACCCTCAAAATGTAGTAAGGTTTTCATTCTTGAAGTAGAAAGAGGGAGATGAAGTTTTTCCTTGTTTAGTCACAGAGGAAGTGAGCTGTTGTTGTCTATATTACTGTTACAAGAATATCACTATCTGTTTAATATGTGTTTAACTGTTCTGCTTAAAGGGAATATTGTGTTGGAGGTATCTCTGTAAATTAAGTTTAATTTATCAAAACATTTTTTTTCTTTAGTAAATTAATAATTTAAGCTTATTCAGAAGGGATTGATATATGTAAAAACAGTCAAAGTTTACACAGTCATATACTATGATTTACAGATTGTGGTCGTACGAATATGTCTGAAAGCTAGTTATTATGCTTTCGAAAGTGGATCATTTGAAGTAGTGGAAGGAACTCAAAAGGGTGCTAAAATCTTTTAATTTTAAAAGTTGTTAGAATTCAATTAAGGTGTTGCAAACTTGGGAAAACAAAGCTTGTGCCAGTAGTGTTTGCGCATGGCATTTTGTACAGGGAAGATAAACAGTGTTTGAACTGGCCAAATATGATAAAAATTTAGGCATAATAAAGGAACAGTCTGTTTAGAATCTGTGCCTTGATATTTAATCCTTTCATAATTTCATTTTGAACAACAGTTCAGAATTTTTCAAGGTGAACCCACACTGAAAACAGAGTTCTTGTAATACATTTGCTTCTGCCTCTTCCCTGAAAAATAGTTTAGGATTTCTGAGGAATTTAGATGTATTTACTTCTCATCATATAGATTAAACAGTATCATTTGGAGGGAGTATTTTAGTTTATCTCAATGAAACATTTACCTTGTGAGTCAGAAATTTAAAAAGTCTGTTTCAAATACCCATCATGTGTGAAGTGCCTTAACCTGTCTTAAACTTAGTTTCCTTTTATGACAAGGTTGCCCCCCCCCCTTCCCAGTTGACCAAGGGAAGCCAGTTGATGTAATTTAAGATTTTCATACTGTTCCTTCCAGGATCTTTCTGGACAAACTACCCAGTACATGGCTAGGTAAACACATCATGGGATAGGGGAGCAACTAGTCCAAGCATTGGGCAAAAAGGGTTATAGTGCATGGGGTGACGTCAGACTGGTGACCTGTCACTAGAGGGGACAGGTCTAGGTCTGTGCTCTTCAACATCTTCATTAATGACTTGGATGTAGGACTGGAAGGAGGACTGAGTGAGTTCACAAACAGCTTGGGAGTAGCTGTTGACTCCTTTGGGGGCAAAGAAGTCGTACAGAGAGAGAGACCTTGATGAATTAGAGAGATGGGCAATCACCAACCATATGAAATTCAACAGGGGCAAGTCCTGCATGTGTGGATAGACTGGGAAACAAGAGGCTGTAGAGCACTGCTGCAGAAAGGGCCCTGGGGGTTCTGATCGATGACAATTTGAGCATGAGCCAGCAGTGCCCTGGCAGCCAGGAGGGCCAAGAGTGCCCTGGGAGCATCAGGCACAGCAGCACAGCCGGGCAAGGGAGGGGATTGTCCTGCTCTGCCCTGAGCTGGGGCAGCCTCACCTCCAGTGCTGGGGCAGCTCTGGGTGCCACAACACAAAAAAGACACTGAGCTGTCAGAGAGTGCCCAAAGGAGGCCCTGGGGATGTGAAGGGTTTGGAGGGGAAGCCGTGTGAGGAGTGGCTGAGGGCACTTGGTCTGTTCAGCCTGGAGGAGACTGAGGGGAGAGCTCACTGCAGTTACAGCTCCTTGTGAGGGGAACAGGAGGGGCAGGCACTGATCCTGCTCTCTGTGACAGGGACAGGACCCGGGGGAGTGGCCTGGAGTTGTGTCGGGGGAGGTTTAGGTTGGATATTAGGAAAAGGTTTTTCACCCAGAAAACCAAGGGTATTTGGTCACTGGAACAGGCTCCTCAGGGAAGTGGTCACAGCACCAGCCTGGGAGAGTTCAAGAAATTTTTGGCAATCCTCTCATGCACATGGAATGACTCTTGGGGTATCCTATGCAGAGCCAGGAGTCAGACTTTGATCACCTTTGTGGGGTCCTTCCAACTCAGGGTATTTTATTATTCTATGATTCTGTCTTGTAGCACAATTGTGACTGTTTGAGATAAGATTTAAGAAAGGCAAGACAAATAATAATTGTTTTTCTTTGTCGTATGTGTGCACGTTTGTGTATTTTCCAGGCTTACTGTAGCACTTTTTTCATTAGGCGGTTGGTGGCATGAGTCTGTGGTCATGTTTTAAAGGAAAAAGTAAAAAGTTAGTGCATTTCTGATATGAAGAAAGACTATAAATGCAACATTGCAAAGATTACTTCTGAGGACTTGTATTTTCATTGTTATAGGTACGCAGCTGAGCTTCCTGCAAGCTCAGTCTCATATCTGAAAGGCAAGCTTTTTTTCGATCATGTCTACACTAGAAGGATTCCTGAGACTTAATCAGAATTAGATTTTAACTTCTGTTGCTCCTGCTTTATAAAAACTCTGTTTAAATTTGGGGACTTAAGTGGTCTTAGCTGTGCAATAAGGTTTTTAGGAAGAAGACTAGAAGAAATTTCAGAAGACAGTCAACTGCTTGTGATAATCTATGTGTTATATGGAATTGCAATATTAACAAGTAACTCTTTCCAGCTGATTATGCAGGGAAATATTATTTTGTAGTCTTGGCTGTGTTCCCATGCTAACAGACCTTGTTGGTAGTGAAGGCCACTAGCACTATTTAACAGAGAACTGATAGGACAAGAGGAAAGAGCCTCAGGTTACACCAGAGGAGGTGTAGATTGGATAGTAGGAAAAATTTCTTCACCAGAAGGGTTGTAAAACGTTGGAAGAGGATACTCAAGGCAGTGTTTCAGTCACCGTCCCTGGAGATATGATATGATGATATGATATGATATGATATGATGTGATTGATATGATGTGATTGATATGATATGATGTGATATGATTGATATGATGATATGATACTTAGAGACATGGTTTAGTGGTGGTCTTGATAATGTTAGATTAAGGATTGGTCTCTGATCTTAGAGGTCTTTCCCAGCCTAAATGATTCTGTGATCATTTTAGTGAGATACTAAATTATTGACACATCCACAGAGTGCTGTGTGTTGAGATTATCCATGGGGCACATGAAATTCCCGCTGTCTTTCGATCTTTTGCCTGTGATTTCATGGGCAGATGATCCAATCTGTCTGCTTGCTGCTATCCAGAGGAAGCAGACTTGGCAAGCTGTAACCCTGGTGTAAGGTGGGCATCAGGAGCAGCATGGAACAGGAGAGTAAGAGTATCCCATTGTGCTGTCAGTCATCTCTTGATCAAGCTGCATTAATTCCTATCCTTATGTAATCTCTCAGGAAAAAGGGAAGACAGGAAAAGTAATGGCTTCTTCAGTTTCTCTAAGTCTTGTGGTTGGCAGCTATTGGCACTAATTTTGTTGTTTCACTAGTTAGGTGCTCATAAAGTAACCAGCCAAGAAATGCTTGCAAGAAAAAAAATTTGTTTTCTGGACCGGTTATTTTCAGATACTTAAATCCTTTTTCTTTGCAGCTGTGGCACTTAGAAAAAATGAAGTAGTGCACAAGTTGTTACAAAAGAAATCTGGACTTTAGTTCATCCTGGTAGCTTTGGGCAGAAATGTTTTCTTTCCATCAAAACTCAAGTTTAAAATACAGCACCTGATTATTTGTTTTCCTTGGTTGTAATTACTTGGAGGTCTTTGAATATGGGAACACTAGGCTGTTACAGCCTGAAATAATTTTATTTTTCTTTTCTGTCCTTCTTTCAGATGCTTTGCATGCCTATTTTGGGATCTGTGGTCTGTCATTAATTGGAGAATCTGGAATTTGCAAAGTTCATCCCGCCCTGAATGTAAGCACAAGAGCATCAGAGCGTCTTCACCACCTTCATCAGATCTGGAAAACACGGACTTTAAACAGTGTTCAGATGGCACACACCTCTCTACATGACTGATTTAGACTTGAATTTAGTTCTGGTAGCATAATTGTAGCCCAGGGTTAAAAGCCATGCATAACCAATGTGCTCTTTTAAGTGCTGGAGTCATACAATCAGATCTGTGTTGCTGGCATCACTTTGATATAGGGAGTTGCCTTCAGCAGGTTATTCTGCATTGTGAAAAGGGGAATATTTTGTTTATATAGAAGTTTGTCACCGCAGACTGTAAATGGCTTTTCAGATGGCTTTACTTCTAAGAAATCCCTTGAGGCATTTAAACTTCATTTTAATTTTATTTTTTTAAAGTTGTGCATACTGTGTCAAACTATATAATGGGGAGTATTTTCAAAATTGTTTACATATCATACAGTATAGCACAGAACATTGAAGTTCTTTATAATCTTACTGTTTGACATATTTTTGGGTAGAGAATCTCTCATATTAAGTCTCAGTTAAAAGTTACCTATTATCAACTTTCAGATTCCATAAACTTTGTTTTTCACAAACAAATTAATTAAGTACAAATAAAATTATTTTATTCAATATACTGGACTTCTAAAGTTGTGTGGCCTTACTAAGTGGATTTCATAATTCTTCTGAGTAGGTTTTACACAGATGCAGTAGATTGTTAGCCAGACAAAGAGTTTTCATCTGAAATAGTTTCTTCATGTGAAGTTCACTAAGAGTGTGGTATATTGATGTGTATCAGTAAGAGATATTCAACCCAGTCTTTTGGAAGCATACCTGTATGCAAGAGTAGCATTAGAATCTGCTTCTAAAGACAAACCTTTGCAATACATTGAAGTTGTTAAAGTTAGAGTAATGATTAACATTCTCAGCTTCTTTAGTGCTTTACTAGTGCCTTACTTTGTATGCTTGAAGTGCTATTCAGAGTCAAAGCAAGTAACTTTGCAGCTGGTGTGTTTGTGGCAGGTCGGTTTGTGCATTCAGTAGACACCACAACGTCTTTCTACTTGCCAGTCATTAACAGCACTTTCTTTTTCCTAAAGGTTCCAAAGACAGCTAAAGACTTCTTAAAACAGATTAGGTGCACCATTTGCCACTGCTCAGCCCCAAGAGACAGGATGTGTAGACGATTTTGGCCAGCAAAAAGAGCTTTGGGGATAAACATGATTCCTGTTTTGCAATGCAGGGCAAGTGAAAAGGGTAGTGTAGTTTAGCTAGGTAGCTCCCTAGCACATGTCAGAGAGGTCCAGTAGGTATTTTTAGGCTATCAGAACAATCCCATTGTCCAAACCCATAGAAGCCTTCCTACCTAAATAAGTAAGTTTTATTTCTATAGTAGATTAGTTATGTGGCAGCATTGGGAGCATAACTAGTGATAGAGATCTGCTTCAGCAGGAGCAGATCTTGATCACTAAAGCACAGGAGGAGCAGGGTAAGCTGTGTGATCTAGACATGTCCCAGTAGACACTTTACTTGGAGGAGGAGAGACTCTATTGTTGGAAAAACTGGGAAGTCCAGAGGTGTTGGAACCAGGAGAGCTATGAGGTTAGTACTGGAGAGTGGGAATGAGGTGCTTGAGTAGGACTACTGTAGAGTAGGAGAAGTGAAAACTGGGAGATACTGAGGCTGGAGGCAAGAGCAGAGAATGTGGAGTAATAATGGAACCAAACTGGTGGAAAGGATTTGAGCTGCCTAGGGTAAGATTAGGGAGCAAAAGAAAAGTACTGACTCAAGGAACACGAAAAAGTTAAGGGAAAAAGATAGAGCTTGGGAATTGTTTTTATTGCCCACGTGCTGAGATGACCAGAAATCCAGTCACAAGTAAAAAGAACTAGCCCGATACCTAAAAGAGAGGATCTGCCAGGCAGGGGGCTAACTACAGCAGTTCCTGTGGGAATCCCATTTTCCTGAATAGGCTTAATGGGATGTTGGTCAGCAAAGGCAGACGTAGCTTCCCTGAGCAGAGATCTCTTAGGTCATAGGGGTCCATCTAGATGAAGACCCATTTAAGACCAAACAACAAAAATCTTGAAGTAAAAATTATCAAAAAAGCATGGTATTTTCTTGTCTTTACATCAGATAGTGGCCACAAGTTGACTTCATGATAGGATAGGATGGGTTTCTGGTATGTGGTGTAGTTACAATGAAGATGAGATGTAATTGTAGCTACCCACCCCTACCACTGCTTCTCTGCCTTGCTGGTCAACCATCTTTGAGTTTTTTAGCATTTACTTACCCTGATAGAGGGAGTAGCTTTGAATTTCAGAAGAGTTGAATAAGGTGTTCTTGGTCTCTGCTGGGAAACAGCCTAAATATTTGTTCTTTCTTAGCTTCATGAAAAATGATGTAATTGATTATCATGAGGCAAATCCATACTTGCACAATCCTGACCTATGGATCCTGAGTTACCAGATTCTCATCTGTGAGGAACTTTAGGGTCCCTCAGCAGAAAATATGGGGATAACATTAAAAAAAATGAAAAATCATATGAAAAAAATAATGAAAAATCATACCATGGGGATAACAGTGAAAAATCATATTATGTAGATAAGAAAAATTCTCATGGCAAGTAATTTAACAGTTATCTGCCTCAAAAAGCAAGTAACATTTCTTGCTATGTTTTCTGTACCTGTAAACTACCCTGGGTTCTTTATATGGATTTTACATTTCTTACTTCCCTGGCCTCCAGTTATTCTGCAACATCTTTTCAGGCTGCATGTTGACAGCAGAGCTAGCCTTTCCCAAACATTGCATGAGTCGTATTTGTTTCTCGTTAATTCCCAGAGTTTGATGAAGGCAGTAAAATATCTATGCTTTCACCTCACACTGAGTATCTAATTACTTTAGTTCTTTCGAATTCTTCAAGTTGACAAAAATCTGTCCTAATAACCAACTCTGCATTTATGATTTGTCATTCCAAATGTCCAAATTGATGTCAGGCAAACAAATGATGAATGTTCCTGTGTAGCAGACATCTGGATTCTGAGTGTATTGAATTGCCTCTCTGATTTTTGTGGTTTATTGTGTCTTCTGACTAGAAAAATGTTCAATGAGAAATCAGTGAATAAGAGTTTCACAGAAGTCCATAACCTAAAATCACTTTTAAAGGGGATACATCAAAATAGAGCTAAAACTTAAATGTGAACTGTGAAGTTTAAATGTAGCTAGAAAAAATAAACAATGTGATTATTACCTACCTCTAATAATTTGTGTTAACCACAGCTTTACATTACTGAGACCGAACCTATATAAGAAATTAATGCATTAAATGACCTTACCATGTGCTTGAGGATATAAAAATCTCTTAGCTATCAGGCTGACAAATGTGAGTGCCTCTATCCTATCTGAAACACTCACAAACTCTATGTGTTGCCCAAGTTTCTTTTCCAGAAAAACAGCTTTAAAATGATATGTTGAACAAAGGAGGTCAAATGTATCTTTTCCATAGGATCTGAGGACTGGGGATTTAAACATTGTCATGTTAGGGCTTTCAGGCCCACTTGGTCTGTACATAGCTGCTGGCAGATAACAGTAATACCATTTTGGAAGTCTGCTTCCAAGCATGTTTGTATTTATACATTTGCATATTGGGAACTGTTTTTTCTAAATGGAACAATCATCCTTGCTGAAAAAAACTAGCAAGTAAATTGGGTATTGCAGAAATACCTGAACTACAAATGCTGAAGCACATATTAAGAGTATACCTTGCTCTGTGCTCTATTGCCCAAGGTAAAAGACTACCTGAGAGGAGCTGAAGAAGCTAAGAACCTAAATACTCTGTAGAAACTGTTGTGTTCCCTAAAAAATACATTTCAAGTTTTTGCCTAGTGCGCCATTCAGTATGGGGTTGCCTGATATAAAAGGGAAGAAACAGTGATTTCCAAAGTCAGGGCTTTTTATGGGCAGCCCATCTCCTGGCATTTTGGAGAAATACTGCTATCAGTGTCCCTGTGGAGGTCAAGGAGATGTCAGGACATGCATGAGAAGCAGAGACCCTTGGTAAGAAGGTGCTATTGCTGTAACTAAATTTAAGACATCTCCAAAATTCATCAGTTGAATTATATTATTGGTCTGTTTACGTTGATGTTAAATACTGTGGTGGTTCTGAAAAGCTTTTTATTTGCTTTTGCAAGAAAAGACCACTTAACAAGTTTTCCTTCAGATGACATTGGATGAAAAAGAAGATAGTCTCAACATCTTTATACTAAATGGTTATTAAATTACTCCACTGAGTGGTTACAGTGTGTTGTAAATTTATACTTTCCGTTCACCATTTTTAAGCTTTTGTGTTCCTGGTCTCTATTTGCCTGATCAGTTTCTGAGTTGAATAAAAATCAATGAGCTGTTGGGAAACGGAGGTAAAACTCTAATTTCTTTTGAACTGTAGCTCTTGTTATGTCTTTTTTTCCAAGTTACATGTTCTGAGTGAGGACCTGTCTTCCCAAGGGCACAGAGAATGACAACTTCCAGAGGTTTTCAAGCTGAACCCACCAAAGGCAGCAAACCCTGACACTACTGCTTTGTTTTTGAGGCACTGGAAAAGTGCCTTGTTTGATAACTGCATTGTGAGAACATGGAATCATAGAATGGTTTGAATTGGAAGGGACCTTAAAAATCATCTGTTCCAACCCCCAGCCATGGGCAAGGAGACCTCCCACCAGATCAGATTGCTCAAAGCCCAATCCAACCTAGATTTGAACAGTTCCAGGGATGGGGCATCCACACCTTCTCTGGGCAAACCTTTTACCAGAGCATCAACACCCTCACAGTGGATAATTTTTTCCTAGTATTTACTCTCTCAGTTTTAATCCATTATCCCTTGTCCTGTCACTAAATGCACTTGTAAAAAATCCTTTTCCAACTTTTTTGTAGGGTCCCTTCAGGTACTGGAATTACCCTGCTGCTATAGGTCTCCCCAGAGCCGCCTTCTTCCCAGAACACACAACCCTTTCTCAGCCTGTCTTCACAGGAGGGATATTCTAGCCCTCTGACCATCTTCGTGGCCTCCTCTGGATGCACTCCAAACGGTGCATGTCCCTCTTATGTTGAGGATCCCAGAGATACATGCAGCACTCCAAATAGGATCTCACTGTAGCAGAGCAGAGAGGCAGAATCCCCTTCCCCCCTGCTGGCCACGCTGCTTTGGAAAGCCCAGGGCTTTCTGGGCTGCCAGTGCTCATGGCCAGGTCATGTCCAGCTTCTCACCACCAGCACCCCCAGTCCTGCTCAGAGGGCTGCTCTCAATCCATTCTCTGCCCAGCCTGTACTCCTGTCCACAGGACGTTGCACTTGGCTTCACCAAACTCCATGAGGTTTGAATGTGCTCCCTTCTCAAGCCTCTCCATGTCCCTCTGGATGCCCTCCCTTCTGGTGTGTGGGCAGCCCCAAGCAGCTCAGTCACTGGCACACTTGCTGAGGGTTCCCCTGTTCCCACTGTCCCTGCTGCCCACAGGGATGTGGAGCAGGGACAGTCCCAATGCCAGCCCCTGCACGAGGGGTTGGCCGCCTGACCACATCACTGCACACCTGACCACATCACTGGTCTCTACTTGGGTGTTTAGGATTGACCACAACTCTTTTCAGTGAGACTGTACAGCCCATTCCTTATCCATCAAGTGGACCACTCTCTCCAGTTTAGAGCAAGGATGTTGTGTAGGACGGTGTCAAGGGCGTTACACTTTCCACACCCATCAGTCTGAGCCAATTTCAGCAGGCCACAAAGCTTGTCAGGCACTATTTGCCCTTAGTGAGGGCTGGCTGTCACAAATCACTTATTTATTTTCCACATGCCATAGCATAATTTCTAGGAGGATTTGCTCCATGTTCTTGCCTTCCACCAAGGTGAGACTGGCATCCTTTGAAACATTTATCTGCCGGTACAGGGTCTGTACTTGAGAATGGGACTGGACTGGGCTGGACTGGACAAGCTGCTACCATGGGAGAACAAGCCAGATTCCGAGGAAGAATATGGCCCTGACTTGCAGTAAAAAGAGAAAGTTCATTGAGGAGGAGAAAGTCTGTGTAATAACAATCTGCACGCTCTCATTTGAAGAATTAAAAATGTTCAAGAAAGAGCTTTCAACTTGCCACATAAGTTGTTTGTATTAAATTCGCAAATGCAAGGAGGGAGATATGAATGTAGCAGCTGTTTTGACAATTTTAGCCTGCTTGTGAAAGTGGCTTCCATGTTAACTCCTATCAGTGACGATAGCCAAGCCTTAGTACGAGGACCAGGAGCTACTCTGTTGTGTCGAGTCTGGCTGAGTTGGTTTTCCCTTAGCTGCCCTTACAGTGCTGTGCTTTGCACTGGTGGCTGGAAAGGTGCTGATAACCCAATAGTGTTTTGGTTGCAGCACCTGCAGTGTCTCCCCAGCATTCTTGCCTGCCCCGTCAGTAGGCTGGGCGAGGTTCTGGGTGAAGACAAACCAGGCCAGCTGACCCAAACTGACCCAAGGGATATTTCACAGCATATTACATCTGCTCAGATATAAAAGCTAAGAAAAGGAGAAGGAAGGGGGACATTTTATATTTGCTATGTTTGCCTTCTGGAGCAACCACGCCAGGTGCTGAAGCCTTGTTCCCAGGAAGTGGCTGAACATGGCTCACCAATGGGAAGTAAAGAATAAACCTATTTTTCTCTCTTTGCTTGTGCATGAGAAAACTTTCACTTTTGCTTTAGTAAACTGCCTTACCTGAACCTGTGAGTTCTTTTCAATCTTATTTTCTCTCTCCTGTCCAGCTAGGAAGGCCAGTGATGGTGGTTTGGTAGGCATCTGGTGCCCAGCCCAGGCCAACCCACCACACCTGTGCACCCGTGGAGCACCACTTTGGATCTGGGAGAGCATGGAGGCTATTTCTGCAAGATCCAGCCTGGGCTTCCATCCAGAACCCTCCCTGTGTTCCTTTCACACCAGACATGAGACAAAGGCTCTGCCTCACCGTGGAAGGGAGAATCCCACCTTATCCTTTTATGTGAAATCTGCAAAAGAAAAATTCGAAGTGAAAATGGCACAAGTCAAGGGAGTTTTTCTGTGGTTTATCACCTTTGTGAGCGCTTGTGGGAGAAGTGCTTATGCTGCCTGGAAAGCTAATATGCAGGTCTGCTGTTGAAATTGCATGCTGCCTTTGTTTAATTTAAAGGTTTCCCTAAGCACAAGAGCTATATCCATTTGCTGTTGTGCTGTCCAGAAGCCTTTGTTTAACAACCTTCTTCAAATTACAGCCAAGCCTTACTAAAATAAGCTCACTTGACCAAGTTGCATTTTCATCTTTGTTCCAACATCCATTCTGCTTATTTTATCATTAAAACCTCCTTTGAATTCATATCCTATCATGTGGGAAGGTATAATCTATGTAAACCTGTTGCCCAGGGGTGCTCTTTCACAGCAGGTTAGACTAAGAAGTCTTGGACATGGTGAAGGGACAGTTTATCCTGCCTTGGGGCACTTTGGTGGACTATTTCTTACAGTTCCTTGGATTCCACTTTATTTTATTTTTTTTTAACACCACCCTACCTCCCCTGAACCCCTAACCTGTGAATTCTTAAACCAGGGAGAATATTGCTCTGGTTTATTGTAGTGCCAATTTGTGAGGTACATAGATGTCTATAAATATCACAAAAATACTTCAGAGGAAATCAGAAATCTTAGCTAGATTGGGCATGCATGCACTCTGGTCTGTACATTTATACTTCACAGATCAGCTGTCCTCAAGAGGCACCCACTGGCCAGCATCTTCCAAAATATCCTCTGAAATATGCAGTTCTCTGGTGAGGCCAAGGACAGGAGTCTGCTCCAGAGAAGTCCTGGTGAGGCTTTCCAACACAGGCACAGAGCTCTTCTGTATTTTTGCATACAGCTCTATATATAACTCCCTGTAGGTGGCCAAAATGGGTTCTGCAGGGCGGTGATAACGTGCCCTCTGTGACTTCCCAGTTGCTATAGATAGCTTCCTGTGCACATCATGCAAACTGCTACTACCACCAAATTTTTCTGATGGCTCCATGCCTTGACATCTCTTTTCAGTGTAAAAACACTCCAGCCTCAAACAACTTTATTCTACAGAATGAGGAGCTGCTGGTACAAGTGAGGACTGTGATGATGGGCATCTAAAGAAGAGTTGTTAACTGGCTTAACAGGGTGAGCTTCCCTGGCCATAGGACAAGTCCTCTCCCCTTCCCTTCTGCCAGCCCTGGCTTATGCTAGTTTTATTAAATGCAGGAACGAGGGAACAGCAGAGGCACGAGTTTTCTCTGCCCAGGATGCACGCTCCTCCCTGCTGAGGGGCACTGCCAGCTCTGAGCACGAGCTGGGAACAGCAGCAACCGGTGGGAAAGCTGTTCCCCAGCCCTGTGACAGCTCCTGAGCTCAGTGGCCACCAGCACAGAGCCAGCCTTGCTCTGCCCCTCGGGGCCCGTGCACAGCAGCAGGTGTGCTCCTGGGTACACATTTCTGCCTTGGCCCCGGGCTGGCCAAACACTGCTTTCCCTTACCCTCTGCCTGCAGCCTCTCCCTCATCTCCTGTGACTCCAAACCGTGGTCCAGAAGCCACAGAAAAGGCAGGCTTAGCAGGTCCTGCATAAAGCAAACACAAGCACCCTGCTTTTGGCCCAGCAGAAACCTGAGCAAACACGCAGGCATTTGAGATGTTGCGTAGCGTCTGTTCCCCAGGGAGGGCAGCTTTTTAAGCCAAAGGCTCCACTGACTGTGGAGAGCAACAGTTCCCACAGTTTCCCTTCTATAAAAGGAAATCAAATTCTGCAGCAGCTGTTGATATGATAGCCAGTATGGGCTGGACCCCCCTCCCACCCCCTTAGTGGCTGCCCAGCCTGCTCCAGCTACCCACAGGCCACTTGTCCTGTCAGAACAAACTGGGCTTTCTGGTGCTTTTTGATGCTGGTTGGATTTGGAGTCAATAGGGATGTAAAGCAAGCCTTTTTCTTTTTTCTTTCTTTTTTTTTTTTAATAACTAAATGCCTCGACCTTGGTCACTTCAGTGAAGTTCTGTGCTCTGGGAACACTGGCAAATGAAGCTTCAGGCACTTTCGATGTGGCTTGTCTTAGAGGTTGAGACAGCTCTAGCCTTAACACTTCTGCTCATCTACTGCTATCAGTCAGGAACAGATTATTCTTGTTTGCTTTAAGCTAATGGTAAAAAAAAAAATTAAACCAGGGAAAAATGTCCATTTTGCCTTCATTTTACACACCTCAGTTCAACATAAATGCAATAAAAATGTAATGAATAATGCAATATTCCAAACTAGTATGAGTTTGTCTATCTTTAACTTCTTTGAAATCCTTGCCTGGCAAGGATTTATTTGAGGAGGGCACTGAGAGAAGTCACCCTTGGCACATTAACCTGCATTTGACTTTCCTCTCCACAGCAGGGCAAAGTGAGTGTGCCTCTGTGGACTCGGTGTGTTGTAACCAAATTGGAGGGAAGTCTATTCCACTCAGGTAGGCTGCTGCATCAGGGAGGCCTTTCCAAGTATGCTGATGGGAGATGCTGTAGTTGTCAAGCAGTCTGTAGAAGTCAAAAGAATAAAAAGAAATTTGCATGGAAATCCAGAGAGATTTAATTTTCAATAAACTCCAGAGTAGTGAATAAGCACTTGTGGGCCCATGGCAGGGACTCACATCATGAGTGAGTGCTTCTGCCTGTGACCCATGGGATGAAGGTGACCAAGGTCACATGGCAAGGTTGGCACAGAAAGTTCACTTTGCTCAGAGGTACCTGTGGGACAGCACCTGGGGCCGTGGCTCTCTGCCCCTGCACCCTGTGCTGGCTCTGCACCTCACGGTGCTTTGTTTGCCCTGCATAGCAGCACACATGGGAGCCAGGTGGAGTCATGATTTGGAGGTTTGGACCCCAAATGCTGCTGGCCAGCCTTAGCATCAACCTCAGATCCAGGACAAATTTATGCACCACATCCTCTGCACACTCCACAAACAGGCCTAGGGAGCAAGAGTGTCACTGCACTGCACCCTTGGCTTTTTATTAACACTAAAAGGAACAATTTCCTTTGCAACGATTTCAGACAAACTCCCCCAAGCGACATTTTTGACCTTTTGCTCTGTGATGCCTATTCCTTTGGAATACATAAGCCAACTTTGTTGGAGCCACTTGTTCTTTGGCAGGTCACCAGAGCCTTTGTCAGCCTTCAGAGGAGGCAGGAGGCACAGGGACTCTCAGCAGCGCAGTCAGTGCTCCTGCAGGCAGGAACTCCAGCTGCACAACAGCTGCCTGAATGCTGATCCCAGCTGGATGCTGGTGTTAATGGAGCTGCTGGTGTGGGGGTTCAGGAAAGCCTCAGATGCCCGGGCACACAGGTAAAGGGGCAGGCTCCTTGTGGTGCTGTGTGACACTGGGAGGGGCAGCCCCTGGGCACAGCAGGGTCTGCATCCGCCTTGCTCTGCGCAAAGTCAATCTGCAGGCAGCTTAATCCACCTTCAGAGGGGATTAAAGACTTTATTCACCCGTTGGTAAATGCAGGGGATGAATTTCATTGTAGGACCACAGCATGCCATTTTGAAAAAGGAAAGTTAACTCAAACCTAATCCTGGTGTAGTTAAGCTGAGCTATTAAGCTGAGGGAAAAGTGCAGGAGCCCAGCTGCCATACTTAAACCTTGAAGGCATGAATTGGACGGGCTTTGTAGGAGGGTGTAATAGTCTCTGAAGGCCAGCTGAGCCTAAAAAGCTTTCATGTCTATGCTTCATTCTTCAGAGCCTTCACAGTCACAGACCTGCCCCTTTCGCAAAACACACAACATTTCTAAAACATACATGATATTTGCATGCAGATCTCAGCAGTGCTCATCTTTCACTTATCCTTCTCTGATTTGCATGTCTCCGATTTCTTCATTATACACATTGTTTTAAGTAACTGAATAGAATCAGTAAATTAATAGACTCAAGCTTGCTGTGTTTTGCTCAACTGATATTTGTTAAAAATCTAGATAGCCCAAATTCTCTTTGTACTGTCAAACTTGATTAACTGCAGTTGCAACAAAAAATGGCAATTACATGATATATTCATGGTATGCTTAATTATGTACTTTAGCTTATTCCTCATAAATATCTAATAACGCACTCAATGCATTAAATTTTAATAATGTCTACATACTTAACCCATATTTTTAAAATGAGTTTGTTCTCAGGGGCATGTGACACTCTGCTAGTATCACATGGGACAGACTAGGAGGAAATCATACGTAAAGATAATTTTTCAAACAGTGCAGACTCATTTTTCTCTCTGTACTTTATTTTGTATGCTTGTGTCTCAAAAATATTGAATGAGTATATTAATGGAACTGTAACAGAGATCTTTAAAGGCACCAAGACAAAAAGCCTAGAGACAGGTATCTCCAGTGTCAAAAAGGTCCGAGCACAAAATATCTGGCTCCAGTATATCATGGATTTGGAATTAACTTTTTAATTTTATTGCATTTGCCTGTGCCCAAGAAGTTACAGCCAGAAGTGAGGGAAACAAGAGGTACAGGCAAAGGGTGAAAATCTTCCTTCTGGCCATTAGCAAACAAGTATGTTGTGTTAGCCACAGAGCAACAGCAGAACTGCTTCAGCATCTCCTGTTGTTTATTGGCCATATTAAGTAAGTCCTATGTGTTTAGTGATCTTCATGTGTTTGCTATTTTCTATTAGATTAAAATATAAAAAAGTAAATAAAACCCTGTTTCACTCTGTGGTGACTGGGGGGGAGGGGGTAAAAATTAGATTACTAAAGAAGTTTAGAGACACTGAAAGGGCAAAAATCAAACTCTCCAGAAGAAAGATGTGATTTGGCAGCTTCATTGTGTGAGAGATCTGGGGATCCCACGCTAAATCTGAATACTGAGTGGAATTTATTAACATGGTAGTCAGGGTGAAGGTGTGAAGGTGCAGGAGTTGGCCATCCTGAAAGGGATCTCAGTCAAAATGTAGAATAGATGCAGGAGCAGACGGTTTTCTGACTGCTGGTCAAGAGACTTCGGAAACCTTTTCTCCTCTGTTTGCCCCAGAGCAGCAGAGGTGAGGGAAAAAATGGGGGGGAAAATTCTCTTGTGCTGTCTAGAAAATCTGTAGAGGTGGGGTTTATTGCAGGGAGAGGTTTAGGTCTGTATGCAAGTACAGTGCTCTTTTAAATAGTTTGGTCTCATCCGTTTCATGGCAATTTATTTTTCTGCAGTGACAGTTCACATCTACATCACTCCCCGCAGAAGGATGCAGTTTATATAAAATTCATTAACTATTCACATGGATTCTCTTTCATATTACTCAACCTGGATGCAGGCCTCACAAGGCTGTACTGAGAGTAAAAGCAGGTCGTAGTCTTTACCAGAGACATGCACAATCACATTTAGGAGGTGTTTTTCCTGTTTGCTCACAGGTACAATTCAACAGTGAAGCATTTCATGCTGAATACTAGCACAGTTTTCTGCTATTTTCAACACCACCTTTCTTGCATCTCCATTGTTCAGTGACATAGGAGTTGTCTGAGATGAAAGGACGTCTACACAGATCCATTTGCTCCCTGCATGCTATAAAATGGAAGCGCCCTTTCTCTCCACTGTACTGAATAATTTGTGCTAGCCCTTAACCATATCACCACCAGCAACTGGTTTCGAACACCCTTGAAGTAGATTTCCCCAGGTGATGATGGCCAACAAGTTCAAGTGTATTTACAGGAGCACAGTGGGAGGAGACCAGCCCTGCCAAGGTGCTAGACAGCTACTGAGGGTGTGTGCTTGACTCGATTCCCTGTGCTATGGAAATGGGAAAATACCTCACAGTCCTAGGGGAACAGAAAGACAAAAGCATCTGAGTAGGCTTCACTGCTCAGATTTAGTTTAGAAGTCAACTAAGACAGAGAAGGAGATGAAAGAGAAAATCTAGAGCTGTCATTGTTACACTGGGAGAATCAACATAATTCACAGGTCAGGGAACACATATTTCCTTTGTGTTTTAATTTGTGTAACAACATGCAACAACAGAACCCTGTGTTGCATGGGATTTCAGGATTGAAATACAGGACCAATTTTTCCGCTGATATAAAATTATGCCAATTAGTTTATATAATATGATAATCTGACTGGTATCCTTATATTTTTGGAGACCCGCTTCAAGTTTAAGTAACAGAAAGCAAATATGATGTTATATGTTTCACTTTAAATAATATGTCATACTCTTAGGTAATTTCATGACAACAGAAGGTTTGAATTGATTTTCAGACATCCTGGTTCCTCAGAGAGGAACTGATGCAAAACACGGAACAAAAGAAGGAAGAGTATGAAAAGCAATTTCATATCTTGGATTTATGTGGAACAGGTGAGGAGCTGTTTTCAGCATGCAGCCCACCTCAGTAAAGGTTGTGTAAAACACAGCCATCAGTTACTGAGAGGGGTGAAAGTCCCTGGGCCGTTAGCTGAAATGTGAAGCTTCTCCATCTGTCCACAGACTTCCAAGTGCACATTCCCCTGTCAGCTTTCTGCCACTCAAGACAAAGGCTAGCACAAGCTGTCTGCTATCCAAGGGGAAGTGAACTGGAGCCCTCAGAATGGCTGCAGGAATTCATATCTTCTGCAGAGGATAGTCCCAAATTCCTGACTAGTCTGGATATGTGGAGAGATCTTGTGTAAATCATGCTGACCTGTCCACAAGGCTCTGCTCAGGCTTGCTGGACTTGCAGAAAAACACTTTTCTGCAGGGCTGATGGCAGAGAGCGCTGTCATGCAGGAGCCAGGATCATCCTGGCTAGAGCTGCTTGGGAGGATGCCATTGCTGAAGCTGTGAAATCAATGCAAAAGTGGTTTGTGGCTTCCTCATGCTTTACTATCACTGGCAGCCATCTGAACCTGGAGTGCTAACAGAGCTATCCTGAAACAAAACCACTTCAGGAACAGATCATGAAAGAACCATCAGCTTCTTCCATCTTCTCCTATATCCTTCTTGGCCTGACTGATTTCGTGACTTGAGCTACATTTACATCTCTTTACATTTACATTTACATTTACATTTACATTTACATTTACATTTATCAATTTATGGAAGTGGGACATGAGGAGGTGAAGGAAGGGGAACAAAGAATCATCCTTTTTGTCAAGTCCTTGAATTGAAGCCCAGGCTGACCAGAACCTACAAGGTTTGGCAGAAATAGAAAACCTACAACCCAAATACAATTATTGAAGGAAAAAAAAAATGCAGCCAGAAATTCAGAGCACGTAGTTCAAAATACTGGTATGTTTTATGAGTAAAGAACACAAGACAAAACTCTGATTTGGAGCAGATCTGCATGCACCAGAGGAGACCTTGTCTGATGTACTTTGGCTGATGGTTTTTGGGGGTTGCTTTGCCTAAACGTGACAAAGCTGCAGGGAGATTCAGGTGCAGGTGTGCCTTCCACTGAAAGGGTTCCAGTGGAGTAAGCAGCTTGTGCTGTGGGGCACAAAGGGCTGTAAATTCCCTGGCTTTTCACACAGCCTGTCATTACCGAGCTGTAGGGCCAAAGGTATGTTTGTTCTTGGTGCTGGTTATCATCTGGAGATTCACACTGATATCTGGTACAACCTTCCTTGTGACACAGCAGAGCTGCCACCCCCACGGTTTCCTGCAGATGGCTGCTGGACTTTAGCAGCTTGGGAGAGGCAAGGTATTCCTCCAGGCTGTCCCTGTCCCAGCCTCAGCCAACCCTGCTCTCTGCCAGCACTCAACACTGACAAAACGAAATAACAGCAGTGAAAATTTCCTACATGACTGCCATTTGGTGAGCTGATATTAAACCAGGAAGCAAAATATCTCACACTGAGGTAAATTATATATGGAGGATTTCACAACTGTGTGGGTGATGACATCTGATTGCCCCCAGTGCCACTGCCCCTTGTTTATTCCTGGGGTTTTTGCACCAAAGCGAGAAGTGGAGCGCTGAAAGCCTGTCTATGTCATAATAATGAGCTATTTGATTAATGAGTCATTTGATATACATAATTGTACAATATCTAGTAACAGAAAAGTCTCGAGCTATTCATGAGTCCTGCCTCCCAAGAAAGGAAGGATATACTATTTCAGTGAGTAACCTGTACAGAGAATTTGAGATAGCATTACTACTATATCAATATCTTAGGAAATGCAGCCTCCGAAGAGATACATTATACTGATATAAAATACTCTTTGGTGTGTTTTCACCACACAGGGGTGATGTGCTCCTTGGGCTACCTGATAGCTACAGGGTAAGTAGGACTTGTCACCTTCCACCTCTCAGCTTGGAGCAGGACTGGTGAGACAGCAGTGAATGGGCTGGTCATTCACCTGTCCCTCTCCCCCAGGCCTTGCAGGCAGCTGGGACATTAGTTTGGGGCAGTTTGGCTCCAGAATAGGAAGGAATGGGCCACTGCTGGCTGAAGTGAACTGCAGTTCCCCTACCAGAAGCAAGGTATATATATAAGGCCTGGAGTGGGGACAGGCATGGAGCAGAAATGTGATGTCTGCCACATGTCAACCACCATCCCCTTGCCCACTGTGTCTGGGTGGCTGTGCAGTGCCTCACCTGATTGCTGATCCTGTTAGTGTGAGCATTTCAGTGAGACTGAGAGCTGCATTCAACAAGCAGAGGAGGGTGCTGGGGTTGCTGGAGCCAGTTTTTCTGTCACAATTGTATAGGGAGATGTCGTATCCATCTCATCCCTAGAAGTTGCATCAGGCCTGAGATGAAGAAAAAGAGATGATAGGAGGATTTCTTCTTTCTGTTTGAGTTAACACACCACCAGTCAAGTGCAAACACACGAGACAGATCATACATGCAATTATGCACACTAGTAGATGCTCTCTGTTCAGACACAATTTGTTATTCAAACAAAAGCTTGGGATTCAATAAAACCAGATGGAGCCTGTGTACAAATGCGCCATGCTGTTCCTGGGCACAGATCCACTACAAGCCGTGCTTTGAAAAGGAGCACGCCCACCTTGCACCCGCAGCAGCCCAATTCCGCGGGCTCGGCGACGGACACGGCATCACCCGGATTTGATGGGAGCGCCAGGAGGTGTGACTCTGTCAGCTTTAGCAGAGCTCCCGCGGCAGAGCAGCGGCCAGAGGCGGCGCCCCGGGGCACCCCCAGCGCCCCGGGATGAGCGGCTCCCGGGAGCATCCCGAGCGCCGGGAGCGGGCGGGCGGGCAGAGCATCCGCGGCAGCAGGACAGCCCTTCCCTGGAGAGCTCCGGGCGCAGGGCCCGCATGATCCCGCCTGGAGATCCCGCCTGGAGATCCCGCCTGGACATCCCGCCTGGACATCCCGGCTGGAGATCCCGCCCGGGGCGCGGGGCCATGGAGGCAGCGGACAGCGCCCGGTTCGGCT
>WBND01000759.1:132138-159041 GCA_013398595.1 Tychaedon coryphoeus | reverse complement strand
GGGGCTTTTCTCTCTTTTTTTTTTTTTTTTTAAGATGAAGGTGCCACAATATTTTTAAACTTAAAAAAAATAAGTGTGGCAAATAATGGTGCTGTTGGAAATATTGCTTGTTCCAGGCTCATCCTGATGACTTTCCAGCATACCTCCAAAGGCTGCCTTCACAGCCAGTTCTTTGTGCACATCTTTCTCCTCCTCCCTCTCCTCCACACTCTCTTCTAAAAGTTCTGGAAGAACCTTTAGAGCAGGTGAATGAGGAGTTTTCTGGATGTTTTTCTGCTTCTCCTTGTCTGGGAGTAATCATGCCAGGGCTTTAAAGGAAAATTCAGTCTTTTTCTGTCCATTTTACACACCAAAAAAGTCATAAAGTGTTTCAGGCCAGAAACTCCTTGTGCCTGGAACGTCCCTGTATTGGGGTGCTACATCTGTCCCTTATCCCAGTTAAGCAGTTTCTTAATTCTGTACTGAATTCAGACACCCTCTGCAAGAGCATATGGCTCGATAGACAGCAGGGTTGGCACAGTAGTGTGAAGTATGCATGTTTATTACAAACAGTGCTGTTGTTTATACATAGACAATGACATTGCCAAGTCCCATCATCACACTGTGCATGTACACATGAACATTTGATGTACATGAAGAAAACGGGAGCAGTACCGGTTGTGTGACACCCACAGGCTTTCCACAGTGGCTATCACTGTTTGAGCTCTCCAACACCCTGCTCTGAGACCTCTTGCCCTCCACATTTTCCTTTTGCATTTTTTGAACCTTCAGACCAGGGTTTTAGATTACAGCCTCTTTGTAATTTATTGATGTTATCCAGCAGCTTGGAGGTGTTCTGCTGGGATAATTAAACTGCTTTCTCAGATGACATAAATCATGCCAGCAAAAGGACTCTTCTGCATGGTAAACTGTATTTGCTTGGGGTCAGGATATTGCTGCTTAGAGGTGCCAGCACCCCAGTCTTCCCATTCCCATTTCCCCCATCAATAAACCTTTTGCAATAAAGCCTGGAAGCATTAACATTCTTTGGGTTAACTGCTAAGCATCTGGTTTTCACTGAACAAAGACCTGTTAGAAAATCAAGATGCAATAAGAATACTTTACACTGGCACACTCTCCTCTCAATATGCAGGGTCCCTGCAGGTAGGATGTATCAGCTCTTGAACCCTGGGCATGTGACCCCTTTTGGCAGGCATGCTGTTTTTCCACTTAGCTGACAACCTCCGTCAGACCTCTCAAACAGGGCAGATCATTATATATCACTTTTCCCTGGGGGAATGTCACTTCAAAAACCTGTTATCTTTTTTAATGATCTGTACTCACTATTCTCCTGACTCCCCTTCACACATACAACTTGCACATGATATCTAGAACAGAAAAATGCATGTAGCATTTTCAGTTCCAGTAAGACAGTCCTTGTGCTATCCATATATCCACAACATCTGTTTAGACTCTCTACAATACTCTGAGATATTCCTGGGCCTCCATGGCACCTGTCAAAAACGTCACAGTAGCATCTGAGAACTCCAAAATACCCCTGGGAGACAGATTAACAACTAACCGCATTTTGTGCCAGAGGCACTGGTGCAGAAGGAGATTGTATGACCTTCTTTCAGGACTCTGAAATCTCAGTTCAAACCACAGCGAGGACACTCGTCTGTCGCAAAATGATGTGTTTTTCCAGAAATGGTCTCAGGCTTCTTCCAACTCTGCCTCTTCCCTATCCCTCCCCCATATCATTCCCTCTAAGTTTACTTTTGCAGTAGTCAAAGCACACACACTCCTACCCTAGTTATTCACACGAACTCCAATTCAAATAGTTTTACTTTCATGGGTATATGTTTTCTTTTTTGAAATGCATATGATTCTCTTTAGAGAATTTTTAGATGCTGTAAAGAAGCAATGATATCTGATGGGCTAAACAATACCAATACTTGCCATCTGTTTTGTAAAACCATTTTTGAGCATTTTTCTGTAAGCAGAATACAATCAATAATTAGATATAAACCAATGTGAGTTTCAGAGGGAAGCTAACAACACTAACACTATCCCTGACATCCTGCTATTTAATCGAAATTAGGATCTTGGCATGCTCCATTTTTTAATCAAGGTCCTCACCCTCTCTTTTTTCCCCTCACTTGACTGCTCTGTTTTATCATATATTCCACATGGTTTGCAGAAACCAAGTTTGTGGTTCATAAGGAACAGCTTTAAAAGCTGTTCTCCAGAAAACGCATTCAGAGAAATAGATACTACTGAAAACAAGCCATAAAACCCATATGATATGATCATGAGAAATACAGAAAAATAATTTTAAGAGCATTTCAAGTTCTGCATGCTCTCCACCTGCAACCTGCAGATGACATCAATTTCTTTCCCTGCATTCTGCCTGATTTCATGAATGACTAATGTAAAATTCTCTTGTGGTAGCATTTTAGCTTTTGACAGTAAGGGGTGGAGTTATGCAGGGGCTCAAATCACAGTGAGGAGCTAGAGAGGAGAAATGCAACATTTACCTGTGGCTGTGGTGCCTGGCAGGTGCCTGACTCTTGCTGAACTGGAGCTGTGGTCCTCATGCTAAAAAAGATAAGGCTTTACCTATTTCTTTCTTAAGTGAAGGGAAGCACTTCTTTGGGGTTTGGGTCCCTGTGAGGAAAATCCTCTAACAGCAATTTTCTTCCTTTTATAGAGTATCGAAAAGCATTCCAGAATTTGTGTATATTGTGAGGGGTATCTGCACAAAGAAGTGACTCTGGTTGAAAGTATGTAAAGGTAACTTGGAGTTCAGTGTCAGGCAGGAGCGTTGTTAGGTACTTCAGAGAGGTGAGTTTGAAATCTAGCAGTCAAGAGCAGTTAAAATCCAACCTGCATGTCTTGACTGCTTTTAACCAGCTACTTGTCTGGGTTAGCGAGCCAGTAGGACAAAGGCTCGTTTCCACATCTTAAACATGTCCTCATCACTCCAACAGTTTCCCTGAAGCACCTAGAAGCACATGGGATGTGACAAGGCAAGGGTGAGCTGCCAGCTTTGTCTTCTGTGACTGAGGTATCCACAGTCTGAAGTGAAGGAGAGAAGCTCCTGATGTGTTCCTTGTGTACTGTACTATTGATTGTGTCATATCTTTATGGTGTTAGAAACTGAGCCTGCAACTGCTTTTCTTGTAATTTTTTTTCTTTCTTCATGCAAATTGTTTATATTCTAAATCCTTTTCAAAATAACCTTGCATTTTCTTTCTGCTAAACAGTAATAATATCTTTAGAGGTAGGACTCTCCTTTAATTCAGAGCTGAAAGATATTTTTATTTGAATGTCCTGTATTTTGGAGAAGCTTTTTCATTAGAATTCTTTCATTTGCTTGGCGAGTGATTACAATCTATGAAGGGAAGGAGCAGAGTCCTCTGTGTGGACTATTGTACATAGCTGCTCCTTAGATCCTCTGCTGCTTTCCAGGTGTCCTGGAACTGAAGCAGGGTGCTGTACATGTGGCAGTAAGTTAAAAAGTAAAGACACACTGAGCCAGTCCAGCACACTTGGAGACATGAGAGCTACAAATCCCACCCAAAGCTAGTTGCAGACCCAGTATTCTGGCAGTTCAATGGGTGCAGTCTTTACTGACTCAGCACTCTGCATAGCAGTGGCACGTGGGGGACCTTCTGAACTTGTCCAGTCCAGCTGATCAGGTTATGGGATCTGTTAGGAAACCTGTCCTGCCTTGAGGATTATGGTCCTGTAGCACATCTCTGCAGAGAAGACAAACAACCCTGAACCAAGGGATTAGAGACTGATATTTTTGTTTTATGATGAGATCCTTAGGCCATAGTTATGCTCACTTTGAGACACCCAAGGTCTACAGATCCTTGCTAGCTCTTCAGGGTCACACAGTTGAAGGGCAGCCATCGTGAAGACAAAATTGAGCCTCTATTCCTGAGCCAAAACAGGCACATATCTCTCAGGCAGCATAAACTCCTGCCTTATTGCTGAGGGGACAGTATATCTTTCAACCTGCATGACTGAGAAAATCCTGTGGGTAGAAGTCATCTCCATTAGGTTCAACTGTTTAGGACTAAGCAGAGAAGCAAATTTCATCACTGCCAGTTTACAGAGAGCAGGAGGAGGGCTAACACCCATCTGAACTCACCCTGGAAGAAAATACATTGTGCAGGGAGAAAAATGTCTGTGTGATAGCTCAGTCCCCAAGTCAGTCATACTAGCTCAGGAAAAAGCCTGTTCTCATCCTGCATATCTCCACTGTGATGCATTGGCTCTAATATTTTCTCTCAGAGGAAGACAGACCAGCAGGAAACTGACTCAGTCTCAAGCTGTGGTTGCAAAAACAGCATGAGAATAAACGTTGTGAAAAGCTTCGGTCTGATGACCTACTGAAGGCAGAAGAGGTGTTGGCAAAACCTTCCTGGTGCTTTGGGACAGGCTTGTGTTTTTTTCTGCAGTAGGACTGCAGCTGCAGTGTTCAACAAGTGTAGGATTTTTACAGCTTGTTGGAAGGTAGTGCTGCACCCTTCCTGAAACTATCTTGATAGTTAATGCAAATGAGCACTTGGGAGATTTCTGCATATCAGTTATTGAATTAACAAGCATATTTAACCTGAGGTAGGGGGAAAACAGATGACAATGCCCATCCATCCTAGTTTCTGTTTTCCTCTGTTGTCTTGGGTGTGCAGAGCATCCTGTAACTCGTGGTCAGACCCTGTCTGCTGAGGCAACAGGGGTGAATTTGGAAGGAGGTGTAGAGCTACTTAAAAACTACCTAGGTATTAGTCCAAGCAAAAGGAGTCCCTTGTGAGCAGAACGGATGTCCAATAGATGCACATCTTTGGCTGGAAACAAAAGCAGAAGGGTAGATCTGTCACCATGCTGATCTTATTAACCCCCTCTCCAGAAGCTAAGGAGAGGAGTATTTTCTGACACTGGTTTGTGCTCTTATCTTTTTAATGTATCAGTCATTCCTAGCTGTTGCATTTTCCTCCCAGTACCTGAAGTTAATGAGCATTTTGGCACTGCAAATTTAGTAGTCCCGGGTCAGGGGAGGATCAAAAGACTAGTAAAGAGATGTAAGGGCAGAAGAGGGAGTTTTGCCGTTTGGAGACCTTCAAAGACATTTTCTTCCATGTAATGTCTTAATGTGATGGAGGTGGTAATTAGAATCTTGCTCTAAACCACCCCAAAGCCAGAGCAAACAGGTACACAGCAAGATAATACCTTAATGATCTACTAAAAGATTGAACAAATAATCATTCACAAGTCCTGGTAGTAACAGTAGCTGGCAATATGGTCCATGTGAACACTTCAGGAGGACAGGGGAAAATGTGTGCTCCAAATGTGTGCTTGTCTGTGCTAGCAACATCCACCTATGCTGGCACCTACACCTCTGCCATGGAGTGCAGAATGGTTTTCCTCACTGAGCCATCAAGGGCAACATTTCCTTCTACTGTGTCAAAGGCAGCCTTAGAGCTGAGGGGTCTTTGTTCTGGTCTGAGGCTGATAGTTTATTTGGCCCTGCATCCACCACAATCCAGAATCAGTGGTGGGTAGTGTGCTACTGCAGACAAGTGTTTATTAAAAGCTACCTGCCTGTAAGGAAAGCTGGAATAAGGAAAGCTGGGGATTAGTAGAGGTGGGTAAGAGATAATATACTTATTCAGAGGCTTGCAAATCATTATTCAAAACACAGTTGGAAGGCTGAAAACACATGACCTTACCAACCTATTCTCCCCATGCCCAGTTGAGTGACAGGTTTCAGTTTGAATACACATACTGTACATTTACTGGCATTAGCAGAATAATTTCAAGCAGAGAACTCTGTATTTTTAAGATACTGGTTGCAAAAGTAAAAGCTAAACAATATCTTTATAACTCTTCTGCAGGAAGTTCTTCTTTGTCGTACTGGACATGTAAAAAATCACCTCTGTCTTCATGATTTCTGAGTGTAAATTTCCATTAAAGTTTCATATCCAGACCACTGAAACCCAGGTGTAAATAATGCCCAAATAAAGCATTTCAACTGTGTTTGTTTTATTGACTGGTGTGAAAAGTAGTTTTGAGGGGAAAAGAGAACTTCTTATCCTGATGTTTTTCTTTAAATAGGCAAGTAGGTCAAATTTGGTGTTTGTCAAACTGACAAACTGGGTTATTCACATAACCCAGATTTCATGTATGTTAATTAACTAAACCTCCTTCCACTGTGTAACGTGAGGACAGTGCATGCTTTCACTCCAGGATTGCTAACTGGTGTTCCTTCTCCCCTAGGCTAATGCTATGTTAACTATTGCCACTGCAACAGTTGTGTCTGCACCCTTGCCAAAACCTGAAGGCGCTGGTAATTTAAAGGTTATGGTGGATGGTGAAAAGGGTATTTACTACCCCTTTTCCAACGGAAACATGCTGTAAGGGGAGGGTAGGAGGTACTGGCTGTCCTAACCACTTCCCCACCTCATTTTAATCCTAGCTCCCAAAAAAGCTGCCTGGTGCATGCCTCCTGCACGATATTTGAGAGCCCATGGCAGCCAGACAAAGTCCCCAGTGATTGGAAAAGGGGAAACACCATACCTATTTTTAATTAGGGGACAAAGGAAGGTCTGGGAAACTATAGACTTCTGACCCTTGCCTCAGTGCCTGGGACAAATCCTCATGGAAAAAGTGCCTGGGACAAATCCTCATGGAAAAATGTTAAGGCACATGAAAAACAAGGAGGTGGTTTGACACAGCAAGCACAGCTTCAATAAGGGCAGATTGTGTCTGACCAAACTGGTCACCTTCTGTGATAGGGTGACAGCAAAAGTTGACAAGGGAAGACCAAGACATGACTTCTGCAAGGTCTTTGGTATGGTCCCCCGTGACATCCTTATATCTAAATTGGAGAGACATGGATTCACTTGATGGATTATTTGGTAGATAAGGAATTGGCTGGCTGGCTGGAGCCAGAGAGTTGTGGCCAATGGCTCTGTGCTCAGGTGAAGGCCAGTGATGACTGGATTTCCTCAGGGCTCTCTCGGGACTGGTGCTCTTCAGTATCTTAATAAGTGATGTGGACTGTGAGATTCAGGGCACCTTCAGCAAACCTGCAGATGGCACAAAGCTGAGCAATGCAGCTAAAACAAAAGAAGGAAGGGATGCCATCCAGGAGAGCCTGGATAAACCAGAAGGGTGGGCCCATGAGAATCTTATGGAGTTCAGTGAGTGCAAGTGCAAGGAGCTGTGGATTGGGGCAATTCCAAACAGGATGACAGGCTGGGAGAAGAAGTTATTGAGACCAGCCCAGACGAGAAGGATTTGGGGGTTCTCATGATGAAAAGTTGGATAAGAGGCAACAGTGTGCACTTGCAGCCCAGAGAGTCAATTTTATCCTAGGCTGCATCAAAAGAAGCGTGGCCAGCAGCCTGAGGGAGGTTTATCCAATTATCCCTCTCTACTAGCCTTTTGTGAGACCCCACCTGGAGCACTGCATCCAGGTCTTTGCTTTGCAGCACAAGACAGACAAGACTGTTGGAGTGAGTCCAAAAGAGAGCCATGAAAATGATCAGAGGGCTATAGCACCTCTCTGGTGAAGACAGGCTGAGAGAGCTGGGACTGTTGAGCATGGAGAAGGTTCCATGGAGACCTTGTTGTGGTCTTTCAGTACTTAGGGGGGCTTACAGAAGAGAGGGAGAGTGAGTTTTTACATGGCCAGGTAGTGTAAAAAGGGGTAATGAATTTAAACTTTAAGAGAGTGGGTTTAGAGTAGGTATTAGGAAGAATTTCTTCACTGAGAGGGTGGTGAGAGCCTGGCACACGTTGCTCAGAGAAGCTGTGGGATGCTCCATCCCTGGAATAAGGCCAGGTTAAAGAGGGCTTGAGTAATCCATTCTTCTGGAAGGTGTCCCTGGTCACAGTGGGAAGGATTGGAATGAGACGTTTAGGATGACAGGACACGATCTTAAGCTGAGTCAGGGGAAATTTAGATAGGACATGAGAAAGAATTTCTTCAAAGCCCAGGGAGGTGGTGAAGTTATTTAAGGAAAGACTAGATATGGCACTTAGGGCAAGGTCTAGTTGACAAGACGGCTCTAGGACACAGATTGGACTCGATGTCTCTCTCAGAGGTCTTTTCCAACCTGATTGACTCTGTGCTTTTGCGATCTTCAAGATCCCCCCCAGCCCAAACCGCTCCACGACTGAGCGAACCTACGACTCGGGTACCGCGGGAGGCGGTCAGCGCAGGGCCGAGCGGGGAAGCGCTCAGCCCCGGCGGCCGCGGGCACGGGCGCGCTTCCGGCGCCGCCCGGCCGAAGAGAAGGGCCCGAACAATAGCGGCGCGATCGGCGGGGTCCCGGGGGCTGCGGGCGGGGCGGCTGGACAGCTCCGCGGAGCGGCGGCCGCCGGGGGCGCGCCCGCCCCGCCCCGCCCCGCCCCGCCCGCATCGCCCGCCCCGGCCGCCCGCTCACCCGCGCGCCCGCCGGCTCACCCGCCCGCTCGCCCGCCCGCCCGCTCACCCGCCCGCTCGCCATTTTGCACCGGGCGCCGCCGCGGGCGCTGCACAGTCCGCGTCCCGGCCGCCCGTCCTGACGGGCGCAGCAGCAGGAGGAGGAGGAGGAGGATGCGCGGCGATGGAGAGCGATCTGCTGGAGAGCCCGGTGAGCGCGGGGGGAGCCGGCGGGGCGCGGCCGCCGGGCGGGGTGCGCCGTCCCGCTCGGGGAGCTGCGGGGGCTGTAGGGTGTGTGCCTGCCCGCCTGCCCGCCTGTCTGTCTGTCGGTGTGTCTGTCGGTGCCCCGGCAGGCCCGTCCGTGCCGAGCCGTCAGCGCAGCGGGCGGCGGCAGGGCTCGCAGGCGGCTCCGACGGGCGCGGGGCGCGCAGGGGAAGCGCTCCCGGAGGCGCCGGGCGGAGCGGGCGCCGCGCTGCCAGGGGGCCGCGGAATTCCTGAGGAGCCTCGCCGATCCACAGGCGGCTCTTTGTGCCACAGATAATAGACGTCATTAAGCGTATAAATAAATAAATAAGTAAATAATGTTACCGGCTCGGAACCATTACCCGGGTGAATTCAAGACAGTTTTAGCCCTTAAACGTGAATTACGCGGAAAAGCCTGTTGTTTAACCAGTTTGACACTTAATTTCTGGGGTTTTTTTCCTCCTCCCTCTTCGTAAGACAGAGAGCAAGCTAAACATATGGACTCCTATTGTTAAGAAGTATGGTTGCATTCGTTTCTCTAGGTCCTTGAGTGGAATTAAGACTACTCCCCTTCTTCCCTCCCCTGCAATGCAGGCATGACCTAAAGATGAACTGAGTTTGCCTAGTGGCAATGCTCACTTCAGTTGAAATGAATGCTGTCAGTGCTTTAATAAATGTTAATTGAGATTTGTTTTAGCCAGAGAAGTGCCTCAAACCAGATAAAACTGTGTGCCTTTATTCTGCAGAGCTGGGGTTTGGTGACATAGAGCAGTGCCATAAGTCTTGGTGGCTTGTCTTTTGCTGCGCTTACACTTTTTTTCCCTCCTCTTTCTATCATGAAGGTTGCCATTAAAGGTATTGAAAGAGAGCTTATCTGCCCAGCATGCAAGGAATTGTTTACCCATCCACTGATCCTTCCCTGCCAGCACAATATCTGTCACAAATGTGTGAAAGAAATACTTTTTGCATTTGAAGACTCCTTTGCTGATGGAGGCTCTGAATCCTCTAATCAGAGTAGCCCTCGAATTAGAATCGCTGCTTCTAGCATGGACAGTATTGACAGGATTAATAGATCAGGTATGTATCAGAATTATGCATGTTTTCCTGATTTTATTACTAGACTGGCTTGAGCTGAATGGTGTCTGCATTGGTAAAATGTCTTCCTGGTACTCCTGATGCGGTTATAGAGATGGCTTAGGGATAGTGCTACGCTTGTTCATTTTGTGTCAAGAACAATGGGAATATTTTTAAGGACAATGCACTCTGTTTCATCTATAATAGATTTGTCTTTGTGGCATTCTATAAATCTTTATAACCATTGTGTTTGTGTATTTCTGCATTTCAGTTACGTGGAGATGCAATAGCATCGTGCTCAGTAGCATGGTGATGTAGATTTTGGTGATTTCATTGCCTGCCAGTGGTTTGCTCTGATTTTAACCAGCCCCAATGCAGTAGTTCTGATTTCCTTCTGAGCCTGTGTAGACTTTGCAAGCTAGTTTTGTCCTGCCCACTTCATAACATGTGCAGAAAATAATTTTCCATTGTTTATGATTATTGCATGGTTGCGGATTTGAAGGACAGATGACTGCAAGCAGACAGCCCTAACATCCTCCTTCATTGTGGTCTGCTTGAAGATTTAAGGAGTTCCACCTAGAGAGATTCTAGAGAGTTTTTGTAATCCATGGATGAGTTGGTCGGCTTTTATACAGATGCATTGAAAGTGCTTTGTGCATGCTTTACTTCTTGAGAGACACCTCATCTTGGTTTTCAGGCTCTCTTCTGATGTAATTATCCGCTTTAAAGCCACACTCCCCTGTGCTCTGGAAGAGTTACCTACGAGACAAACTCTAAAGCTCTGTCTTACATTTCATGTTACTAAAGTTCATCCTTCCCAGTTTTCACAGATTGAAAGGGCGATTTCACCAACTTCTTTTAAACAGCTACTTAGTACTGTCTAGTACTGAATTGTTAGTACTGGTACTCTTTCAAATCAGTTTGTTGAGCAAAAAGCCACTCGTTCTTGTTGTTCCCCTTGCCGCCACCACCCTGTCCTGAGATAACATGTATACAAGTTGTTGCAGGAGTCGCAATCTTTAAATCCATTGTGGTCTGCCACCATCTCAGCAAACAGATGGGAATACATCTCCTCATCTGACCTGATAACAGAGAGGTGATTACTTGCCTAAAGACCTGTTTGATGAGTAGAAAGAGAGGGTTGAGATTTGGAAATAATGAGCTTCCCCCCTTTTACCTCAAAGGGCATTGGGCAGATGCACATCACAGGAAAATTATCATCTCAGACAGTTCAGATTTGCAGAATGAAAAGCGTATGGAAATAGAAGCATTAAAGAATAAACTTTAAAATTCAGATTATACTGTCTTTGCTTCTAATGTTACAGGCATTATAGCTCCATTGCTATATTGAGCGTGAGATTTGCTCTCGGACCAGTTTGGTACCAGCAATGGTCTCCAGTTTGCAATTTATATTTGCATAGTTGTTGTCTTGAGTCTGGAGTATTCAAACTGTGCATTGCCTTGCTAAATTAGCTTTGTGATCTGTAGTGGAATTTGCGAGAAAACACCTCCATAAGAGAGAAAATGTAAGGAAAAGATCCAAAGTGGGGCCTCATGCGCATGCAACAAAAACATGCTAGAACTTGTGGGAGGCTTGTGCAGGGCATGTCAGTGTCAAGACCTTAGTGTCACATTTCAAAATGCATATGACGCCTTCTTCCCACTATGCTTTTTTTTTTTCCCCCCACTTGAAGAATCTCTGATGTCTCCATAAGGAATATAATCTATTTAAAATGGGTTGGCATTTGAATTCTTTGTATGCCAGAAGGATCTGGTCTGTATTTGGTCATGCTCTGTATTTGCTGTGCACATACAGCTTGCAATACATGTATAATTTATATTAATATAAAAAGAGCAGAAGAAATGGAGAGTGTATGTGCTGCTTAAAATCCAGTGTGTTGGTTTTAAAATACTCCTCTGTTTATATTGTATTGAAAATAATTTTTAATTAACAAAATCTTGCTGTATGTAACATGAAAATGAAGGCCATTTCTTATTGCTGTTCCATTATCTCTAATGTTACTGTAATTACAGTGTTGGTGTAATTAAGGCATGTAATATGGTTATGTTGACACTTGTGTGAATGTTTGAAATGTCTCTCCCTGTGCCCCTCCTCCCCAATGCTTTCTATCTCCCTTTTCCTGTTCTGCTTGAGTCTTACAGTTGTTTGATATGCTAGGAAATTAAACATTATTGCCTTTCAATCCTGCAGGAGTTTAACAGCCAGAGGAGAGAAAAGAGTTGATGCTTTTCATTTGAGCCATTGTAAACCAATGGTATATCTCATTTTTTGATGTCTAAACAGCTCTCTGTTCATTGTTTGCAGCCTCACAGAGGAGGTCTTTTGGGTGCAGAGGTAGAAATGCTTCACTTCTTCTGTTGGCTAGAGATAGTCTAGCATTTAGATCTCAATTAAATATTTTTGGTTAGCATATAGCTTTTTGTCAGTGGTCAAGTCCACAAAAAAGCTTTTGCAGTGAGCAAAGGTACAGCAAAGAAGTTCTACAAGGACAGCTTTTCATTCTGTGCAAGACTGATTTAAAAGTCAACTGGACTGGAATTCAATTAAGAGTTGCATTATATTTTTTTCCTTGTGTGTGTATGACTGAATATACACTGAGGGGTACAAAACTGCACACAGAACCCCAGCAATCACCACACCAGCTCCTCCACCCCCTGCTTTTTAGTCTTCAGGAGCTACATGCCCAAGTTTCAATGAAGTTGCTGACTTACTGGTAATGAAGTGTGATTATTGGATTGGTCTTCCTTACATTTACAGGTTGCGTTTGGTCATTGCTCCTAAATGGAATGCAATATTGGTTCTTTATTGTATCTAAGCCTGCTTAATTTGATGAAGAACAGATTGAACAGATTGAAATTTACACCTACTACCATGTAGGTAGTTCTGAATCTCACAGTTTATCACAGCACGTGAATATGAGAAAAACTAAACATTTTACACTTACAGACTTGTAATATTTGATGTGTCTAGTGACACAATTAGGTCAGAGGATAGTCAGTCTTTTAATTATATCTCATTTCCAAAATTGAGCTCGTCTGAGCAGCTCAGCCATTGTGTGGAGTTTTTTAATACTGATTATTTTTTTTTTTTAATGTAATGGTTGGTCAAAAATGGGAGAGAAAGTCCCCAAATTCCTTGTTGCCACAGTATGGGCAGACACATGAGCAATCTATACCAATATGCTATCCTTCAAGAAAGATATGAACTGAGCTAAACACAAATCTGAATTTCACACTCAGTGGAGGACAAAGCAGCTGATCAGAAGAGGAAGTTTAAATTGCCTCAGTTGAAGGCTGAAAGTGTCATAAAACAGAGATACCATATGATACTGTCAGACCTCTTGGAAAGCTGTCCGTGTCTGCTCTTTTTGCAGAAAGCTCTTTTGATTTGCGAAAAACTAAAGTATCTGAATGTAACATTTTAGCTCTGCTGGCTGCTCCTATGAGGCCTCTCTGTTCTTCCCTCTCCCCTTTCCCTCCCTGCCCCTCCCTCCCTTTTTCACTCCCCCTTCCCTCTTTATCCCTTCCCCTTGCTATCCCCATCTGCTTTTTCTCCTTCCCCTTTTCCTTCCCCCTAAAAGCCCATCCAAAAATATTAACTGAGTTATGGGATGGCAATATACATTTCTATTTTTAAAACACCCCAACCTTTCAAGAGAATCCAGTTGACTTTTAAATATTTTTTTTTTTTTTTAAACTTTCACACATTTAATGTCCGTGTCTTCCACAACCATAGAATTCTGGTAATACTGTTTACTTGAAAAACACAACTTTAAGATGTCTTATCCCTTTGCAAACCATTCACTTCAGCTTGGACTTTTAAATATTTTAAGTGTTGGTGCCTCTCCTTGGGGAGATGCTGTTTAAACATTGTCTTTAAAGGACATGCTTTAAGATTGCTCTTTGACTTGAGTCTTTCCAATCTGTATGGTAATATTTGTGAGCCTGAGCATGAGTGTACGTTGTGATTTTTTTTTTGTAACTGATTGAGCAACTTATTGCAAGTGGAGCAATCAGTTTACAAATCACAGTGGAAAATTTTGTGTGATGATTTCTAATATTTCACAAAATATATATTTGCTTGTTGTAAGCTGAACTGGCAAAGTGTAAAAGAGAATGTGAGTAGGAATTAAGTTTCTCTGAGCTGCACATCTAAATATGTTTATGAAATCCAAGGGGTTTGTTGCTGTTTTTTGTGTGTGTGCTTTTTGTTTGTTTGGATTTTTTTAAGTAACTAGAATTTAATTTCACCAAATTGGACACAATACAGATAAGAAATACAGTGTACAAAGTAATTCATTATTTCATCAGTGCTTTCTTCTTAAAATACAAGCGTAGAAATCCTTTAAGCAGAAAGAAAATGAGAGTGTTAATATTTTAACACTCACTAGGCAAAAAGAGAATGTATTACCTTATTTTTGAGTGGCAGAACATGCCAAGAAGCTTAGCAAATATATTTCCAGGATTTAAAACAGGAAAGACCCCCCAGGCTAGATTCTCACAGTGCTGTCAATGAAAAGGGATGAGACATCTGAAGGTGTGCAGGACTTCCTTGATACTGGATTGCTTTCTGTAAACAATGTCACCAGTCTTTGCAGGGCATGGCTCATGATGACAGTCTCATTTCGGTCCACCACAGGCAGAATGAAAGGCCTCCATTGGGATGGGTGTGAATTTCAGATTGTATTTTTAAACTTGACCACTGCACCATGTTTTTTTTCCTTGTTATCTTGCTTTGTCATTGTTTGCTCTCTAGCATTCTACTTGTAGGCAGACCTGATATGTGCTGCATTGTATGATTATTTTCTTAGTTGCAGCAAATGTGTGTATTCTAGATCACTTTTTGTAGCTGTTGTCTGCATGGCACTGCATGTGAAGTCATCTTTTTGTCTAGGACATTGTAGAAGTCTGTGTAGAAGATTTCTCTGTGTTCCTGTGTGCAGTGCTAGCTTGCAGCATATACTGGAAATACAGTTTGTGTTTCACTGTTGTTGCTGTGCCTTGCATGCGTGTGTTTTTGTGTATGCCAAGTTAGAGGTACTGCAGGATGTGAAGTAATTAATTCACTTCAAGTAAGTACTGAAGAGATGTAAAATCAGACAAAAATCTCTGCTCCCTAAAGCAGAGAGTTGCATACCTGTGCGTTATGTCACCCATCCTGTTCTGTAAATGCAGCTTAGCTGTGCTGCTCAGAACTTACAGAAAGGCATGAGACCAAGACTGTCAGTGCATGCACACTTATCCATGCTCTGATTGTGACTTCTTAGCTGACAGTCATGCATAACTACCATGGCTCAAATCTCAAAGACATTTAAAGGAACTAATTCCTTATAGGAGTGTTGGTTTGGTGTTTTATTTGAAGAAACTGGAAAGGGCATGATAGGAGTGGAGGTTTTGGATTGTTAGGTGACGGAGTAACAGGAGAGCAGCCCAAAGTGTATTTTGGGTAGCATAAGAGGACACTTCAGTAAGAAATAAAGCAGTAGCATTTTTGATGGGAAAATACTGATTAAATGCAGTGAAGAACAGATTTCCCTTTCTGAAGAAGTCCAATTTCAACACTAAGAATTCAGCTTTAAGTCATGCCTCCATTTACAAGTTTGTTAATGTCCTGGTTTCAGTTTCATGCACCTGCTCACTGATGAAGCATAGAAAACTGGAAGGTCCTGGATTTAGGGTGAGCACTACTTAGCAACAGCCAAAACATCAGTGTGTAATAACCTCATACTGAATCCAAACCACAGCAGTGTACCAGCTGCTAAGAAAATTATTGCTAACCCAGATGAAATCAGGAGAGTTAGTTACACCAATATGCAGTGCTCTCAAAGAGATCTTAAAACAATACACCAGCACTACAGAAGATGGTTTTTTTTGTTTGTTTGTAAGGGGGAGCTGAGAGGATGCAAGTTAAGCCTAAAGACTGGCTTAGCCTGCTTTTAAAAAACATAAAGGATTCTTTCTGGTAGTTGCAGCCTGTGGGTTCATGAGTGAGACAGGATGCACTCCTGGCTTGATAACCTCAGGAATATTACCTTGTGAATAACTTCTGTGTGTGAGCCATCTCCTTAACAGACTCAAAAGGCTTCTTAAGTTGGTGGCTTTTCTTGAGCTTATGATTTTGTTTTGGAGAGAGGGGGAAATTTGTGTAGCTGTTTGGTAGGAGTGCACTTCTCTGCAGTTCCCCCTTTAGAAATTAATAAAGATAGATGTACGCTGTTTAACACATCCCTGTGGAGTAACCTCTCAGATATAACTACCTCAGATTCTCTTCAGTGTGCAGGGCTTATTTTGCAACCCTCCTTTATTGGGGCCTTTCAGGAGGGGCCAAATCAGCCTCAGCATTTTTTGACTAAATGGTTTGGCTGAGATGTCATACTATTCCCATGTTTTCCTGTTTTTTTTTTAATGATGCCTCTTGGGTAACGTAAGTTTGTACTCAGCCAAAGCAAACTTCAGGGAGCTCAAAGCTGGCTATGTATTTCTGTTGCTCTGGGAGTAAGTGTCTTTCACTTCAATATGTTAGGAAGCTGTTGCTCTCTATACAGGTCCAGTTAGTCTGAAAAACCACTTGCCTTCCACGAGGTTTTGTGTTTATTGTTTCAAAAGGTTGCAGCTTGAGTGCATCCAAAACTAGATACAGAAGATAGAATTTCAAGAGCTAAATTTAAATAAAATTAAGTTTTAGAGTAGTAGTTTGTAATGCCCCTTGGAGTGAGACACTACACTACCTTGTCAGGGCAATTGTATTCTCTTTGGCTTGGCAGACTGCATATGAGTTGGTGTTGTACTGGTTTGGACGATGTGCTACAGTCTGGTATTGGTTCGTAAATTCCTGTGCTTCTTTTAAAATCTAAACCAGTTGGGTTTATGCTTGTCCTAAATTGGGTTTTGTTGTCTACACAGGCAGAAAACGCAATTCACTGACTCCTAGATCGACTCTGTTTCCTTGTCCAAGCTGCCAGCGGGATATTGATCTCGGGGAGCGTGGCATCAATGGCTTATTTCGCAACTTCACTTTGGAAACCATCGTGGAAAGATACAGACAGGCAGCCAGGGCAGCCATTGCTATTATGTGTGATTTCTGCAAACCTCCACCTCAGGAGTCCACCAAGAGCTGCATGGACTGCAGAGCAAACTATTGCAATGAATGTTTCAAAGTACACCATCCTTGGGGAACGGTGAAAGCCCAGCACGAATACGTAGGACCAACCACCAACTTCAGACCCAAGGTAAGTATACTGTACTTTACAGAATTCAGGTTGCAGCATTCTCAGGTAGCTGCAGACATATCTGTGCAATGATGGCTGCTTTTTAGGACCATGGTTGCTTTATTGACTACTGCTGTTATTTATTGAGTGAACCACAAGCTTTTGCTCCTTGCTGATGGTCAAGTGGTTGTCATTGAAGGGGACATTAAGAACAGACTTGAAAGGTCCTGTAAAAATAAGGATTTTTGCTTTGTGGAATGGATTGTGTTACTTGTGATTTGAGCTGTTCTGTCTTTTTTTTTTTTAAGCCCTAATGATCACAGATCACAGAATATTCTAAGTTGGAAGGGACTCACAAGGATCATCAAGTCCAGCTTTTAAGTGAATAGTTCATACAAGTGGTGAATCCACACTCCTGGTGTTATTGGCACCTTGCTCTTGTGCATCTAGAATGGGACTGCTTAGGGAGGATGCCTATGTGTGGTAAACTTAAAAACTCTGACACGCCTGGCCTTTTCCATGCTCCCTTTAGGCACATCCCCTTTGGATGCTTTGGGCTTGAACTTGATCCGTCACCAAGCATCTTTTTTCTCTCCTTCCTTGCATCTAACAAGAGCAGAAAGTGGGGTCAAGGTCTACATTGTTATTGCACCATTATTTTTTAATCTGTAGCAGAAGAGATAAAAATGTTACGGCAAAATTTCTAGTTTGTGTACTGGTGGTGCTGCTGTTGTTGCATTCAGACAAAACAGTGATAACAAAATGCCACTAGTTTTGTGTCTCATGCTGGTGAGCATGGTGCAGCATGTGGCAGTGTATCCTTGAATTTGTTACATCACAGATGTTACATGTCAAAGATGCCATCTTGCTAACCAGGGACCACAATAATGGCCTTAATGTCCAGCACATTCTGCATGCCTGTGCCTCCTTACTGGAGATCCCACAGATGCCAGAAATCCTGATGGTCAAGGAATCCTAATTAATTATGATTGAATTAAGTAAATTTGATTAATGTGCAGTGTGTAAGAAGCTCTTGACTGCTGGTATACTTTCCTTTTGAGGCTAGAAAAATTTGACTCTCTAAAGTTAGCAAGCTGGCAGATAGTGAACATCCAGAAGTCAACTTGGTGGTGTTTTCCTTGAGTCTAAAACATTAATGCCAGTTAAAAGCGAACATGTGTTTCATATGCTTTCAAATGTTCTTGCACACACATTGTGTGAAATGTCCCTCTATTGGATAAATGAGAAGGATGAAAGTTTGCATACTACCTTCTAGCCCTTGCTTTAAAATGCTGTACAGCTTTTTAAAAGCTTCTCTTCTATGGCATCTAAACCCTCACAGCTGCAACATTGCTATTTGAAAATACCAAAGGCATCTTGTAATCCCTGTGCACTCCTAGAAGTGCCCTGTGGTGTTATTCTACATGCAGACAACGTGTAGTATGCAGCTACAGACAACTACATTTAGGATTAAAAGTCTGGAAAAGCTGAGTTGTCTTGAAGCAGAGCAAAATGGGGTGAAGTGGTTTAGAGTATTCTGATGCTGATGTATTGAGTTATGTGTACACATGCGAGATTTAGAATTGTGTCTAATTATATGTGCAGACAGGAAGAGGGGGAAAAAAAGGAGAAAAGCATAGTGTAGTCAACTTTAGATACATCAACTTTTTTGAAAACCTTCCCAATAGTGATAAGCTGATCGTTACTGTGCTCTTATAGAAACTTTTCTGAGGATTGTTTAAGCTTAATATGAAGAAAGAAAAGTGCCTTTTTCATTGCACTGCATTTTTAAGACCTGAGCTGAAAGCATGAAATATTAGTTGATTTCCTAAACAATGTTCTCAGTCACCACTTTAATTTACAGCCAGGCTGGAGAGCACTTTGTAGCATGTGTGGTGGGGATGGGAGAAGCACATACTGGGCTGATTGTTCTTGAGTTTTGAGAGAAGACAGAGCAGTCTGCTGACCTCTGCTGTCTTTTGCATGCAGGCTGTGATTCTTGCTTATATGAGGAGATGAATAAAAATACGGATTTTCTGTGAGGTGTGGCTATACACTGCTGTGGAAAAATTACTTTCACAGACTAATTTACTGGCTATAGTTTTTGGAGACGTTTGCCTGCACAGCTGATTTTCTTGGCAGCTTCCTTTTCCCCCTTTTTTTATTTCCTTCCAAATCCAGTAGTTAATCCAAATGAGATTGCAAATTTGGTTTAATGATAGTCTTAAAGTGCTGGTGAGACTGGTGTCTTTGGGCATTTCACCATAGCCTAAGATAACATTTGAGACTTCAAAGCTGGTTTCAGGTTTTAGCTCACTTGTGTCTGTATTTGTGCTGCTCGCAATTTTCTATTTTTATGCCCTTTTCTGACTTTTCTTGTGTGGGGGCATATCGAAACTGAAAAGTTTCCTCAAAAGCTCCTCTTTGGCAACTTCTAGATTACCCAAATGTTGTCTTTCAGTGCTCTAGAGTGAGGCAAAGCAAACTTTGTTTTTTCAAACCAACACACACACACACACATATATGGTTTAATTTGTTGCACACACACATATGTGGTTTAATTTGTTGCCTGAGCTTGGGCTTGAGCAGCACATTTTAAAACTCTTCAAGCGTTTATTTCAATAAGTTCAGTTTGTGAAAGATGATTTTTAGCAAACAGCAGCTTTCTTGCAATGGTGTTTGAGCTAATCCTGGAAGTAGCGCTCTGTCTGAACAGCTTGTGACTGGAGTCAGATAGAAAGATTGAAACACTGGAGTCTTTTGTCTTTCAAATGACTGTAGCTGATGGTGGTGGCTACACTTTGTTGCTCCAAGAGCAATGGCTATGTGGTTTATCAAAATCTAGTTTAAACTTAAATTGCTACAGTGTTATGTCAGCTCTTGCTTTAAGAAACAGTTCATAGCTGTTGCAAGAGATGCTGGCATGAGTGTGGTTAAGTTTGACAGGCTGGGTGTGTTATAAATTGCATTTACAGCTCTGAGCAGGAGTGTAGGTGCTGGAGGCATTGCAAACAACATGGGCAGGGTTTAGCAAAAGATTGATTGCTATATGGAAGCTACACAGACACTCCTAGAGGTTTACTGCAAACCTTGTGAAACTGAGTGCTCATCTGCTGGCTTTCAGTGATGTTGACAGATATAAAAGGTAGAAGATAAACTGATTATAAAAAATTCACTGATGAAATCATATGCTGCTTTGGGCTGATTGTATGTTTTGATTTTTTGTTGAGAACCTCCATTTTTGGAAGTACATCTGTATTGTTTCTGCTCTTTTCCTTTTTTTTTCCCCCTCACAGATTTTGATGTGTCCAGAACATGAAATGGAGAGAGTAAACATGTACTGTGAAATCTGCAGAAGGCCTGTTTGTCATCTTTGCAAACTGGGTGGAGGTCATGCAAACCATAGAGTAACAACCATGAGCACTGTCTACAAAACCCTTAAGGTAAAAGAAAATAACATTGAACCTGGCCTTAAGAAGGGAAAGAGTATTTCTGATGTGAGGGCACAGATAGAAGCCAGGCTGTGTGTTTAGGAGACCCTGAATTAGTCTTAAGGCCTGTTGTGCAACACTGGTTAATGTATATATTAATGGGACGCAGGGCATGTTTTAGAAACTAAACTGTATTTGCTATAATGCTTGAAACATAATCCCTGATAAATGCTTTCATGTTATTTTAGCTAATTGTACAGCAGTACAGACAATGCAGAAGGTTTAAGCGGTTAATCAACTTTACAATCAACTTTTTTTGATATAAGTGTTCAGGTAGCTTGTGGTAGAGGATACTTGAGAAGCACTTCTGAAAAATTTGCATCTGAAGTATCTCTTGATACCTTTGTATGTTTCTGAAGCTGCATAGCTGTTAATTTCCTAAGCAAAGCACAACAGAGAAGACTTGCAAACATCAAGTTATTAAAGACAGCACCTACTTCCTCTTCTTCCTTTTGTTCCTCTGTTGCTCTTAGGAGGAAAAAAAAAAGATCAGATTAGTCTGCCTTGTGCTCTTTGGCCTCCTCACCAGTTGGCAAGGCTTTTCCTGTACAACTGCTAACTCTTGCAGCTAAGGAAGTACAGGGACACTTCTAAATCTGTGATTTGAACAACACATTTTTCTACGAACTATCACTACAAATGAGTTAATAACTATCAATTCCTTTCTGTAAGTTTAATGTCCTGAAGCCTCTTTTTCACGATCTAAGAGAGAGTGATTCCTGGGTAATTGGGAGCCAGCTGACCTCTGATCTTTAGAGCCACCAGTCTCACTCACAGTTGCTTTGCAGTCACTGCAAAGTCACCAATCAATTCTCCACAGGACTGCTGCTCATAACTGGTGTGACGCTGTTGTCCTTGTGGCTAGATAAACTGAGGACTTGCTGGATGACCTGGCTGTGCTGGTTGTTGCTTTGTGTGAGATGCCCTATTCTTGCTGTTTTACTCCAACAGGAGAAGCTTTCAAAAGATATCGAGTACCTCATCAGTAAGGAGAGCCAGGTGAAAGCTCACATCACACAGCTGGATCTGCTGCTGAAAGAAACAGAGGTAAGAGTGGCTTGCAGGTTGTCTGGGGTGGGCCTTTGTACAGACACAGGAAGAACCTAAAACTGTTTTCAGTGAAGTGTTTCAAATGTTGGGTTTTTCAGTGAAGTAGTGAAACAATTTTTGAACAGTTTATGGTAGTACTGAATCACACGTGGTTAGGTCTAGTCCTGCCAGTGTGGGAAGCAGACAAAGGGAAGTTCATTTTTGGGTGCTGCTGTAAATTTAAGTGAAATAAAGCTTACTTGATACCTTAGCCAAAGTGGGTTAAACATAGGGCATTTGTGTATTTATGATGGTGCACTATTTATGCTGCCTGTTTACCTTGAGAAAGTCAGAATTAAGGACAACATTTTCCTGCGGAAGAGTCACATACAAGCTGAAAAACATGAAGGCAGAAATTGCAGAGGCTCCTGGTACTGGTGTATCATGATTACAGATTGCCTTTGTGTTTTGAACTTTCTTTTATCCAGGGCAGTAGTCAGAGGTGGCACTATGGTACAGAGGGCGTACATGGACCCTCAGTTCAGGGTGACTCGGGAAGGTGGAAGACAATCTAGCTCTTGGGAAAACTTGAAGACCTCAGGCACTGATATGTTTTTACAGTGCTTTTTCATGAGCTGTCTAGACAAATGTAATGCATAACTCAAGGCATAATCAGAGGAATACTTCTCTGCTCTTCGTTCTCTGTTAAAGGCAGCAAATGCTTACTAGCTTGGGTGGTGTGCTGATCTCATTTTTGGTGCTGAATAGCTTAACAAAGCTCATTAGTCTTGTCTGTCAAATGGATGACTAGACTACTGTGATGTCTTGAACAACCTTAAGTATGTTTCTGTGCAGAGCCACAGTGATACAGAATCTGCCTGAAATGTCTTTTGTTTGCTCCTAGTGCAACAGTGAAAGAGCTAAACAAGAAGCATCTCAGAGTTTTGAGAAATTGTATCACATCCTGGAAGAGAAGAAATCTGCAGCTCTTAGGGCAATTGAAACTTCTAAGAACATAAGGCTGGAAAAATTGCAAACACAAGTGGAAGAATACCAAGGGCTCTTGGAAAACAATGGCCTTGTAGGATATGCTCAAGAAGTGCTTAAAGAAGCTGATGCCTCCTGTTTCGTTCAAACAGCAAAACAACTTCATGTCAGGTATCTTAAATATCTTCTGTTTGAGGTGCAGGTGTGTTCCAGGATGTCTGAGCAATTGTATTCTTGTGAGATGGTCCTGGTCATGTTCAGTTGGAATTCCTGCATTAGAGTGTGCATTAGGAAACAACACTCAGGAGAGGAGTGCTCTTGTCCTGCCACAATGCCTAGCCCTGTTCAGTGGGACTGCCTTGGAAGGGTAGTCTGTTTAGCTCCCTGACAAATTCCTTGTCTCAGAGATTTTATCAGGTATTTGCAAGTTAATCTAACAAGTCTCTCCTGTCTTTAAGCTCTCTGATCATTGTGTTCTCTACTAGCTCCTCACATCAGTTTTGTTCTTTGAACAAAATGCTCCAAATTGTTTGAATGCTTGGCCAGCTGAATGACTACCTGTTCGTTATCTTTACACTGCTGTACAAAAGGCCTTTAAATTTTGCATTTGAGAATCTTTCTAGAGAGACAGAGATTTCTGGGAGATGTCAGTAATTACATGAAAACAGAACTTTTTTTAAAGCAAAACCTAGCATTTTTACTTTAAGGAATGTCCAACTTGAATTGCCTTTTTTCTCTTGTGCTATCCCACTTCTGTGTTTTCAGAATCCAAAAAGCTACTGAGTCTCTGAAGAGCTTTAGGCCAGCAGCTGAAACTACTTTTGAAGACTTTGTGGTGGACACTGCCAAGCAAGAAGACATCCTTGGTGACTTGTCCTTCCATTCCAGTGGTAAATACTGAGAGCATTGGTCTTTCTTAAGTTTCAACTTTAAAGACTTCTCTGGAGAAAGGCAAAACTTGCACAGGACAGCAGTTGCAGAGCTCAGTGTTGTGACTTGCATCATTCCTTCTGTCTCTGTGATTCAGAAAGCATTACCTGGCAGCAGTGTTAGCTTCAGCTTTCATAAAGAAGCTAAAATGACACTGCCTTCAGTACTAGTTTGCACTGGCTTCCAAAATATTGTAGTTACATCACACACAGTCTTTCTAAAAGCTTTTTATTGCATGACAGAAAGTAATAGTTTTTAAAGCTGCCAGAAAAATAAAAAAGGCTTAATCCTTTCAATGTAAAAACAGAAAATAGGGGATTTATTTAAGTTTATGAACAGAGAACCATTCTCATCTACTCTTTTTAACTGAGAGAGTCAGATTGCCCCCTTTAACAGTACTATAGCTCAACAGAGGGATTATGTCTTGGTTAAAGACAGTATTAAGAGGTGGGTGCTTTAAAATGAATTTCTTCCCAATACAGTTTTAACTAATCCCTTTTCACCAATAATTAAAAACAAATATGAGTAGATAGAAGTGAAAAAATTACAGTTTGCTAAAAAAACAAAATAGCAATGGGACAAAAATAACAGTAATAGTTCCTAGTTACAAAGTGACTGAAATCCCACAGGGGCACAGATAGATGTAGAATACAATAACATTTTGGGTTGCCCAGGAATGATTGTATGGTTAACTCCAAAACAACATGTATCTAAATTTCTGAGTTTTTTTTTTTTTTTCTCATGTGTTCCAGGTCTAGAAATACCAGAAATCAATGAAGAGCAGTGCAGAATGTACAACAAAGCTCTGATCAGCTGGGAATGCCCTGAGAAGGCAGATTCAGCTGATACCTATGTTCTTGAGTATCATAAGCTTAACAAAGAAGAGGAGAGTGTGACATGGCAGAAGACTGAAGTTTGTGGCAAGAGCAAAGTATTATCTGATCTTGATGATGACAGCAGCTATGCCTTTAGGGTTCGAGGATACAAAGGGTCCATCTGTAGCCCTTGGAGCCGAGAAGTTATTATGCGTACTCCTCCAGCTCCAGGTATGGGGTTTTCTTATGCCCATCTGTGTTAAGAGCTGAAAGTAGTTTCCAGCAGCTCCCAGATGTCTCCTACTCTGTTACCAGTTTCCTAAATGTTTAGAAGCATTGTTAGAGGTTAAGTAGGTAAAATACAGAGACTCTTAGCTTGCATGACATTCCCAGTAGCCTTTAAAAGTGACAAATTCTAATGCCAGTATGACTTGAAATGTTGCTTATAAGTACAGAAGGTCAAATACATAACTAAGAAGATTTTTTTTGGTACTCTTTCTAAGTTTTCAGTTTTCTTTTCGATGACAAATGTGGGTACAACGATGAACATCTCCAGCTGAACCCAAGAAGAACCTCTGTGGAAAGTAGGGCTGGATTTCCTCTGCTTCTGGGGTCTGAACGTTTGCAAGTTGGATGCTACACAACCCTGGATTACATCATCGGTGACACTGGCATTGCCAAAGGGAAGCACTTCTGGGCTTTTAGTGTGGAAGCCTATTCATACCTGGTGAAAGTGGGAGTTGTTCCTAGCAACAAGATACAGAAATTGTTCCACAATACCCATGATGTGACCAGTCCAAGGTAAATTGCATACTCTTGCTTTAATGCATGTTCTACATAAGCAGATGGCTTTTCAAAAAAGTAAATTAAGAGGAAGTCTGGTCTCAGTTAGTACACAAGGTAAACCTAACCAGTGAAAAGTTTAAAGGATATGGTGAAAGCAGGTTGTCCTGTTCATCCCTTACTAGTAGCAGGAAGATGTCTTGCTTATCCAGAGTCCTGTTTTTTTTCTTTTTGGGAAAGAAGTCAGGTTCCTGTGGATGCCACAGAATGTCAGTTAAAGCAAAAAGGTTAAAAATAAGTGTAAGTTTTAAGATTGAAGCAATGCTTAATTATCAATAATAAGATTCGGCCTTATTTCTCTTAGCATACAAGGTTTGGCAGCCTTTTAGAGGTACAGTGCTCACTGTACATATTTGTATGTTTTTGCAGTAGCTGTGGATTCCAAGTCACTGACTTACCCCAGGCTATATGTTTACATCCTGTATTGGAGTGCTACTGAGCACAAGCCAAAGTACAGTGGACAAATCAGTAAAGAGACTTCCATCTCACAATCACAGTTGTAGCAAGCCTGAATGTGTGTAGGAACTGCAGGCAGGGAGGCTCTCTCCTGGGGACTCTTTTTCAGAAATTTAACAAATGTTTGGCTTCCTCCTGTATAACACCTGGAAAATGTGTCAGCACAATCTTGAGCTGCTTAAAGTCAGATGGAGCCATTTGCAAAGTGAGAAATTAGCTCTAAATTTCCTGATTTATTTTTCCTTCTTCACATAGATATCTGCAAAATTTTAGCTGACACAGAAACAACTGCCCCCACAAGCATCCCAAAACTGAAATCCTAAGTAGAGAACGTCTGTAGTGAAGAATGTGTGCTTCTTCATGTGTCTTTATTGGGGACAGAGGTGGAGGGAAAAGCATGTAGACTGACCAAGAATGTCTGCAGACTCTTCAGTAACCATCTGGGAAACTGTTCAGGGAAGTCTTCAGACAGAGCACTTTAAAAAAAGCCCCCAAACTTAAACCACTAAAACACTACCTTTTGTTTTGTGAATTTTACGGATACTGTAGTATAGCAGCATCACAGAAAACTCACAGGGCATGTTCTTGTCTGTAAGGATTAGTCATATTCGCTAAGTTACATCTCAAGTTAACTAATTTACTGTATCTGTTGGTTCATTAATGATTGCCTAGCATAAGTGCATTTAGATACATCCACTCCTTAGTAAAGCCTTCTGTGATCTTTTCCTTATTGGAGTTCAGCTGTTATTACTTGTATGAGGTAACCCAAATGAGCCTCCTCCACCTCCTAAATTCATCTTCCTTCCTGGCTTAAGTATGTATCACTGGTGTAAGCAGAGCCTGGTGGGATGAGTGCTGTGACTGGAGTGCCCTGTTGGTTACAGGCCCTTCAGAGGGACAGGCAGGACAGATGGGGGGTGGCACTGTCTGTAACATAACTTCCGAAATGTATGGAGCCTGCAGTTGTCAGTGCTGCAGTTGAGGACCTCTGGGTAAGGATTAAGGGACTAACAGATTGGATGCCATTGTGGGAATCTACTACAGGCCCCATAGCCAAAATGAGGACACTGATGAATTATTCCTTAAGGAACTAAGGAATATTTCTACATCAAGCACCCTTGTCTTGGTATAGCACTTCAGCTTGCCAGATGTTAACTGAGAGCACCATGTGGATGATACAAACACGTCCAGAAGAATCCTAAAACACATGGATGGTAACTTCTTGGTATGGGTACTAAGAGACCGAGCTGAGAAAGGTGCCCTCCTTGATTTTTTCCTTGTCAACAGAAATGTTCTTGTGAGCAAAACGGAGATGAGCAGCTGTCTTGGCCACAGCAACCACAAAGCAATCACGTTTAAAATCTCTGTTGTCAGGAAGAAAAATGGCAGC
>WBND01000759.1:111178-128115 GCA_013398595.1 Tychaedon coryphoeus | reverse complement strand
GGAAGGGACCTTTAAAGACCATGTAGGTCCAAGCCACCTTGTTGTGGGCAGGGATATCTTCACTAGACCAGGTTGCTCAAAGCTGCATCCAGTCTGACTTTGAACACTTCCAGGGATGGGTCATCCACAGCTTCTCTGGGAAACCTTCTCCAATGTCTCACCTCCCTTATTGTTAGGAATTTCTTCCTTATATCCAATCTAAATCTAACATCTTTCAATCTAAAACCAATGTCCTTTGTCCTGTCTCTCCAGGTCTTGGTAAAAAGTCTCTCTCCATCTTTCTTTTAAATCCTTTTTGTATATTAAAAGGCCATAATAAGGTCTCTCTGGAGCCTTCTCCATGCTGAACAACTCCATGTCTCACAAGGTCTTCGCAGGAGAGGTGTTCCAGCCCCCTCATAATTTTTGTGCCTCTCCTCTGGAACCACTCTGTGCTGGGGTCCCCAGAGCTATTCCAGGTGGGGTCCAGGTAGAGCAGAGTGGGAGACTCATCTCCTGGGCCCTGATGGCCACCTTGTGATGCTTTCTGTGCTGCAAGCACACATTGCTAGTTCATAGCCAATTTTTTTATCCACCAGGATGCCCAAGTCCTTCTCTGCAGAGCTTCTCTCCGTCTCCCAGTCTGTATTGATAGTGAGGATTACCTGGATCCAGGTGCAGGACCTGGTCTTGGGCAACCTCATGAGATCCACACCAACACCAGTGCCAATACAGACCCTTGAGGGACACTGCTCGTTCCTGGTTTCTGCTTGGACATTCAGCTGTGATTCTTTGGGTGTAGCTATCCAGCCAATTCCTTACTCACTGAACAGTCCATCCACTTAAACCCTTCTCTTTCAAGTTTAGAGGTAAGAATGTTGTGGGGGATCCTATCAAAGGCCTTACAGAAGTCCAGGTACATGGTATCTCTCAGCTCTGCCCTTATCCACTGGTGCAGTCACTTGGTCACAGAAGACCACTAGGTGAGTCAGGCAGTGCTTGCCCTCGATGAACTCATTTGGCTGTCTCTGATCACTGTCTTGTCTTCCATAAGCTTTGACCTATCTTCCAGGAGGATGTGTTACATGATCTTACTGGGAGTGGAGGTGGACTGCCTCTCTTTATAGAAACTTAGGTATAAAAAAAGTAGGGTGTGTGCACTGTTGACTTATGGAAAAATAAGGATCTAAAGTGAAGGATGTTTTTAATAAGTACTTGGTGCTTTCTAATTTGGGGATATGCTTTCTAATTTGGGGATATGCTTTCTAATTTGGGGATAGTGTTGCATCTTGATGAATGTGTGTAAAGTATGCTTACTAAGTACATGTATACAGCTGAAGAGCTGTGAAATGGGACCTGAAAATCACAATACAGTTAAGTGAATGTAGGTCATAATGCAAAACTTTTGTGGGCTTTACTATCTGAACTGTTTTACTGATCTGACCTGGAGTCCATCTCTCCCAGTGTCTTCTCTCCTAAGCTCTGACTGTGGCCGCTGCTGGAAAAAATTCTCAGAAATGGTTGTCCATGCCAGCATAAGCATGACAGCCTTTTTTGGGGCTAGAAATGCCCAGCAAGGGCAACTTCTTGTCTGAATCTCATTTGCAAATGTTTCTGTCTTGGTAAGGCTGTGTGGAAGTGCACTCCATGGATTCAGTATGAGTTATGTGAGAAACACTTAGATGTCCCAGCAGCAGATGTGAAGTATTGGGTATCTTTTGGTATTTTCTCCTGCAGGAGAAAAGACCAACTGTCTCTTACTAGTTAGCCTTTTGGTAATTTCTTCTGGTTTAGATGGTCATCATTATAGCCTTTTATTTGTCATTCCCTCCCTTTCATCTTCCCTCTTACTGGATTAAAGCCATTGCTTTCTTCTTGCCTGCTGAGGCTGACTAAACAGCCTGTCCGTAAGACACTCTGTTGCTGTGAAGGATGAAAAAGTTTTGTGTTTTCCTTCTTCTTGTAGTCCTAAAACCATATTTGCCTTTTTTTTTTTGAATGATACCCACTACTAGGCTGATGATGAAGCTTCTTCTGCAGTGTTTTTCATGCAGTCCTGATGGTTAGCTGTGCACTCAAGGTTTTCCCCACCTGGTGTGCTGTTTTGCATTTATTCATATTGATAATGCTTGTTTACCTAGTCACTACGTTCTGAGGGCCTTCTGCAGCTCTTCAGTCACTTCTAGACTTGGATGTTCCTGAGTAGCTTCATTGGTAACACAAACATGCCCATGTTTTTGTTGGTTTGCTTTTCCAGGTCTTGGAGTAAACTAAGTTGTAGTGAGTCTCAGCAGATCTCTCTGCTGTTAAGATTTTTTGTTCCTTCAACTTTTTTCCCCCTCTAATATTTATTAAACCACAAGTCAAGCAAACAGTTAAAACTCTTACATTAGTCTGTTGAGTAGGTGAGTCATCATCTTGCATGTGAGTGCAGCAGTCAGACAGAGCCAGGAGAAAGGATTCTCACTTCAGTAGCTGTGACTTCTCCCTTTGTATAACTGGCACGGTCAGTTCATCTACCAAACCGACTATTGGCTTAAAACTGTAGGTTGTAGGGCTGAACTTTCTTTTCCAGACCAAATCTCCTTCCATAGACAAATGTTTCATTTTTGATTCCTCTGTTTCAGAAACTAGTCTAAATTAGAGAGTTTATGTCATGGTTAGCACTCCACATTTCCACATTTAGATTTTTTAATAGCATCTGGATTGTTATAATGAGACTTTTTGTTACTTTATGGAAATATTCATAAATGGAACACTCTCTTGCAGATATGAAGACAGTGTCTCAGACTCATTGATCTAAAAAAAGATTATTGGTTTGAGAATATAGAAGTAAGAAATTTAAAATGTAGGGGCTTTTTTCTACTAGAGTTTGAAATTCATTTAACGTCTTCTGCTATGCAATTGCTTACTCTACTGGTTAGAAACGGATGCTACTTTAAACATTTATCTACCTTTTGATATATCTGTTTGTATTTATCTCATTCTGAGTTAAAAAATTGATTTGGCTTTTGGTGTTACTTGAATACTTAGTATGCATTCCAGACAGTACTCTTTGGTGCTTACTCCAGCTTATTAAATAAAAAAACACACTGTCAAGAGGCACTGACAAGATGCTGTGATATTTTTTCCACTACCATGGAAGTGTCAACTTTCAGAAATACAGTTCAGCAGTACTTGCCTATCCAGATAATTATTTTTTCAATTTCTCCCTATGAAACAGCACTTTACAGTGTAGACTAAGCTAAAAATGGTGTGGTATTGTGTGGATCTTTGTGCAATATAGCTGTTTGGTGACTATGGTGTGACTTGCAAAGCTTCATGCAGGTGTGAATCATGTAGACACTTTTTAGATACCTAAAGCTTTAACAGAAAGGCCTTGTTTGAAAATATTCTGAAATGTAAAAGTGATGTCTTGTTTGTTTTTTTTTTTTTTAATAAAAGCTGAAATACAATATCTTAGTCATTCACATTATTACATCCCAGCTCCTAAGTATCCTGCTTGAAATAGTTTTTCCTACAAAACATGACAATAGGTGACTTGTGGGGAGAGAGCACTGCTTTGCTTCTCAAGACTTGCAGTGCTTTCTCCCTGCTTTGGTTCTCAAGTGTGCTTATATACTAGTACTTCTGATTTTAGGAGGACTAAAGCATAGTTTGGACTGACTACCAGGCTTTTACTTAAGATGCTGAAGTTAGGAATCTGACTGCCTGAGCCTCCCTTCCTAGTCAGCGAAGGAAAACGTGCATCCAGAAGGAACTCGACTCGGGCATTTTCAAGGGAACCCACCCATTCCCTAACAGAGGAAGCAGATGGTGCTTAGCTCTCCAACCCGAACAGCTCTGCCAAAAGACCTCAGGTTGGGTGGACCTGCCTGGCTCTTCAGTTCTGAAAATTGGTGCCATTGCTTGAATCTGCATTCCTTTGCTTCATTCAATGTTTACATTTGTTGATGCTGTTGTTTGCAGGGCATTTTAAAGATCAGCTTCTGTTGATTGCTGCCTTCAGGCCAGCTGTGTGTGCACGTGCAAGCAAGAGAGGCTGTATTCACACGGAATCTCCTGTCAGCTGTGTCAGTGCAGTTAAAGCAGCCAATATGTGGATATGTGTGCTTTAGGAGAGGCAGACTGACACTTCTGTGGAAGCAGGCGTATTGAAACCCCCAAGAGGAGCATTCTGGTGAATTTTCATGGAATCACAGAATAGTTAAGGTGAAAAGAGACCTCTGGAGATCGTCTAGTCCAACAGCCCTGCCAAGGCAGGTCACTCTTATGGTTTAGGAACCAATTAAGTATTCCTCAATTAAGTGTTTCCATGGAAACAGCCATACATGTGCTGCTTTCTCCCTTCCCCACTGTGGCAGGATGGAAAGGAGAATTGAAGGCACAAAGAGGTAAAGATCATGGGTTGAGATAAGGAGAATTTACTAGAAACAGCAATGAAATAAGAAAATTAACAGCAACATCAGCAATACTAATAACAGAGTGCAGGTGAATAATTGACATGGGATTGCTCAGCACATGGAAGCCAGTGCCACCTGAGGGCACACCTGGCACATCTTGGTGAAAAACCCCACACTCATCTGTCCCCACTGCACAGGGTGTGAGTTGGTATAGAATAACCTGGCTGTGCCCCTCATGGCTGCTGCAAAGGTCAACTCTGCCCTGGACAGAACCAGGACATTCACTTAGAGCCAGGGAGAGCAAGTGCTTCCAGGTGGATTTTGAATGCATCCAGTGACACCACACTCTCCCTGGGCAGCCTGTTCCACTGCTTTCCCACTCTCAGTTTAAGTTCTTCCTCATGTTAATGTGGAACTTCTTGTGTTTGATTTTATGGCCATTATTCCTTGTCCTGACACTGGGCACCCCTGAAAAGAGCCTTGGCAGTCACATTTGAGATACTTGTATTCATGAGATCCCCTCTCAGTCTTCCACGCTTTGTATTAAACAGGCCCAGCTCTTACAGTGTCTCCTTGTGAAAGAGATGCTCTACACCCTTAATCATCTTTGTGGCTAGCCCCTGCTGAAACTTCTTCACTAGCTCCTTGTTACTCTTGTACTGAGAAACTGGACACAGCACTCCAGATGTGGATCCCATTATCCCTCCAGATCCTAGGATCCCATTAGCCCTCCAGACCACAAGAGCACTGCTAGCTCAAGGTCAGCTAGTCATTCACAAAGACTCCCAGATCCTTCTCTTATTGGAGAGCTGCTTTGCAATAGGTCAGCCTCTTAGGGTTACTTAGGGTTATACTTAGGGTTATTCCTCCCCTGTTGCAGTACCCTACACTTGCACTTACTGAACCTCATTAGGTTTCTCTCCACCCAACTCTCCAGCCTACCAAGGACTCACTGAATGGCAGCACAGCCTTCTGATTTATCAGCCCCAGTTTCATATTAGCAAACTTGTTAAGGGTGCATTCTACACCTTTGTCCAGATCCTTTATAAACAAGTTGAACAAGGCTGGATCCAGTACTGATCCCTGAGGAATGCTACAGACCACAGGCCTCCAACTGGATTCTACTCTGCTGATCCTCTGAGCTCTGAGATTCAGCCACTTCTTGATCTGCTTCAGTGTTCATTCCCCTCATTGCATTTCGTGAGCTTACCTACAAGGATGTTATAGGAAACAATGTCAAAAGCCTTGAAGCCAAAATAGGCAACATACACAGCTCCCCTCACCAACCCATCCTGCCATGCCATCACAGAAGGCCATCAGACTGGTAAAGCATGATTTCCCCTTGGTATCCAAGCTGACTACTCTTGATCACCTACTTTCTTTTACATGCTTGGTGATGACTTCCAGAATAATCTGTTCCATCACCTTTTCAGAGAGGGAGGTGAAGCTTACTGGCTGGTAGTTTCCTGTGTACTCCCTTCTTGAAGAAGGGGGTAATACTGGCCTTTCTCCACTTATTAGGCACCATTCCTGTTCTCCATGATTTTTCAAAGATGATGGAGAGTGGGTGATATCTACCACCTCCTTCAATTCCCAACCCTCTTTGACCATGAGGAAATCTTCCTTTTTCCAGTATTACTCTCTTAATCCTGAGGTTTGGGATTCCTGAGAGCTGGCCTCAGCAGTAAAGACAGAGGCAAAGAAGGCATGCAGTAATTCTTCCTTCCCTGTATCGTCTATCACTAGGACACCTATCTGGTTCAGCAGCGGCCCCACATTTTCCATAATGTTCCTTTTGCTGCTGATATACTTGCAGAAGCCCTTCTTGTTGTCCTTAATATCCCTTGCCAGACTCAATTTCAAGTGGACCTTGGCTTTCCTTATTGCATCCCTGCATACTCTAATGATGTTCCTATAGTTCTCACATGTGGCCCATCCCTTTTTCTGCATCCCATAAACTGCTTTCTTCTGACTGAGATAAATTAGAAACTTCTTGCTCATCCATTCAGGTCTCCTGCTCACTGGCTTGAATTTTTTATAGATAAAGAATATATATCTGTATCTATATCTATCTATATAATCTATCTATATCTATATTTATATCTATCTATATCTATATCTATATCTATATCTATATCTATATCTATATCTATATCTATCTATATATCTGTATCTACATCTATATCTTCTTTATCATGGGGATACACTGGTCTTGAGCTTGGAGGAAGTGATTGTACAGCTTTCTCGGACCCCTTTATCTTTTAGAGCCCTAACCCATGCTCTTCTTCGAAGAGCTCTCAAGAAGTTCAGGGTTCTAGTCCTTACTGGTTTACTTCTTCCATGAAGATCCATGTACAGGCATTTCAGAGAGGTAATCTAGCATCCAGGCTCCCTAGAAGGGGCATGAGAGGATTTACCAAAGCCATACACATCCCTGATGTGGTTTGCCCTATGGTTCTCATCTTGAGAGGCAGCCGAGGGACATCTGTTGCTGCACTGGCTCTGCAGGAGGAAGCAGTGGCAGGAGCATTGCCACTTCAGACACAATGCATCTCCAGCCCTCAGTCCTTCCATTTAGAGCCTGTCTCACCAAACTGGCCAGCCTGCTGCTCCTTTTACACAGGTGGTTCCTGTTTCTCCCTGTAGGTTATCATCATTAAAGTACAACGCGTTGCCATAATAGCCAAAAACTCCTCAATGGCACCAGTCATGAAGTCAGATGTCTATCTGCACTATGGGTCTGCTTCTCTGTCTCTATTTCTTTCTCTTTCTTTCTTTTTCTTTCTCTTCTGTCTCTATTTCTCCAACTGGTAGCATAGATAGGAAGAGGAGTTGGGTACTGATATTCTCCACCTGCCCCACCAGGACTTTACAGTCTTCCTTGGTCCTGCACATTTTTTGGCTTGTGGCATCATTTGCACCCATGTGAAATAGTAGCAGCTACTTGTCCGTGCTCTTGGCAAGTTGGGCTGCTCTCTTGGCAACATCATGGAGCTTAGCCCCCAGCAGGCAGCATAGATCTTCTGCCTCTCCATCAGGCTGGCAGATGGGGCCTGTAGTGCCCCTTAGTAGAGAGTTGCCCACTATGAGTAAGCTTTTGCTTTGGCTGCCGTTCTCTAGTATGTTGTTCAAAGGTATAAATGACAGGGTTTTTTTTTTTTGACTGAAATGTAGTAAAACAGACAGAGGGGTGTCTGAGGAAGCACTTTAAAAGGGCTGTGAAGAATATTTTGAGTACCCCACCAGCACACGAATGCAGAGCAGCCTGCAGCCTGGAAAGCCTGGTGCTTTTCAGGGTGTTTGCCACCAGGGGAAACCTGAGATGGTTCGTGGTCTTTGGCTCAATTCCTGCTCAGAACCAAGTGTCCGACAGCCTATTTTGAGGTTCAGAAAAACAAACAGTGCATCTGTGTGAGAGAGAATTTCAGTTTGCACTGGAGTCTCAAATTAGAAAGAAGTGGCTTTGATTTGGCCTGAAGGATATTTCTAGCTCCTTGGCAAAATAGTAAAGCTTTTTGTGTATTTATTGCCCAACTATAAACATTGCACTGAGAAAATCCAACTTAGCCTGAAAGGATCCATTTGTTTTTGCAAGCCTGCCCCGTTTGACAGGCTTGGTCCTTGTTCTTAACCCTTTTATTCCTTCTGTCTCCCATAAGATATTTGCATGGGAGTAGTGGGGGGCATAAACACTATAAAAATACTTCTCACCAAAATTAATTTTTTTCCTGTCTAATAAATTCTTCCTCTCTTTTGTTCTATCATAGCTGGCTTCCTGCTCTTTTCACAGACCTGAAAACAACTAAAGCAGCAGTACTCGCTGCTCCTCTGTTCATTCTGACTAATGAAGAAAAGAAAGTAAAAAGATATACAGAGCTATATTTAAACTATCAGATGAATGTGGAGAGAAAGTGACCTAGGTAGAACAGAAAACTTTTAATTTCGTAGAAAAAAAAAAAAGGAAAAAAAAGGACACATAATTTTAGAAGACAGGAAAAATAACTATTTTCTTCTTTGGACTCTTTGAGTGACCATTCTGCATGGTGGTTGAGCAGGGGAGATAACCAAGCAAGCAGAGGAGGCTCCCATTGGTGCTGCTAAACATGGACAATGCACAGAACAGTCTGGTATATTGTCCAGAACTGTTTCTGGGGTTGGTAACCCACTGCAAACTGGTGAACTAAAACAGGACAACATTCAGTTTCTTCCTATATGGTACTATGTGCAAGTGACTTTGTTTCTGTCTGAACTTGAATAGAAGGATTATGTTTAGAGTGTCTGTGTTAGTTGGTTTAAAAGATGCCTGTCTCCAACAAAAACGTTGTCTCCATATCTACCCATCCTTCCTTAGAAAGAGAACTGTGGTATAACTTTCAAGGGTAGAATATATAGCAATCTAATTTAAGTGAGTCATCATGCTTTGCTATATAGCATGCCACAAAAACGCCAGAACTGAACCAGTGGAAGAAAAATGATTGAGAAATAACCTCATAAATATTTCAAAATCAAGGTCAGCAATACATGAAGATTAAAAAATGAAAATTCATTTGAGAAGTCATTTCATAACAGAATTGCAAAGATTTGAACTAAATACTTAGCTAGGAAAAACTAATTTAATTTCTCACAATACTACCTATATATATACATCCTGGGTAAATGTACTTATATTTGTGCTGAAGTGTACGTATCTTTTTTTTTTTTTTTATGGAAGGTTACTTGACTACTCATGATATTTTTAGGAAAGTCAGAAGACACCAGGACTTATTAAAATAATCCTGATTGTTCTTAGGCAAATCTTACTCAGAATTGTGCATATTACAGGGCTAAGTGTGCTCACTGCAGCCAGATATTTAAATTATCAAGATGACAGAGGATGGTCCATTCCTTTCCTCATCTGGGAGTGAACAGGGTGAAGGGACAGTTTACTTGAGACAGAAGGACCTGAGCCAGTGCTGGTGGTGCATCCCCTCTATCTGTGAACTTAAGCCAGATGTGAAGATGTGGTATTTTACCCCAATGGAGCTGACAGGATTAGTTTTCCTCCCTTTTTTCCTCATCAAACCTGTAGACAACACAGACACTTTCAGCTCCCTCCCTGCAATTTCTTGGGAGTTACAACAAGACTCTAGAGTTGGGAATGATGTTCAAGCCCTGTTCCTGCATTCCTGTAATCTGGCAGAAATTCTCTGTGGCCATGTCCACAGAATGCCCATTCATGGTCTGGAAGAAGCTTTCTTTGTGGACTGCCTGGCAGCTAACTAGCAGAGAAAGCAGGTTTTCCACAAGCATTCCAGACTCGAGCTGAGTTTGTCACTTTCTCTATTCAGATGTTATAAATCAGGTGCCTCCTGATACTCCAGGGTATTTATGCAGGTGTGAATTCATTCATGCTGGTTTTATTGTGATTTTTCCTGCCTCACAGGGAAACAGGCAAACCCTTACACAAAGTAAATGTAGCCCAACGTGTTGATTTATCTTTTTAAAAAATGACAATAGAGATTATTTTAGAGAGCCATAGAGATACAAAAATCAGGATGAAGAAAGAAAAGACTGGGACTTATTATGAGGAAAAAAAATCACATATAGTACCAGGTTTGTACTATTTTAATTTTGTTTCACAGCACTTTGTTTTTTCCAGACATAAAAAAAGGATGAGAAATGTATTTTCAAGACACTAGAGAGAAAAGTAAGAAGTTTTCTATGTAAATTCTATTTGTCATCCAAATATCTAAAATCCCTTGCAAACTCAGGGTTTTTGGTTTTTTTTTTTTTGGGGGGGGTTTGCTGTTGTTTTGTTTTTGGTTTTTTTTAATTGTTTTATGCAGTTTGTATTTTATGAGGCTTCATGGAGCAGGCTGCCAGCCAGCTCTAAGCCGCATCCAGTGCCCCATGCACTAGCCAGGCACTTGTGCACCTGGCAAGCGCAGCACCCACAGTGGTGCCTTACGGCTCCAAATCAAGGAGCAATTACACACAGCATACAGATTCGTGGTGCCAATGCATTCAAGAATAACTGAGCATGAGTTTACCTTCCAGCACCCTTCTGTGACTTGCTGTGAGAACAAAGAGTACAACAGGACACACTGCCTTGTTGAGCCTTTCCATGGGGCTCTGCCATGTTTTTTGCTGGTTTTGGAGCAGAGTGAGCAGATGCCCTGGCCTCTTATCCTGGTTGCTTGTGCTCTGCTGTTGTACATGTGTGGGGATGGCCACTGTTCCTCAGAGTTTCTGCTCTCCCTGCTCAGGGGTCTGGGACTCCTCTGTCAGTACTAACACTGAGGCTTTGCCAGTTTATGAAAAGTCCCCAAGGCGCCTTGGTGTGATCCTCTACTCCAGGACATGCCTGCCTGGGCTAGCTGCAGGTTCATCCTAATAAAGCCTAATAAAATTGTGTGTATTGGTGAGCCTGGAACATATAATACAGCAGCAAGAAAGAAATGTTGAAATATTTTTAAGAATGCATAGTCAAAACATATCGATGCATAAGTAGAAACAAAAATAGGAGAGATGGGATATCTGATTTCACAGAAGCAACCAGCAATATTTCCTGGGAGACAGGCCTTCTTTGCTCTCCTTCATATACAGTCAGTGTGTGCTTTGCTTTATACAATCTGCAATCTCACAAGTATCCATTTATTTCTCAAGGGAGAGGCCAAAAATTTAGAGCTGTGCGAAGTGCTCTTTGACTTGGGACCAAACGAGGTTTTCCCAGCGCTACTGGTAGCACTGGGTTGTCCTCAACAGACACAAGAAGGAAAAGGCACAAGGGCTGGCTGCTTTGAAGTAAATCTAGGAAATTGCTCTTTTCCTTTGAAATGCAAACCTAATGGCAAAGCCATTGGTCCAGTGACTGCTTTCTGCTCCCTTTGATATGGCACATTCAATGCAAATCTACCCTAGAGAGTGACTATCAAAAGGCTTTGAGAAGCAAAGGAAAAGAGAAATTGTATTCTTATTTTCCTCAGCTGTTATGCTAAGCAATACACAGCCTGTCGAAATAGAGTTCAACAAGTAGGATTGAAGAGACCAACGTTGAAAATTAAGTTAAAAACTTGCCCCTCCCCAGTGTGACTTAGTGGATGATTGTACTGTGTTTCTCTGTTCATATCAATATTGTTGCCATTTGCAATGTTTTTGCCAGAAAAAAATCTAGGTTTGGCTTTGCCAGCTTCTACACTGAGAAATCTGCTCAAAGTTCTTAAGTCATCACTAGAGAATTCGAGAAAAACATTCTTTATCAATAAAAAAAGATTTCTTTTTTGAAAAGAATGAGTTACTACGTTGATTTCTTAGTTGCTATTTGTTCCTGCTGTGGAATTAGCAAAAAGTAGATTTTTTACACTTGATTATTTCTTTTTAAAGTGATATAGAACTTTTTTCCCCCTGTGTTTCCCTCATTTGCTGAAGATAACAAAAAGAAAAGCAGGTTTTATTGAGAAAAAAACAAATGGACAAACCTAAAGTTTTTTCTAATTTCAAAACAAAATTATATTTAATTTTAAAAAAGATAAAACTCTATATGATCTATGAATTATATCTTCCTGAACTGAGACTAAGCAAGTAGATAAGTGATGCAGACAGGATTTTAACCATGTTCTTTAACCCAGCATATCTGTCTTTCCAGCCTGAATTTACCCAGTTTCCAAAGCAAGTTTAGGTTTCATTTACACATTTACTTTGTCTGTGACTAAGATGTTCAGCCTCAAACTGGCTGAAGCTATAAAATGGGCTTTGCTCCATGGCTTGCTGAAGCAAGTAATAGATCAGAAAAAAAAAAAAAACAACAACTTTAAGCCAAGATACTGAAAAATGAATACAGGGTGTGATTATTATTATTGCGGAAAGATTAGGCAATATAACTTTGTTGTACAAGAACCTGCCAGATTTACTTCTCTTTTCTGTAACTAAGTTACCAGAATATTTTTATCTCTCTGCCCTTCTCATAAAAGATTTAGTCTAAATGCTTGCAAAATACTGTATTTATTGACATAAATAGTGGTAGAAATACTTAACAGATGATTAATGTTAGTTTGCTTCATTTTACGGCTAGGGCTTTCTATCTTAACAAAGTGCTAAGACTACAATATTGCAAGTTACCAAACTGTTGAAGAGAAAGGACAATCCTGTTTTACACCTTCATTAACAAGCTCTGATCTGATCCTTGGTTAGTTCATTTGACACAGTTAACATCAACAAGCTTCTGATTATTTAGGTTTTGTTTTAAATTTTTCACATATAATTATTAAAAAATATTGCTGGATTCAACAGAAGAAAGAAAAAAACGTGTTGAGCCTTGAGAGGGAGATATCAAATAATCTTTCTTATTTTGAAACATGGCTATACTGTTCTTAAGAAAGTACTCTATTTACAAAATACTGACTGATCATTTCCTTTTGCAAAAAAACATGTTCCATACAACAAGGATGTCAAAAACAAAGCCAAGCAAATGGAACAAAAACAGCTTTGAGAAAGTAATTTAAACCTGTCTTGATTGTATTAGTTTCAAGACCTTTCTACTAAACTTCCATAGCCTCATAAATTCCTGAATAAACCCCAGAAGAAGACAAGGACAACACATTTTATTAATTTCCAAACTAATTTTCTGCTGGAGAGACACAAGTGTATGCTGACATGGATGTCACAGAATGGTGAAGATCTTAACAACAGACATAAAAGCATATTCCTAGCATATACCTAGATTCCTGCAAAGAAATAGTTTTGGGCATCTTTGTGTTTCAAAAAAATTCTCTGCTGTTTCTCTTCTCACTCACCTGCATGTTTTACTTTTCATAGCATGACCATTTTTACACACAGTGATGACAGGTGGCTGGAAATTTAACGTTGGAAATTTTGCCAGTTAGCAGGATCATCACTGCTTCTACTAAAACACTCAGGTTCAGTATTAAACAAGTATTTCTTTGGCCCAAAAGCTGGCACTTTGCTCTCTGCACTCTTCAGGTCTGACAATTAATATCCTGAGGGAAGCAAGCAGTGAAGTCTGCTACAGGAGGACCAGAGCCCACTTTCTGGGCTGCTGGCAGCATTAATGCCCGCTGCACGTTGCATGCAAAAGTTGCAGACCTTTGTCTGGTTGGTTTGTCACTACCATTTTCACAACCAGGCTGAAGTTAGTAGGGGGCAGAGAGGTCCCTGCTGGGAAAGTGGGATTACACCAGGTGCCCTCCCAGAGTGTCCATGGGGCAGATGCCTGGGACGAATTATGAGAGAAAGATTAGGCAAGAGCATATGGGAAACTCTTCTGCAACAGTACCAGTGGGGCCCTGCCTGTGTCCTGGCCACAGCATGGCTGGCAAGCAGCTGAGGGGCACTGCTGGACCAGGGCCAGTGATCCCTTCTTAAGGGGAGAATCCAGAGGAAGGCTGTGGATTAGTGCAGACAAGCAGCTGAGGTTTAGACATTTCCTTTCTGCTTGACCTGATGACAGACCATAGTGCCACAAAGAAAACTCTGTAAAGGCCAAGGAATATGTATTTCTGCTAGAAGTGCCATGAAAGGCAAGGAGGCTGGGATAAGAAAGGGGGAGTTGGAAATAGGATACTTGCTTAAATGTAAAACCTACAGCTGAAATTAATATACTGCACTGCTCAAAGTGAGTTATGGGATTGCTGCAGGTGGTAGAGACACAGATGTATTAATTTGTGCTGCAGGAATAGAGGAAGCTCTCTGTTAGTGTGTATTTCAATGCAGACAAATATAAATTCGCTGCTATAAAGGCAAAATATTTCTAAATGTCAGTGAGGAAAAAAAGAAAAATGTACTTAGAAGGTGAAAAAGTGACTATCTGAATAGTCTGTGCCAAAGCCAAAGAATGTCTGGTCTCAAGCACCCACAGTACCAATCAGTTAAAAATCTGTTGCCTTAGAGAAGATACTTGCTTCAACTTAGACATCCATTTGGATGAGACATGCGGGGTTTTAGGAATGTGTCCCTTCCAGTGACCTTGGAAAGATCATGTGAACAAAGCTTGTGGCCCTAAACAGCTCCTCCTATGAAATCCCATCATAACCAGAGCCAGCTGCTCCAAACTGTGTTCCAAAGGACCCAGCCAAAGACCAGGAACGCTCAGCAGAAGATCTGTAAGCATAGCATAGCAGCAAGGGGTGGTAGCCGTATCTATCGACTCAAAATCCGTGCCCAAAAAACCCCCACCATCCAAACCGCAGCACGAAACAAACCAAAACAAATCAAACCAAACGAAAACAAAACAAAGCAACACCCCCGAACAACAAACACCGTCCAAGCCACAAACGAGCAAGCCAGCCCCAACAAACAAGCCGAGCCCAAGGCAGCCCCGCAGCGCGCAGCGCAGAGGGCAGCTCTGCCCGAGGCGGGGCCGCCGCTCCCGGCCCGTCCCGAGCGCTCCCCTGGGCTTCCTGCCGCGGGGAAATGGGAGCCTCTGCCTCCCAGGGATGCCGCCACGCAGGGCAGCGCCAGGGCCACCGAGCGGCAGCAGCGGCACTGGCTTGCCACCTCTCACCTGTGCGCTCGCTCGTTACATGGCCGGATGCCCGGGGAGGTCCCCAGCCCCGCAGGAAGCACCTGGGAGTCCTGCAGCCTCTCCAAGAGCTGAGGAGGACGGGAGGAATGCTTTGCCAGCAGGCTCCTACACAGAACGGACGACAAAAGGCCAAATCGCTGCTGGATTGCCAAAGAGCTGCCGAGTCTTTGCTTACCCAGGTTGTTACCCCATGCATAAGGGAGACAGGTGAATCTGTGTCTGTGTCCCTGGCAGAGCAGGGCACTATGGTGGTCTGGCCATCTGTGGGCCATCTAGGTGTGACAGGAGATGCAGGATCACCCCTGCACCATGTCTGCTTTTGTTGCACTGCTGCTGAGACAACTGCTGTGAAATGCAAGAACGAATTGTAGGATGTGTGCGCTAAGTATACATTAGGCACTAGGTAGAGTATATACATTAGGCATATGTTTTACAGGGGTAAAAATCTGCTGTGCCCTACTAGTTGATATAAGTAAGAGAGATTTCAAAAGCTAGCCAACAGGCAAAACCATAAGACAGATGTAGTGGAATAAAACTGAGGAAAAAGCGTATGTGTTCACTTGGCAGTGCAGAGGATCAGGCCTATGTACACAAAAAGATGCTTCTGTCTGCACTTGGTTAATGCATCTACCAAATATGCTTCAGACTTACAGTTCTGTTCTCTTTAGAAATGCCAGAAGCACTCAGCTTTGTGCCGCCGTCGCGCAAACAACTAAAATGAAGTGCAGCACTGGGCACTAGGTTTGTTTTCTTGACTGCTGGTTGGGGTTGCTTGTGTTGAGTACATAAGCCAACCAAAAAATTAGACACCTTTTCTGTTCCTAAAAGAGTGCTGAGTTCCAAGCATGCTTTTGAAACACCTTTTTTTTTTTTCTTTTTCACTCAGGATTAAATTTGAACAGATGCCAACTACCTTCCCTTCCGCATCCCTCCCACGCTTGTAGTGGAGAGGCAACGCCTAAGCACTGGCTTTGTTCCCCCGGCCCTGTGCAGGGGGACAGTATGGTCTGTGGGCAGCAAGTTGCCCCAGGTGAGGTGAAGCAGAGCCTTCCTCTGGCTGAGCTCTGGTTATCTCAGCTGGAGGCTGCCCTTGGCATATGTTCACTACATTCCCAGAAGGACATACAGCTTGTTCTAATACTGACCGCTCAATTTGCAGGCACTGTGCATCTGAGACTATAAATAATTGTAAACCAAAAGGACTTGGAGAAGATCACACTATCATTTCTTAATCTCGTAATGAATCCATAGGTGGAAAGAGGACACAATGCCCATTTACACAACAGGCTTCTCAGTCTAGAGGACATTTTAAAAAATTCATTGTTTTTGAGGGTTAGATTTCTTTCCTTTTGTTCCTTTTTGCTTAAGGAATTTTTTTCCCATAAGTTGCAAGAAAACACTAATGACTGAATACTTAAGAAGAAGAAAAGAAGTGGCCAAGCTCAGGGGAGGAGGGCATCTGCTTGAACATCTCTTACCTGGGAGTTTCTCTCCAAGGGGCAGAGACACCACGAGAATTGGGCAGGTAAAGGGCGGGACTGTGACAGCTGTAGCTCCCTCTGGGCTTTGGAGGAGCTGCTGCTTAGGGAAGCGAACTCGCTGCTGACGCCGGGGCCCAGCTGAGAGCTGCTGCTTCCTTCTGCCACGGGGTGAGGCTTTGCTTGTGAGAGCAGCCACTGAACTGGGACCTTATTAACACCTCCCCACCAAAAGAGAGACCTATTCCCATCTGCTGGGGTGCCCGGGATCCCGAGCCCGCCTCTCCCTGCCCTGCTGGGAGCGGGGTCACCGCTGCCCCATCCCCACCGCTTCTTTGGCGCTGCTCCGAGCTTTCACTGCGGCCCTGGTGCCGAGACATCCTGCTGGCACAGCTTGCTGCTCCCGAGAGTCCTACGGGGGCACCGGGATCGGCTGCCCCAGGGTTTGTGAGGCAAAGGCTCTGCTCCATCCCTTCCCATCTGGGCACCGGGATTGGCTGCCCCAGGGTTTGTGAGGCAAAGGCTCTGCTCCATCCCTTCCCATCTGGGCACCGGGAT
>WBND01000759.1:98013-110489 GCA_013398595.1 Tychaedon coryphoeus | reverse complement strand
AGAACCAAGGCCTCTCCCATCCCTTCCCATCTGGGCACTGGGATCAGCTGCCCCAGGGGTTTTTGAACCAAGGCCTCTCCCATCCCTTCCCGTCGGGCCCAGCCGCCATTCCCGCGCTCTCCCTGCCCCGCCCCACAGCGCCCCCTGCAGGCGCGGGGGAATCCCCGCACGCCCCTGCCCGCCGGGAGCCCGCAGCGCCCCTGCCGGCCGTGCCCGGAACTGCACCCAGGGAATGCCCGCGGCCCGGATGGGTCCCTGTGCTCCTGCTCTGGTTCGTGTTAGTGCTGGGCTGTTGCTGTTTGTTTGCTTTACTACACACACCAGTAAAAACTGTTATTCCTATCCTCCTTCACCTGAGAGCCCCTTAATTTCAAAGATATAATAATTCAGAGGGAAGGGGTTTACGTTTCCATTCCAAGGAAGGCCTTCCTTAGCAGACAGCTGTCTTTTATACCAATAGAGTTGTCTAGATGGGGCTTTAGCCATCTAAAGCAGTTTCTCGGGTATCTGAATATCTGGATCTCCTACTAAGCCATGCAAGTATTCAGCTTTGGAAAGGCTCTCTACTGACAAGTATATCAGCAAGAGTATATTTGATTTTGTTTTATTACTTTCTTTTATGCAACATGTAGGAGATAATTCTTTTTTCCATGATCAGTTCAGTAAATAATTCCTTTGTAATAAAGACCAATTACGAGAATAATTGGTGCAGAAGGGTCTCAGCCATGGTGTGAGTTGATCACTGACAATTATGTCCTGAGACCTAATGTGTCCTTAACCATTCCCCACATGAGAGTTTCCACAGATTCCTGAGACAGAACTGGTAGTGTCCCCCTCTCCCGCAGCAGCATAACTTGCGTGATTGAATTTTATGTATGATGGAGTTCAACAAATCACCCTCTTTCCTAGGCAGAAGTTTCCCAAAATTTTAAAGGTCCTTATTACATCACTTTCTGTTTTGTCCTTTCTTTTTAAGTACAACAAATCTTTGCCAAATTCTTTAATCTGCCTCTACAAGTCATGCATTCTAGCTTGCTGATTGATTCCTCCACCCTCTCCATGCTTCTAGTCCCTCTCAAGCAGCTATTTTTGTGGAAAGACAGGCCCAAAACTGAACAAGGAGCCAGAAAGAGGAGGCAAGTGCTTCACGTCTCATATTTGCAAGCATGCTGTGTAGAGTCTGAATTATATATGTCTGTTTTCTCACACACTTAAGAGCTTCTTGCCTGTAAGTTTCAGCAGATTTTTTTTTTTCTCAAAGAGGAAAGAAAACTAATTTGAGGACACTGCTTCTCTAGGGCCATCCAGAAACCTTCTAGCCAATTAAATATATGAAAATTATAAAACTATTTTTTCTGAAGGTGTCAACCAGAGGACTGTTTGTTCATCTGGCATTACTAAGCCCGTTTCACAACACTGAGGGCTTGATATCTGCTGGTTTTATAAACTATGTGCTTGAAGATGGCCCTGGGAGAAGAATGGATCATTCTGGCATGTTCAGCTGCTGCAGTGTCCCTGAGTATTTAATGGCTCACATTTCCAAGGGATCCATCATGCTGACTCTATTTGTTTGTGTGTTTTATCTGCTGTTTGCATCTTTGTGGTTTTTTTTCAGTGCTTATTACCTCAGCCTCACTTAATAGTATCATGAGTTTATACTACAATTAGCCCAAATACTGAAATAATTTTCTCCTTTCTGACACATGCACACTGGTTTCTCTGAATCATCTGTGCCCTGTTTAAGGACTATGCCATCAGTGCTGTGTCATGATTAAGCGAAGAAAGGATGTTTCAGGCCAAGGCTGCTAAGTCACATTTTCTGTAAAGAGCAGTGATGTAATTCTGTATTACAGTTTTAAGCAGCAAAGCTGATTTAAGATGCTTCTGATCACATTGCCACCAGCTTCCTGACTGCATTTTTCTCACTCCCAGCAGATATTTTTTAAAAGGACAGAGACTGGTACTGCATGGGTGAGAATGTGCACCATGCAGTGGGAAAGGGTGAACATCTTTTACATTTAAACCACATTATGAAAATCTCATGTGCAATAATGAGCTAGATACTCTTTAACTAGAAGAAGCATACAGTGATCTCTTCTTTCTAAGTTTTTTTTTCTTAAATGGTTTATTTTTATTGTTTTATTTTTCTGGTTGTCTTTGATGATAAACAATGCTGTCAGGTTTGTGGAATTCTCTCCATTATTACACTGTAATTTAACTAGATAAGCAATGTTCTTATAGTCATGCTAGGAAGCCTACTGGGAGCCTGAGCAGTAGTGATCGTCACTGACTTACAGAGGAGAGTACTCTCTGAGGTCTGGAAGCCTAATTTTATTCAAAATAGATATTTATATATTGCTCAACAGACTGGGAATGATTTTATTCCCAAAACTGGTTTGATAGGTGCTTTGAAAGTTTCCTCTGGCAGTGATTTTTAGCAATGTGTTGCTTACTCTGTTGATCTGCTGATGCCAGCCCATCAAAGAGTGGAGGGGCTTGGTTGCAGTTTTATGCCTGCTTCTGTATCAGGGTGCAGCAGAGGACTTCCTCCACAGATGGCTGAGTAGTTATTTTGTATTGGGAAGTATAGGTAAAATAATCCTGATAGGGTGGCAAGAGACAAGCCTCTGCAGGCTCCTCTGTAAGAAATCCTGCCTATCCATGCACATACTGGTAAACTAGGGCAGTTGGATCCTGGATGCAGTGAAGTGACTGAGTCCTGGCTGGCCACGTGTGGCTGAAGGAGGCCACCCTGTCAGGAAGCACTGCCTGAGCACAAGGCAGTGACAGTCATGTTAAAGGGCTCCAGGGAACCTGGCAGTGACAGTCAATGTTATGCAGCAGAGGATTTTCCGTTTCCATAGGAGGGAAGGTTCATTTAGTGTATGTGTATGTAATGGAGGGACACACAATAAAAATCCAGTAAGCTTGACCTCTAGCTTCCCAGCCTGTGACTTTGCATAGAGCTGTGGGGATTGTTTTTCAGGGCAGTTCTGAGACCCACGTATTTTTTCACATGCATGAATCACAAAAATGGAACCTTGCAGCCACAAAACAGCAGGAAACAACAAAATGCTGGTCAGTCCCAAATTTACTTACACATTGCAGAGGTTGTGCATAAATGCAGGTGTTTAATATATATGATTTCATGTGAGGCAAGAGCGTTATCACTTAATACATCTAATTCTGTGAGGTGTGTATTTTCTTGGATGTTTATAAAGATATCTTCATAATGGTCCTTTTCAAATTGCCTCCTTTAGCAATTAGGGCTATTTGCTGTAATTCACTTACCTTTGGAAAATTCCAATTCCAGACTGATAGGCAAAGGAAAATTAAAAAAAAACCCATAATTTCTTTGCTTTGGGAGTTGATATTATCACATTTACTGGTCTGTGAAAGTAGCTGGTAAGAGGAATAAAAATGGATTTTTTTAAAAAAAGTTCTTGCATTGTGCAACTTTAGTCTCTGCTTGAATTGTGGTGAAGTGTCTTAACATTAGTCAATGTTGTTTCCACAAAAAATGATTTCATGAAGCTGTTGCTTTTTTGAAGGACACACACACAGCTGATTCCAGTCAGTTTTTTAATGGGTATATTCATAGTTCAAATACAAGAGGCAGTATTTCAGGTTACACAAATACTAATTTGTAATCCCCTGATCAAGTACCTGTGTGCCAGGCAGCTGTCTAATTGTGCTCAGAAATAGATTGCTTCAGTGCTTTTCAATCACTGTTTCTTATCCACTTAGTGTTTTGCTGATGAACTTACCAAGATTGGTGCTGTTTTAGTAAGGTCTCTTTAATAAGTATGTGGATAAAGTAAGATGTATGGGATGGGGACACTTGTTTTGCTAAGCTGTCTTTTAAGTATTTAGTGTCCTGGGATGATTTTTCATAGTAAAAAACTGTTCTGGAAGCTGAAATGCTTCTTTATCTTGCTATACTTCCAGCTTGGATAATAACTGTATAAGGTTGTCTGTCAGTCATGGCCCTTACTAATACTTTCTTCATGAGGAGTGATGGAAAAAGTTGTTGTACTTTCTTGTTCCCTTATTTCCCTACCTTGGAGGGTCCTGTGGTATCATTCCACAGTAGGTTTCCCCTGGCAGTGGAAGTGATATAAATCCTCTCTCCCTTATTGCAAGTAGCTGTCCATGCTATAATGCAGTGCTTACTCAGGTCATTGTGCAGCTCCTCTAAGGACAGCCTGACTTAAGACTGGTCTACAAAGCTTTCTGCAATGTTCAGAATAGGCCTAAAATTCAGTACTTGCAGTCATAATGGCCAAATTCAGCTGGTGATGGAGTCTCCAACTCACCTGAGTTTTTACTGCTGACGGTGGGGGAAATCCTTCCGCAGAAGTAGAGAGCACTGTAGTGAGGAAGGGAAGTGCTCTTGTTTCTCTTCACGTAGTCCTTGAGTTCCAGGGACCTCAGGGCATTCCCAGTCCAGCAGCAGGCCTGTCAACCAGAAAGGGTTAGTCAAGGGGTGAGACCAAAGGATTTGGCTCAACACTCCCATTAGAAGAGGCAGAGTCCTCCAGTGCACAGAGCTGAGTCACCCCTCCATTTGAGTGAAGACTCCTGATTTGTTTACTTTGATTACTCTCTGAAAAATGACTTGAACACACAAAGAGTCTTTGGGACCATGCCAGCTTTGTAAGCAATGGGTGTTTGTGCTGTGACACTGAGAAGGAGTGTTTGCTTTGATGGTTGAAAGAAACTTAATTCCATCAGATACGAAGGGCTGTGTCCGCTTACAACAACAGTGAACTTGTCCCTGTTTTGTTGATGGATATGCACAGCAGATCTTCAGTTTGGGTGCTGGTGTTCTCTTTAGATTTGTCAGTATTCTGGGGCTCTTTTTAAGTGCAGAAAAAAATGAGGTTCTTCTCTTATTTCTCGTTCTGCCTAATGTGAAATTCCATGCATATGTCTCCTATTTCCTAATTAATGGACTAAGTCGATCCATTATCAGCAAATGTCATTTCCCTAAAACAACCTTGTCAAAATTCAACTGGCCAAGGCAAGCATGTCTGTCTGAACAACCAACCTGACCAACTTCAATACTTTTTCTCTTTAGCTTGCTTCCTAGCACAGTCCAGGTATGCGAAATTCATTATCCTGGCAGTCCATACATTCCCTTGATGTCTGAGAACACAGGAATGATTATTAACTAAGTATGATATAACGTAATTCGTGTAGAGTTATACAAAAATGTAAAATAAGCAATGTTTGTAGGAACAAAATAATAAAGCTCAGAAACCAAAAAATGGACCACAGACAAAAAGGACATAGATTGCTTCATCACATCATTGTAACATCCAACAAAAGCAGGGCAGCCAAGATTAACAACTTAATAGACCTAGCCAAGCAGAGATGGCTCTGTCCAGGGAACACCCAAGCGATGAGAGCCTGATAAGCACCCCCGACTAAGTTAACCAGAGCCATCGGGAAAAACACATCTGAATGCCCATTTCCTGCAAACTAAGATCGGCAAGTTACATCTCAATCCCCTCTTGAAAGCCAGGACATGCCTTCACCAGAATTCTCCCAGAATATGGTTTTGTCCAGCCCAATACGGTAAAAGAAAGCCATATGAATATGTGGAACGACGAAAGAAGACAAAGACCTCCGCTCCGGGCAAGGAAATTCTGTATAAAAAACTGGGCTGACCGTGGTGGTTTTGTGAACATTTGGGGATCTGAAGTGGTAGAGTTCGGATCATTGTGTGTTCACCTGGTGCCAGCCCCGGGCTCGGCGCTGTCCCTTACGATTGTGGCTGTTTTGGCCTGTATCCCGGTCATGAAATAAATTATCGTTTATTTTTGATTATACTTAATTCGGCTTAATCTCGTTTTTATTTTTAACATAAGGAAAAAGAGGCCTGCTGCAGTTAGGATCACAGCCATTAAGTTTGCAGACAGAACCATTCCTTAATGCTTTACCTTTCAGGTCTCCCTATATCGTTAGGATTATTCTTAAAGATGGATGGAAGGTGAAAATAGATCTTTTTCAAGATGCAGTCCTGCTGTACATTTGGCCACTGTCCTACAAACTAGATGAACAACATAGTGGCCTATTACATAAACTAAAAAGAAGTTAAAAAGCAATGTTCAGCCATTCAGATCACTTGAAGAGAGAACCTCCTCAGTCTGAAAGGGTGCACATACCATGATGTTTAAATAGATGTTGAGTGTATTGTAGTCAATACTGTCCATGTCTTTAAATAGAGATTCAAAACTAAATAATAATAAAACCATTGAACCCGCTGCTGTCTGCAAAGGATGCCATTGACAAGATGCTGAAGCATGAAGAGAAAGTGCTGAGCAGACAGCAAGCAACAATTTACAAGAAAAATACATTTTATTTGCAGTTACCAGATACTGACAAAATAAACATGATGTTTGGGCCTTAAAGGCCTCAGCAGAGTTTCACCTCTGACTTTACTGTGACTGAAATACTTCTCATTGCTCTTTCTCTGGCCTTACTGAGTGAAATGAGACATACCACACCATGACATTGGGACTTTGGTGCCAGGCATAATTCATATCTTAGCATGTTTTTGCTGTATGCCTGCGTGTAGTTTTGCTTTCCTGTTACGCAACAAAGTGAGTTTGACTTGTGAAATGCCCTCTGAACATGTCAGTAACATGCTCAGTTTTCTGAACTGTCCTGAAAGTTAAGAGTTAAGTCTAACATGAGATAGGGAAACATAGCAGCTAGGCCTACCTGAGTGTAGACCTATGTCTCTTACTTTCAGTCACTTTCATTTAATGGTGGAGATTTTGAAGCCTTCTGACATGCATTTTGTCATAAGTGCTATCTATTTTATAGAGATTAGTTGCTACCCCAGTTTGTTTTTCCCTTCCTAATACTCTTCCTGATACAGTGCTTTTATTTACTATTAATGCTGTCACCACTGTTAAATATGGATAAAGGATAGTTTTGATGGCTGTGGTTGTTGAGGTATTCATAATAAGAAAGACTCTTTAGAGAGGAATGAGAGGATGTTCAAAATCAAGTGAAGACAAAGCCCAGGGTTCTGAAAGGAAAATAATCTTGGAAGAAGTCAGAAATTTAAGACCACTTCAGCCAGAAGGAAGATGTGTGGAGAGAGGTGAATTCAGGAACAAACAGCCTGATGATCCCATAAGATGTTAAGATTCAAGTGTTGGTTCAGAAGAGTAATATGATGTAAGCAGTACATAATCCAGAGTCGTGACCAAGTATATTTGAGAGGGACTTGCTTATTTTACTCAGCAGTGTCACATTTCTCGTAATCCACAGCACATCCTAAGGGACCAATCCTCTTCCTCCAGCTGGGTATGTTGATTCACACTGCTTTCCTGGTGCTCGCACTCTTCTTCACAGAACAAGTGACTAGCCTGAGGAATTTTGCTGACGTGCAGGTTGCAAATTCCTTAGCACAGGACTGACTGTGCCCTAATATGCATTAAGATTTTGAGGAGAGAATGGCCAAGTGGGGTATATGAGAATAGTAGGGATTAATGAGATACCACCTCCACCTGCATCCAACAATGCAGGCTGGAGGTCTGAGTTCTCTTCTGCCCAACAAAGGTACCAAGATGACAAGGAAATGCTTGTATTTGTAGTAGACTGAGCCATGTCTACAATTTCTTGTAAAGTTGTAATTGGCTGTGTTCTAAGAGACAAGGGAGAGTATGAAAATCATGACAGTATTTTTAGAAAGGTAGATGAAATGACCTGAGTAATTTTAGGTCAATCTTGCATTGATTTGTGGCCATAAGATGGAATGTTTAAAAGATTAAAGCAGAGTTAATGACAGACAATAGGGCTTAAAATAAAATAGGGTTTGTCAAATGTACTTAATTTAATTGCTTTAGATCAAGGGTTTGATTGATTAGAAGTATACTGGTTTTCTTGGGCTAGACTTTTTTGGACACATGACAGTTTGCTCTGTTGCTTCCACAGCCTTGACCACTGCTTTAGCACTGTGTGAAGGTTTCAGGTATTGTTTGTAGTTTGTTAGCCTTTATTTGCAGCTGCCTGAGTCTTGGCATGCAGCTGAGAGGGCAGCCTTGTCTCTAAGTCACAGATGCCTTCCCTGAGAACCCCACCTAGCTGGGCAGCCCTTTGGAGTACAGCAAATCGCAGCAAATTTTTCTTTGACAATTATTATTCATGAAATTGTGGTATATTCTTCTGTCAGGTAGCATGGATGCAGTTACTCATATTGATTGTTCTGGTGACTCAGGTTACACTGAATTTAGGTGCTCCCACAATGAAATGGATGTTGAAAATGTGTGAGGTTAGGAAAGCACTATGAGAATGTGTTGGAGTCTGATCAATGGCCCTACTACCAAGGGAGATTTATCAGCTTGGTATCTAGCTTACTTTCATGATATAAAAGTCCTTTCTGGGGTACTGTATCTGACTGTTTATGGTTTTATAATCTACTCATGAAAATCATAATGAGACAGCAGAAAAGTCAGTGAGAAAATGTATGCCTTAAATAATCCTAACAAGAGTTAAGGTAAATAAAAGGTCAGTATTTTATGAGGAATATGCCAGTTGGCTGGTGTTTTTCTACATGATATATGTAGATTTGCCTCAATTTTTAGGTCTCTGGCAGAAGATACTTGGTGTCTTTTCATAGCTTCTGCTATTTTTGACTTGAATACACTTATGAGCTGATCAAACCTACAGCAGTAAGCATCCACCAGTAATTGCAGATGTACTCATCTTCTCAGGTCTGGTTCTTGAGTGAAATGCCTAAGTTCATACTAAGTTATGCATTATGTTACATCCTCAGCTATTAAGGTTTTATTTTGCACTATCACCCTATCTGGATACAGTCATTAACACCAGTTTGATTTTGCTTATGAGATGTTAATTAATGTAATTTCAAGGCAAGCACTTGAAATTCACTTATGTCTAGTATCTATATTGAACATCAAATGGAAAAAATTTTTAAAGATTGTCATCTCTGGGGAACAAAACAAACATGTCTTCTCTGGGGAGCAAAAAGAATCCTTGACTCCCTCTAACTAAAGTAAAGTTATTAAATCATTGTTTCACAACATGGCTGACTAGATTTATTAGTCATGTGCCCCTGTAATTCAATGTTCAAATCCAACCATGATGAAAGAGAAATAAATAATGGGCCTTTGTTTTGCCCTAATCCTCCAAAGCATTTTTTTAAATTAATACTTTGACTATACCTAATGCTTTAGTATGGAATAGGAAAAAAGATATGTGCGGAGAGTTAACCGTTCTGTCAGCTCGGTAATATTTGACAAAGACAGAGGAGTACAAACACACAGAAAATTCAGCTATTTGAAGGAATAATCCTTTTGGAAGTGCAACTTGCAACATCTATCTAGAGCATGAAAAGTGCTGCATTCCAGTGAGATTCCTGTAGATACTGATAGAGCTGATATATTGACTACAGTTTTTAAGGGTTGTATGAAATAAGTGCATGCCGAGAAGTTTTGCTGACTTCAAATTTATTTGAAAACTTACCTGAATCAAAATAGCCAATTAAATCACGGGCTTATAAGATTTTTGCTGGTATAGCATCCATAGCAAAATACTATGTGAAAAATCTTGTGATTTGTTGTAACACCTGTCCTCTGTTCAGCATCTCTAAATCCTTTCTTATTTTTACTCCCTGTCATCTCATACTGCAGTAAAAAGGAACAGATAGCTGAATGTGTTTAATAAGTTATATTAAACTTATACAAAGTTTAATACAACTTTTTAACTTTAATAAGCCTGAAGTTTTTACCTCTGTTGAGTAGATATGTAAAATGCCTATTCATTTCTCTGAACAAAATGAAAATCAAAAGTGGAAAATTCTGCATAATCATGCTATCATAAAATTTGGTAATAGTTTACTTTAAAGAAGATAAAATTATACACTTTTAAGATCATCACGTGTATTATCACTAGTCAATCTTGCAAGATGCATCTTCATTCATTGTACTCAAGAGAGCACCTGATTTCATTATGATAATTTTTAAACTCAGAACATATTTTGTATTTGAGCACTTTCTGTAAATAGCTATAATATCTACTTATTCAAATCAGTGGCTGTGTTTACAGAGAGAAGAAGACACCACAAATAGCAGAGATTTATCATCCAGTACCCGACAGAGTGATTGCTTATGGCTTCTGTGCTCTTTTCTCTTGAAAACACACTTGCCTGCTTTTCATGGCTGCCAGTCCTGGTCTGTCAGACCGTGAGTTCAATGCTTGGTTCAGAGACATGTTTTATTTCTTCAAAGCTGTTAGAAGAACTTGCAGTGGTCAGTGATCTACGTGTGTATCACAATCAGGTGCCTGATGGACAGCCCAGAGGAAAAAATGCCACTGAGGTGAGCTCTGCTGAACTCAGAAGTCTTTGGATTGAATCTTCCGTGAGGGGAATGGTAAGAAAAGAGAAATGCATACTAGTTCTAATTTTGACTGAAGAAAGCAGGTTACTAGGTCATGCTAGTCAGCTATCTGATGGGAATTGCTCTTTCATGCTTTCTGGAGTTTCATACAGCTTTTTATGTAGGGTATATGCACAATTCATGAGCAGCTGAAACAAATAAAGACAAAATTTAACAAATAAAATAAAAAGACATCAAAATATAAAAGACCGTAACACAATAATAAGTGAAAAATAATAGATTAATACTATCATAGCAGAGGCAGTCATTCACTGCTATTATTCATGGATGTATTTATAAACTCATATAGCTGCATCTGTAAATCAGGCTGTCTTTTAGAAAAGGATTTCTGTCATCAAAGTCTAAATCAGTATTCAGAGATTGTAGGGTGAAATCGGTGAGGCAAACCAGTGAACACTCCTCAGGGTTCCTGAATTTTTACCTGGTGGTGGTGAAACACATATTGATTTGTCAGGTCTTGGCTTATAAAAGTGGTATTACAGGAGGAAGAAGAAAAATAAGAGACTGAAAATCTGAGCTTTCAAAAAACGTTCCATTACAGCAGAGGGGGGGAGGGAAGAAGGAGGGGATGGGACAGGACAGTGGGTTTTGAGATACCCCCGTGTAGATTGCTGCAGAGCTCAGAGACCTCTGTGAGATTTGACAGCCAAAAAATTGCTCCACTCTCCTCAGGAGAGGCTGTGTCAGTGTGTGCCTGTGTGGAGCAGCTCAGGCAAGCAGGAATCTGCCTTAGATTGTGCCTAAAACATATAAGTGCCAAATTATAGTTGTGGGAAATAAAACAGCAATGCTCTACAGACAGCCCAGTTCTTCACACATATCAGGCTTCGAATTTTGACAGATCCAAAATCAGCCCAACCCCATCCCATTGCCTGTTTTAGATTCATATTTGTGGTTAGAGGCCCATTTAACTCAAAATTTGATGGGTATCAAATAGGTACCTTGGAACAGAACTCTATCTTTCATTTCACAGTGAGCCTTTATAACTGGGAAAAAAGAAGACCAATACTGCAACTGAAAAATGAACATTTAAATCTTTGCAACTGTAAGCCAGCCACTACAGTGAGACACTCATTCATCTCCAGGCAAAACTTCCAAGATCCTATAACCTCTACTTCTTTCACCAAACAACTGCTCCATATATATATATATATATATCCACAGCTGTTATATATTAAAAGAGATATCTGCAGAGACCTGCCTGTTAAAAATCTGGGTAGAAAGCAAAGCAGTCATTGAACAGGAATGCTGTGCTGTGAGCTGAAAAACCCAGGTGATGAGCACTCAGGACAGTGGCAGGTAGCAGGTGCCTGTTCCTGATGTAGTTACCTGAATTTACTCCACGGACTTTGTACACAGCTTTTGATTTTTATCTTACTGTCCTGATTCTGGCCAGGACAGGGTTAGTTTCTGCAATAGCCAGGAGAGGGCATGGCCAGGACCTGGAAGTTGTTCTTTACCACCTCACATCATTTTGAGGGGCAGGGGAAAGGGAGTATGTTTTGGGAAGGGGTTCCTGAGGGCAGGTTCCACAGTGAGCATTTTGCATGTGAGTCACTCTCTCATTTAACGCTTTTGTTATTAATATTGTTGCTGCTACCAGTTGTGTTGCTATCTCGTTGTTTTCAGTAAATTGTTCTTATCTCAACCTGTGATCTTTACTTTTTGTCCCTCCAGCTCGCCAGAGCCACTCACAGAAGGAGGGGAAGGGAGAGGGGCAGCAAATGGGTGGCAGCATTGTTTTAGTGGGAGCATGAAATTGGAGAACACCATTCCTAAACCACAACACTTCTCAACAAGCTAAGTACGTCAGGAATATGCTTAGTAAAAGACACATGAAAGTTAGAGGGTTTACTTTGCAAACTGTTGCATTCAAACCTGATTTTGATTGATTTTTTGAAAGTGAATTTGTTTTTTTAAGTATTTTCCTTCACAAACGAACAATAAATTTGCTGTTAGCATTCATGTTGTTTCTCATAAGCAAAGAACACTAAAACAGAATACACATTAACATTTGCATATAACATGAATATCCTA
>WBND01000759.1:82565-97608 GCA_013398595.1 Tychaedon coryphoeus | reverse complement strand
AGGACTATAAGTATTTCAGCATAATTTTCATGCTGTGAAATGAGATAGTGCTTGCATGAAAGACTAGGCAAAAAATATTTTCTGAATATATCTCTCGTGTTTTAAGAGCTATATGCTATTAAATATTTTCTTAAGAATATTTTCTCTCTTTTTTTAATTCATTATTGAAATAATATGTATTTTCTTAAGCCTCTCAAAACTTTAGGCAGAGAAACACAAGAGGGCACTGGAGTCCATTCATTTGTTTAAGCTGGTATCAAGGAGAATCCTCTCCACTACTGTGACCCCTTGAAGAGATAAACCAACAAAAAGGTATTTTCAGCACCATCTTTCTTGCCCAACAGAACAAAACTGAGGACCATTTGTAAAACCACTAGAGGTGATGAACTAGAAAAGAGACAGAATGGAAGAAAATGTGTTCTGTGCCTTGTGAATGGAATTTGCCTCTTGTTAAACAACTGGTGATCATCCCTATTTAAACTGAAACACTGGAATTAAGCACAGGTAGGTATAGGCAATTTGTAAAAAACACCTTAAAGATGGTTTTAGAAAATGATGCTGCTGAATAGGTGACTTACTTCCCTTTGGGTCTAAATCAGGCTGGGAGTACTAATGTTCTGGAAATGTAAGCACATGAGACATTAATTTTTTTTTCCTTAGACCTTGTTAATGAAATTTTCCTTAGGAACAAAGTTGAAGCCGAAGATCCAGTAAAAGTCATTCTGCAGTGGAAGTTCTTAACTTTTGAGTTGGATTGTGATTATAAAAATGTTTTTTTTTTCCAGCCAGTGAGGCTATATTCAGCTACAGGATGTCTGCTACAGTCATCAGTTGATGCACAAAAAAAAAAAAAAAAAAAAAAAGCCCTGGAAGAGGATGCAAGGATAATGGCAGTAACCTATTTTCTCAAGGACCAAAAATTTCATTATTCTGCTTGTAATGTGTTACTGCCAGAAGCACCACACAAACAGAAGATACCTTTAATGCACCAGAAATCTTTATGATCTTTACTGGTTTTCGGTGCAGTGCATTCCACATGTATTTTAATTTTTTTCTTTCTCATGCTCATTTTCAGTCTTTGTTTTTTTGGAGTGAAGGGGAGTATTTCAGGCTCCCTGAGATTCAGTTGTCCTTCATTATGACTCTATATGGCCGAGGACATTTTGCTGATAACAATATCCCAAGTCCCTATCCTTTCTGAAAGCATACTTTTCAGGTTAGTAGCAGGGCAGACTAATTTTAAGTATTGCTGTGGTTTTAAGCCCAGCTGAAAAAGAAACACCATGCAGCCACTCCTCAAGTTCCTCCATCTCTTCCCCTCCACCCCAGTGGAATGGGAAGGAGAGTCAACGTAAAACTTGTATGTTGAGAAAAGAACAATTTAATAATTAAAAATAAAATAAAATAATAAGGAATTATAATAATAATAATAATAATAATAATAATAATAATAGTAATAATAGTAATAATAAATAAAATGGAAGAAACCAAGTGATGTACAATGCAGCTGTTCACTGCCTGCTGACAGATGCCAGAACCATCCCCCCCACCCCCTGAATCCAGACTGGTCGAGCTTCTGGGTGACTCCCCCCAGTTTATGTAACTGGGCATGGTGTTCTGTGGTGTGGAATATTCTTTAGCCAGTTTGGATCACCTGTCCTGGATAAACTCATTCCCATTTTGTTGGGTTTTTTGCATGCTTCCTGACTGTCAGGGCACGAGACAAGGGAAAAAAAAAGAGTGCTTGACTTTGGGTAAACATGACTTAACAAAACACTAAAAAATCAGTGAGTTATCAACACCGTTCTCATTCTGAATCCAAAACACAGCACTGTAACAGCTACAGAGAAATACTGTAGCTGAAACCAGGACAAGTACTAAGCTGCACATCTGCCTGCCACAGTGTGTTGCATGCTGTGTTAGGCCATGCTGCTGAGGGCTTCTCTCCCATTGCCAAAATCCCTGGGCCCAGGCCTCCCACAGTCAGGGTGCTTTTCTGCCTGGATAATAGCCCTTGCTCCTTGTAGACGTTTTACTGTTTCTCAGTTTGATTAGATTTATTGACAAGAAAGCGCCGAGTGTTTGTAGAATAATTTCACCCTTTTCTGTCTGCTTGTTAGGACCTTCCACACAGTCAAAGGTTATTTTTAGGACCAGAAGGGACGACAATTTGACAGGAGCTCAAAGGAGCTGGAGGCTCAGTTGCATAGGATGCAGTGGATTGTCTCTCATCAGTTCCCATTGGTATTGCTAGTTGCTTGGCAATGGGTGAACAAATATGAAAGTGATATACCACAAGCTCTTACTAGTTTAGACTCCCTAACATTGTACTTACCTAATCTGTTGGACATGTGCTTGATGTATCTTGAATATGAGTCTACTCACTGAGAAGCTTTTTTCCTTAGTTCAAGCTGTAGAGACACATGAAGGCACTGTTGGAATGATAAAGGTTGCCATTTCAATTCCTAGTGTCAGCTGTGTTGAAGCTGCATCATATATCACAACAGCAATACATGTACTGTGTACGACTGAAGACTTCCCTGAATGTTAAGCAGAGCATAGTAAAGTAAAAGAAAACTAAAAACCAAATAAAAAGACAAATTTTTTTTCATCATCACACAGGAAACATAAATAACAGGCATACATTCAAGGTACCAAGTATTATGTTTTTCACAGATTAAAGTTTCAGAGAAACTTATTATTTTTAAAATAATTAATTCTCAGATGTACTAAACAATCTCTTTGTATATATTTATAACTATCTATAGAAAAGATGTTAAATTTCCTAAGGCACAACATTGACCTGAAAAATTCTTTTTATCCAGTGAGATTCAATCTAGTTTTATTTTCATTGTTTATGAAGTGAGTGGCCAAGATAACGTTTTTAATGAAACCTCACAAAGATTATAAAGTGTACCTGGAAGGGAATAATTTAAAAATCTGTATTATTGAAATTAATTAGAGTGCCCATGATATATGAGGTACTTTTTAAAGCACTCTGAACTTGGCTGAGAATTTCCTAGTCAGCTAATTAAGGCTGAGTTGCCAAAGGCCAAAGTGAGTGAGACAGACGGATGACCCTTATCTTTGAAAGGCAAGGTCATGTATGTTACTATAGAATATTTCTCAGTGTGCAGTTAATATACCAAAGATACTCCACATATAATGCAAGCATATACACTGTACATCACAGACACAAAGAAAATATGGTAATGCATACATATGTACTATATATGATGTAATATTTTATCTGAAATGTCACTGTGCTATTTTAGTGTCAGACAAAAAAAAAAGCAAAAAACCTAAACCAATTTGTAAATAATGCTCCGAATGTTAGCAGCTTTTGTAATGCAACACATTTATTTGGCTCACAGACCACCTCAGTCAACTCTGCACAGCTACAGGGGATTAAGAGAAGATGTGAATTTAGGGAAAAGACTATTGTAGCAGGGTGTATTCACAGATTGTATAAACAACAGACACATGTCTGAATGTGTTCACATTTTCATGCTGGTGTTAAGTATGGCTGGTATGTACTAGTTATTAAAATGTTCTTAATTTTTCTTGCGGAATAAACTATAAAAAGGTAATCTTGGTTCATTGTGAAAATATATATGAAGAGTTTATGAGTAGAAGTATAACTTGAATCACTGGTAAAATACTAGTGTTTAGATAAAGCTGTTTCCTACTTTCCTTTGAGAAGAGGGTGGGACTGCTTTTCTCTTCTTTTTTTACAAGAAGATGGACTCTCATTCATATGAACTTCTCATGCTTTGAGATCTAACAGAGTCATGGGGTATTTGCAGCTGATGAGGGCAATGCTTGCTGGTGCCAGTCTTTACAGACCATGCAGGCTTGTGTTTTGCTGTTTCTCTGCTGTATTATCAACCAAACTGTTGCTGGCCTTTCCCTGTAGGCTTTTCTCCACCTCCAGAGGCTATTACAGCTATTCTCTGCAGGAGAACTTGAGGCCTTTATATTCTTGCATTGCAGTGTTGACACAGTAATATCAGTGGGGAGGAGACATGCTCTGTTTTCCCTTTTGCTTATCTCTGGCTTGCTCTTACTTGCCCTTTCCAGTAGTTGCAAACCTTTAGGTTCACTGAAGGGAAACTTAGTGAAATTTGAGAGGAAGCTGGAGAGCAGCTAAGAGGCCAGGGACCAGTGTCACCAGCAATTGCAAAAACCTAATTTATTTCCCTGACTCTGTCACCAGTGAGCTGTGTAACCTTGAGGAGGTTGTTTTTATCACACAAGCTCTGAGACAAGGAAAAAGCGAAGGGGGCTGCAGAGCTGCTGGCTCAAGAGATGCACTAGCACAAGCCCTTGAGCAGAGCAGTGTGATTGCTATCACCACACTCTCTGACTGCTGCAGCACGGGCTGGGAGGCAGGGAGCTCAGAGCAGGGCTCAAGCTGGTTAGCTGCAGCTTGCAGCAGTGCAGCAGTGCAGGGGGCCCTGGCAGCAGGTGAGCAGCTTCCCTTGGTGAGGAGGTGTACTGCAGGTGGTGCAATTCATCATGTCCAGGCTGCTTGCCACAAAGAAATAGGCTTAAAAAGCAAACAAACCACCCATGCTCCAGCAGCTTGGTCACACCACGTCTGAGAGCTACCTTTAGTTGACACAAGGGTAACATGCTGACAATTATTGCAAACATTTTCTTGCTTTGCCTCAGTGTAACATAGGATCCTCTAAAAGCTGCAGTAGCGCTGTGTTTTGCTGCTGCTTTGCACTTTCACTGGGTGTCCCTGAGCACAGATGACAGTCATTGCCTGTTTTGAGTTGTCTCCCTGTGAGACCTGGGGAGGAGGGGGGCTTTCCTCTGCCTGGCCCTGCAGCCATGCCTCACTTTTTGCACCCTCTGGTGCTGACATGGCAGTCAGCAGAGGTTTGCTTCCTCTGGAGAAGGGCCATAAACTTAGCAGCGTGGCACACTCCTTTAGGATTCCCTGGAAGACTGAATTTGGATAGATAAGATGACACTGCCATTAGCTTTTATTTTTTTTTAAATCAAAGTGCTCATAAATTATCTTCTTGGTAGCAGGGCCATAAGAATGAATCCGTGCATCGGAGTATCTGAGCTATACCTCTTCTAAAACCCAGCGGGAGAATCAAAGCCACGCAGGGATCTTCCTCTGGGTGCCAGGAAATCCAGCCAGGCTGAGGAGGGCATACCTGGCCTTGGCCCTTCGCAGGGGGTAGAGGGCAGAGGGGCAGCAGAGCCAAGGGGAGGGTCGTGCCCTTGCTGGAGGTCTTTAATGGGGTTCTGACCCTGTCTCCCAGGCTGCGTTGGTGTATTTGGGTGGGGACAGCAAGGAAAGCTGGTTGCAGGGGACACTGAGGAGCAGGGGCTGGGGCAGCACACTCACACCTCCAGAGGCAAAGAGGAAAGAAAATGATAGGGTTTCCTCTGCATAGAGAGTCAGCTACTTCAACACCAAAACAGTCAGGATCTGCTGCCTGAAAAACAGAGAGCAATTTTGCTGGTTAATAAGTTATTAACAAAGTCCTTCAAATGCTGACTTTTCTTCTAAGGAAAAATAATAAACCAAAACAATGCAAAGAAGTAAATACCTGCTCTGCGGAGGAAATCCTGCAGTCTTAAGGGAGATCACAAAAGGAGAGCAAAGGGTCTTGGCTGCATCACAGTTATATTGGCAACTCAGGAAAAGCTTTAAAGGCTGCAGGCACCAAGCAGTTGAATGGTCAGAGCACTGGAATTGTATACTGGATGTGAATGTTGTGCCATATTTGTACAGGGAATCAACTTTCCATAGGCATATGTGTGATAATAGTCTGTGGTTCCTAGAAGTGTAGGAAAAGTTGGTGTCTTAACTCTTACCAGCATTGTTCAGAAATTCAGAATAATATTTTCATTCTTTGTTTGCAGTTTCTTCCTGCTGTTTGCAGTTTCTCCCACATAATCTTCCTGATCTCTCTCCTTTTTCCTTTACCACTGGTGGTAGGAAGGTTGCATACAGAAGAGCATTTTGCAGTACATAAACAATTTCTTCAGCACACTGCTGAGTCAAAGCAGGAACAGTGGTGTTCATAAAAAGGTTGGGGAACTTTGCTGGCTATTAAATATATGTGTGTGCCACTCTGGTGCCAGTGGGCTGCTGCAGTGGCTGCCCAGACAATACTGCCCTACCAGGTCTGCTGGGAGCCTGGAGAGCTTTGTGGGGGCTTTTTTAGTGCTGAGCAGCACGTTGTGTGGGGAGCTCTTGCATTGTATTGTTGTACTGGTGGTTATTTGTTTAAAAGAACAGCTTATGAAAATTAACATTCGTAAATAGGGCTTTAATTTTGTCAGGACTGCTATTACCTTCAGTAGAGTACTAACCAATTCTGAATAATGTGCTTATCAACGTTTATCTGCTGAGTGGCAGGGCTAGAAATGGGCAGGGTTTTGGCAGGATAATAGCTGGGTTCTTGTGAATGAACCAAGGCTTTCCACCTCCTGGTAAGTGTCTTGTTCCAGAGGGCTATTTCTCACTGACATACCACTGAGCAATGTGGATGGCAGTACCCAAGCTAAAATAAACTTTAACTTGAATCATCAGGAGTCAACTTGTACCACATGGGCAGTGAAGGTGTAGCAACTCAGCTCACAAAACCTGAATGGCCAACACTTGACCACAGAGACAGATGCCCCTTCTCACACAGAAATCCCTCTGCATGACTCATCTGGGGCAAAAAGGCTTCAAATACACTACCCAGAGCATTGGTGGAATGATGCCATACTGTTGCATCACAAGGTTCTGTACATGCAGATTTCATCTCAGAAATTGAATTTTTGTGGCTAGTTCCCAAGTAACTGTCTTGACTGATTGTCCCAGCACTGCTTTTCTCTAAGTAAATGTCATCCATAAGTGAGTTAGATAAATATTCCAGGTCTTACAGCTGTCAGGTTCTTGAGCTTGATGTTTTCTCAATCTCACTGAAGTTTTGTTTATGAAGACTATCATTAACTTCTTGTGATTCCTCTATATCACTGATGTTTTCAGGACTGTCCATGTTGCTCTGGGTCAATTCCATAGGTATTGCAGTGAGCTGCTCAGTGACAGTAGTGAGGGGAATTTAAACTTTCCATTCTATAATGAGAGGGATACAATAAAAAGCATCCCTTTGTAGGAACACTGTTTGGTGACATTCTGAGGAACTTTTCTGCTTCAATTTGCCTCTAAGTGCAATGGATCATCTTGTCTGACCCAAGTTCTGATAGCATGTGGGGTTTTTTATGATACTACCTGCAGAGAAATTATTTCTTTAAAAAGGCTCAACAAAATTATGAAGAGAATAGTTGATCAGACAAAGTCACTGACTTAAATGAACTATGCCAGTGAAGTTTAAAGAAGTTTTGTGTGGAGACTTTAGTGCTCATGGTAAGAAATACTAGGAATATTCTGTTTATGATTTGTAGCTGCATAACTGCTTCTGTTTTTCTTGCCATTGAAGGTGTTTTAAATACAAGGAACTTGCCTTTAATGCAACCATATACTTTTGATTATGAGCTGAAGTTCTCTTACTGTTGTGGAAAATAAAAGGCAAATGTACCCCATTGCAGCTGATGTAAGATGGTGCATCAGTAGAAGATGAAAACCAACCAAAAAACCCCGACCAACCAACCAACCAACCAACACAAACCACAAAGCCCAAAAAAAGCCATTTGACCTTGGATTCATGCAAATATTTAAAAATTGTTCAGTATAAGCTTGTAAAAAAGTCGTAACAAATACCGAACATCATTCCTTTGGCCAAATATTAATCTATGCAACTTGCCTATCCTACAGCCTTCTGAAATTAGTGTTGTTAGGTTATTGTCTGTGGAGCAGCCTAAGAAGCAACAACTGCAAGATAAAAACAGAACAAGAGAACAGCTTAAAAAGTCAGATTGCGTTGCAGGAAACTGACTCAATGCTTATTTTAAGTTTGGAAATGTAACCTAAAATTCACAAGACAAAAGCATTCTTCTAACTGAAGTAGTTTCCTTTTTGCTTCCAACTCTGTACATAGTACAGGAAGGAGGGATGTTTCACTTTCTCTATCTTTCTAAAGAAAATCAAACTGAAAGGGGTAATTCTGACCCTCTACAATCAGCAAGCACTCACACTTGGAGAAAAGTGGGGAGCTTATTACAGTCTTCATGTCACTTGGTCATTAACAAATCCAAAAGATTTTGGGGTATTTATTAATGTCTTCTATTACAATCACACCCATTTTAGCTTTCTTTCTGTATTTTAAGAACCACCGTGCAATAAAAATTGAATATCTGGAAATATGGTTTTATGTCTCATAATGCAATGTGAAGTCCCTAAGTTATTTACCAGAGTAGGAGAAAGAAGTAAAGATTGTATATGTGGAAATAAGAGAATACAAATTTTGAGAAGATGAAACAAGGGTTTCAACAAAGCAGTTACTTCAGGATCATGATTTGTAGCAGTTTGGGTGTGTTTTCTGCACCATTTGCCTCGAGTGCAAAAAGGACAAAGAACTCTATTTTTAAAAATCAGTGCTCTAGGTATTGATGAAATGTCTTGGCACTGTTTCAGAAACTTAAGACAGGAAACTGTAGAATAAATGCATATGTGAAGGCCATTTATTGTGATGAACTGCACTGTAATCAAAGTTCATTCTCAAATTAAAATCTGAAAAGACAAAAACCAGTGAGTCTTAAAAATACCAAGGAATACAAATCTGCATATGCTGTATTGTAAATAGTGACAACTCTGTGGTTATTTTTAGAAAACAATTTGAAACTGTAGTAACAGTGATGAGACTGTTTGAATGTCAGCAATAAATTGTGCCAAATAACCTTGGAATAAAAGATCGGTTTACTAAGAACTCGGTGTGATTAGGTTTCATATAGAAGACTGTATATTTTGTGTATTCACCAGTAGTATTCACAACATAATCACAGACTGCAGCTGTCAAGGAATGATTTGGGAGCTTCTTCTCTAAACCAAGGAAGAATGGAATAGAAGGCATGACACTTCTGGATCTGCCAGGCCAGCCTTTACAGCGTCTGCTTTGCCTTTGCCAAAACTTCTCTGTATCCCCTGGTTCCCATGTCAAGAGTAGAGGTCAGACCTGAGGACTAGTCTCACCTGACTATAGGTCAGGGCACATAGATTTTAAAACACAAATAAGAACTGCAAGTTGAAGCACAGCATTTAAAGTAATGTTCTACCAGTGTGGCTGTGTGCTCAAAAAAATTCTTTCATTACGATCTCCCTTTGAGAATAAAATTTCAGCTGAATTCCTCTGATTCAGACACTTGTATGCTGGCCCCTCAACAGGTGCTGAGTCGTGGGGAAGCATGATTTGGCAGATTCAACAGAAGCCCAGCCTGTGATTTTAAACCTCAGAGACACGACCTTTCTCAATAGTTAGCTGAACATTTGCATGATCCCAGGGTTAGAAAGTTCACTTCTTGCTCAGAGGTTTCTCACTGCAAAGCTATCATTTGCTTGAGTGATCTCCTTGGTCTGAGATGAGGTCTATGTTTGTACCATGTGAAGTACAAACATAGACTTGCTCTTTCCCCAGAAATAAAAAAACCTCTACAAAGACAACATAATCTATCTTTTCAGCTATCCACTTCAGTAACTACTTTTTCCAGTCTCTGTGCTTGACTATAGCAAGTACTGGATAGCCTCTACTGCCTATCTGTCTCCTGACCCTTCTGACCCTGGGCAACCATGTCCCATAGTATCACTGATATGCAGACTTTTGGGAAAGAGATGATCTGTTCTCCTGCTACAGTCTGCCTGAGATCTATTCTTTCAGGAATACTTGGGGGTCAGGAAGGCTGGCTGAGTCATCTGTAGTTGTAGTTTTCCATTTATACAGGGCTAGTGCACAGAAGGTGCTGGAAAATTCCATCTGTCTGTCTCCTGAGCAAAGTCAAAGCCTGAGTGGATGTCCCAGACAGCAACCATAATGCAAGCCTAACATACACAGTGCACTGTGAGTCAACAGTGTGCACATCACTGCTTCCCATCTAACGCTTACGGTCGATAAGTCTAAAGATGACACACTCAAGGCATCCCATATAGTATCTGGAAGTTGCCATCAGCTGCTCTCTTGTCACAAGCTGAGCTGATAGCACCCATTTTAGAAAATGTTATCACCAAACTCTGTATATCTCATTAAAACCTCATGCTATTATACAAAGAGCCATGCTCTGCTCTGTCTTTTGGCAGTGATGAGCAAGTCACTCTCCAGCTGCATAGTCTTTTGGCAAATTGAGATCTCCTTCTAATTCATCTAAATATTCAGACCTCAGAATAGCACAAAGACAGCACTTCTGAGGATAACTAATGATATTTCACAAAATTCAAATTCTGGCCATCTTCCAGCATTCATTCTGCTAAATCAAAGGGCAGTGTTCCTTTGTGAGCTGATCTGATACTAAAATTGAATGCAATTAGAGGCATTCTGAGTAGTTTACCAGAAATCAAGATCTCCCTTGACTCTGTAAATATTTCAGACTCATTCTAAAAGGAGGAAAATAAAACCTTCTGTTGCCATATCCAAACTTACTGTCAACATCACAAATTATAGTGGGATAAATAATGTGTGAACTTATGTCCTGTCAAACCCTGTGATACAGGTTCTTCTTTACAAAAACAAAGAAGTTTCTCTATTTGTCACTATGGGGTAGCCTATTGGAAACTATCTAGTGCCTGTCACTGTGTAGGATATGCCAAACAGCAGCTAAACAGCAATTTATTAAGTGCCTGTACACTGTATTTCTTTCTTTTGGAAGTGGAAAAAAAATGTGTCTTGCAGACACATAGCCTGATAGCATTAGCACACCATAAACTAGGGGTTCCCAACTTTTCTTTCCCCTTAGGTAACACATTCAGTGGTAACTGTGGTCATACATGGAGCCTGCCATTCCCTAAACTTCCAGCCTGGCTGTGTGCCAAACCTCTACCACTCTGGAGTGAGGTATATACTGAAGTCTGAAAACTCATTTCGTATGCTACATGTCTGAGTAAGCTTCCTTCATCACAAAACAAACAGATAGACAGCAAAAAAAATTCAGATGGGAAAATTATGCAACTATAGAGCATAGTGGTTATTATTACTCAGCTCAATGTTGATTTACAAATGTACTCCGTATCATCAGGGGACTTTTGAAGGCAATTTTGGGTGAACTGGAAAGTTTCAGCCAACAGCTATGTGTGGTTTCTCTAGATCTGAACCTTTTCTCTCAAACCCAGTTGCTTCACAATTACAGTGGCTAAGACAGCCTCACGGCCTTATTGTTCTTCCCCTGAAAATACACCTTAGAAAAGAGATTTCTTTGTTGTGTCACCTTTTTGACCATAAAACTAAGAAACTTTCCTTTGTTATGATTTGGTAGGATTGTTGGAATCTCCTATTAACTTCCTTGCAACAAGATTGACATTTGCTAACCAGTGGCTCCCTGTAAACAGCATGGCCTGACAACCGTAGAATCACTTTATCCTTTGGAATCTGTTTATTTTTGATTGAATAAATGTGTAAACCTCAGAGTCTTGCAGGGTATTCCTAACAGAAAAAAATTTGGCTATTTGGTTAGGCTATTCTCTGTTTTTTTTTCTTCACGAGGGTGCGCACAGTCCTGTCTGCTTGAACATGGGAAGAATCAAACACCCAGAGCTCCAGAGAAGCCTCCAAGATTCTGGCAGCTGTTAGCCTGAGTCAGAAGTGTGTTAAGTGCTCTTCCAACAGCAGAGGTTCGAAGGTCTTTTCCTTATTTGTTTCCAAACTCTCTTTCTCAGCATTATATATGTCTCATATATATCTGTAAGAAAAGGGAATCTAGAAAGCCGTTTTGCCTATGAAATGTAAATTCAGACTTGGTCATCCATATTTTGGCCAGGCATATGCACTCTGTGTTTCAGCTGCTGAGGAATGGGCAATGGCATGACAAAACCCATCCCTTAGACTTGCAGAAATTAAGCAAGGCTATATTTACCCTTGGGAGTCAGGTAATGCAGGATCCAGTTCCATTGTTGGTTCTTTCTAACTTCCTCTCTACATGGCTGAGAATACCTGCAACACCTAGGAAGGAAGCATCCAATGCATGGAAATCCTCAGTTCTTGCAAGAAATTTGCTAAGTGTAAGTTCTGATTGCTGCTCTGTTTGGCACTCTACCACTTCATTGCCAATCTGAGGTGACAACGCAGAATCTCACTTGCATCTGGCACTCCACATTATTCTGTATTTGAGAAAACTTTCAGCAGAACTTCTGAGCAAGTGTAAGAGAAACAATTATTATTTTTTAAAATTTACAGAAGACCTATAGCACCTTTCCCAGCCCATCTACCCAGCCAATTCAGGTTCAGTTTTCTGGTTGCAATGTACCTGAAAGAATGTCCTAACAGCAAAATATTTGAGTGCTGAAACCCAGAATAGGTAAAATCCCATATTAATACCTAGGCTGAGAAACAAGCTGGGTTTTTTCACTTTTCATGTCCTGTGAAAAGTGTTCACATCTGGAGTTGTTTCCTTTGTTCAGAGCATTAAAAGGGTCTGTATCTTTTACACAGCTACCTGCTTTCATTAACAATGCAGAAATTTAGAGCATCAGCAGCTGCCCTTCATTCTTTTATACAATTCCTTACTACTCATTCAAGACTAGCTGTGCTAGTCGAGCTAGTGGCAAGGACAACATGGGGCATTAAAAAAGCTCAGGGAGCCAGTGCACATTTAAACCACCCCAGCAAGAGGGTATGTCTGGGAGATAAACCAGCAGCATGGGCCACTTTATTGGTCCAGTTAAGGGGCTATATGGAAGAAAGGAGTTGTGAATCACCAAAAGAAATGTTTACCATCCTTATTTGGACAAACTTGGACTGAAATCAGCCCCTCAACTCAGAAGCTGGCAGGGATATGCATGCAAGCACACATGCACAGAGGAAATGAGTGAAAAGGAAACACTTCAAAGCAGGGTAAACCCAGGAAAACATTTTCAACCTAACTGCTTATTACATGCAGTAGGCATCTAGTGAAATCATTAGTGCAATGGAAGGCCTATGTCAAGTCAACATATTTCTACAGCTTACACTGGTTCCTTACTTAGATTTTTCTAGGAAATAACTGTCCTATGAATGCTAAATTACTTCTCTTATCATATGTCTGCCTGCAAATACCAGCTCAATACTTGAAGTTTTGGACTCAAAATTATGATAATCAGATTAATTAAATTAAATAAAGGGGAGACACTCATTGAATTTAAAAAATACCTAAAAAGAAAAGGAAATATACAACACTTCACTCATCCCATAGTGTCTAATTTTCTTGTTTTATTGAATTGTCACCAACAAGGACATTAGTACTCTTACTTGTGTATGTCACTGCTGTTTTAACAATTTGGATTATTCATCCTGAGAAAATAGAGTGAGAGACATCTATTTAGCTTTATATTGCACCATTGTTGGAAGTCATTTAAGTCTTCTAGTTTAAAATGCAACAGCAGGTAAACATATTTGCAACTGTCCTTGAAAGGGGTGGGGTGGGGTGGGGATGGGTGGGTGATTGAGAGAACAACTTTATAATCGAGATAATGGAAAAAGCTTGGGGTTTTGCATGTCAGCAGCTCAGCAAGAGGCAGAATACTCAATTTAACGCAATTTAAAGTAAGTGAAGAATACATAGAGGCTTATCTCCTAACTGGGGAAGAGATAGAGAATTTGTCTCAGATCTCTCAATATCTGATAGTGCAATACATCAGAACTGCTGTATAATACTATTGGTGTCTAAAATGTCACTTTGTCATTGATGTTTTAAGTTGCAGTTAAAATAGCAAAGTAATTTCTAATTTACTAGTATTTTTCTTATCACTGGGTTTTAAGTGTAGAGGAAACATGTTCTTCTAGACTGCCTTATGCACAGTCTATATTTATATATGCTTGCTTAGAATATTTTTCTTTTTACTTTTCTCTATTTTCTTTTTTTAAATTTTGTTCTGGAGGCAGTGGATTTCTTGAAGTATGTTTCATGATTGCTTTTGTCTTTTTTTCTTGCCCTTTGGAGATCTTTGAACATCTTGCAGGCAGTGGGTGGTTTGGGTGGAACAGTGAACTGAGGGTTGTGCCATTTCCCCATCACCTGCCTGCTAAATACCATTCAAACCTTGAGTTTACTGTTCTTAATCTCAATCTCTTCCACTTTCTGCTTTTTGGGCCATAACCTGTGTGATCAAGATATGGACAAGGGAGAAAGAGTCCAACTGAATAAGGAGGACAAGCATCTTCTGCAGCTCAGGACAGCACCAAGGCAGAAGATGCAGCTTGGACTGCTCATCAAAAACCAGATGAGTGTACACAGAGAAAGCAGAAATCTGCTTAGATATTACATACTACAAGACTATGTTTTGACAATAATATTAGCAGATAAAAATATCTTATCAATGGACAGGTGCTCAATAGCTGCCCTTTTTGTATCAGTGAGGACTGGAGTGGGACATCGTTATTTTGGAGACAGAAAATAATAAATGTTTTGAAAAGAAACTAACCATGGTTGGTAAAATCTGCTTTTGCAGAAGAGATCTGTAAAAAGCAGGAAATACTACTATCAAAGCTAAAAATTGATAAAAAAAAAAATTCAGATCTTTTGACCTAGTATTCAAATGTATATCAGAGCTCCGGATGAAAGGAAATAACTACATGAGAAGTGACACAATTCCCACAGATTACTTACTATATCTTTATTAGATTATCTTCCCACTTTCAGAGTTTAATTTGAGCTGTTGTAACACTGACAGTAAGAAGATTTCTCATATCTTTCCCTCTTGTTTTTCTCAATCTTGTTCTAAGCATTATTAAATGAGCCTATGATGCAACAATGAAATACAGAAGAAGCAAGAAAGATTTGCATCTGTGTCACCATTTTTTTCTTTTTTTTTTCCCCATAAAGTCACGTTTTTACCAATTTTGGTGACTGACAATTCTGTTGCTGTGAGTGCAGACCTAGAGAAGACTTCTTCAAGGAGTATTTGATGGCAGAAAACAGTTTGTGTAGTAAAGTCTGCATATTACACATTCTT
>WBND01000759.1:7128-82428 GCA_013398595.1 Tychaedon coryphoeus | reverse complement strand
GAAACTATATCACCGTACAAAATCTCTACCCAATCTGGCTGACATAAAGAGAGAAGTGTTGGTTTTTTGGCCTGTCTTCAGACCTCAACAGAAAAACAAGAAAACTCCAATATTAAAATAAGTCTGGATTAAAATTGAACTTGAAATATTCAAAACTCATAGCAAATACTCCCAAAATGTGGGTATGTGGTGTCTGACCTGAAGATGTTGGTGTTCTAAAATTTTTTTTCTTCTTTGGAAAGTTTCAATATTTTTTCCAGTACAACAAGTACAATCAGGCTTGCTCAAAAGTAATCTTGTGTAAAGCAGCCATGTTTCTTTTGGTTCTTAATTATGAATGGTAAGTTATTTTTCTTTGAAAGAAGAAATTTAAACAAACTTATCATAGGTTACAAATAAAGATTAAATTTTAATATTTAAGGGTATTTGAACATTACAAGGAGCGATGAGGCCTCTGCAAAAGTAATAAAAATCAGGAAAAGGATAGTATGGGAGAAGAAACCATGAGGATTTTACCAGCCACAAAAGGCTTCAAAAATATTGCAAAACAAACAGTTTGCAAAGCCCAGGGCAAATATGTGCTACAGAAGAAAACAGCAATTCCCATGGAAACATACTGCTCATAGAGATAGAAAGCATTGCTTAGAAATCAGCATCTCTTTATCATTATCACCTCTTCTGGAAGGGCACATCCCTTTTATTTTAGGGAAGCTATAACCTCTACACTATTCTTCCAAATTATCTTACTGATAGCAAAGGTGACCTGCTCAGTTCCCAGACTTTTCCAGGGTTTTTTATCTGAGTAGCTGCTCTGCACATCAGTTTTTGTCTGAAACAAGCTTCCAGCTTGTTCAAACACTCAATCTTTGTAAAAGTGCACACAGTCAAAAAGTAGATTTCTCTCCTAGTTACACAGAGATGTATGATGTGGTTTGTTTAAATGAGAATTGGCCCCTTGGGTCATACATTAAAAAGAGTGTTGTCTTCTGTTTCTGTGTAAGCACTTAGCTGGCAACCTACAGATAAACAAAAGGTTTTTGTGTCCCAATTCAAGTACTGCAGCATGAAGAAGAAAACTCTAACCCACCAAGCTCAAGAGGAAACTGTAAATTCTCCATAAAAATAAGCTTCTTTGAAACATCATTTTCAAGTGTTTGAATTATGTTATGAAGTGGTGAATTTCAACTGATTCCATCAGGGACCTATGAGCCTCAAAATATTAATTTCCTTTAAAGAATACTAGGTAGAGCAAGAGACCATGCCAGAATTTTAATAAAAAGAGAAGGAAATACTGGAGCTTGCATGTGGGCACAACTGAAGGAGTCTAGGAGGGAATAAGTTTTGTCAAAGCTCTGACAATTGGAAGGGTTTCAGTTGAGATGTCTGGTATTTAGTTGTCTCTGTAAGCTGTATGCTAAGGGAAAAAAGACTACATTAATTTCAATGTATGGGACAATACTTGCTTATAGACTGCAATGAAATGTGATGCCACCATCAGAAGCATGACAAGACAGTACCTCTCAGATATTTAGAGTCTGTGTAAAAGATAATTTATGCATTTTTGTTCTTAGTCATGCATTACTTGAATTTCTAAGTACATGTATGCACATATGTGTTTAGGGAACAAGGATTAGCATAGACGTTTAAATAGTGTGTAGATTGCCTTCTATTACAGCAAGACATTATTATATATTAGAATTCATAATGGGAATGGATGAAAACTAAAACTTGCTGGTGCTTATGCAAAAAAAGATTTAGTAGCAAAAATTATTAGGAAAAGAGTACAGAACAAAACAGAAAACTACGTTACCTTGTAAGGACGCAGTGCAGTTTATAATTAGAGTGCTATAGGTGCATCCATATTCCCTTCTCTCTACTCCTTACCTTCAAAGGACATGTTAAGATTTGGTAAGATAGAAGAAAAACAATACAGAAGGGTGGTTGGGCTTCTAGAACAAAAAGAGATTATTTAGACATGTAGCCTGGAAAAGACATTTGAGAGGGTAATGTGATAGAGAATTTGATGGATCATGGAAAGGACAGGAGTGGTTAAAGGGGAAGAACTTTCAGTGCCAATGACAAATCTATGGGTCATCAGATAAAACTAGGAGGTAGTTAATTTAAACAAACTAAAGAAGAATATTTTGCACAGGCAGTTACCAAGCTAATGTTGAGGGATAGTGAGGTACTGTACTAGATAAATTCAAAAATTATTGATATGTTAAGTCCCAAAGGTAAAGACCAGTAGAAATTCCATGAGTGTACTGTAGATCTCTGGGGCTGACCGTGCCTATTCTTTTTCTTACTCTTTAGTGACCACCATCAGGGAATTTGTTCTGTGGCTATACCATATGCATTTTATAGAGTACTTGAATTCTAGCTGCATCTGAAGGAAGTGAGGGAAGAAAACTGTCAAAAACATTCAAGACAGTAATATAATTTGCATTATTCTAGTAAATTCATCATTGCTTTTTTTTGTTTTTTTTTTTAAATGAAAGACATTTTAAAATTATACTGCAATTCCACATTTTTTGGAAATATGTACATTATCTCTAAAGCAAATGAATAGGATCACAGAATCACAGAACAATTTGAGTTGAAAAGGACCTTTAATGACTGCTTAATCTAATGCCCCTGCTATGAGCAGAGACACCTTTGATTTAATGAGGTTATTAAATCCCATCCACATGTTCTTTGAACATTTGCAGTAATGGACATCCACAACTTCTGGATGTATGGACAGCTAATTAGTACAGAATGGATGGATAACAATTTGGTACAGATTCTGTATTTTGATTTTATTTGCAAACTAATGATGAATCACAACTTTAAATAAAGTTTAAAATGTTACTAATAATATTACTGTTTTAAAAGCAATAATTTACACACTAAAATAATTTGTGTCTTCTCTTTTGTGTTTAGTGAAAAGACTCAGGTACCTACATGCTAGTAAGCATTTGTTGTCCAGACACAAAGAGGCTTCCCTGACTAAGCATGGTGCTTGAAGATTTGGCTGAAAGTTTGAAAAGCCTCTTGTCATTATGTATGACTGTTGACACTCAAAGATAAAACTAGTGCCTGGCTTTTTAAATATTTAGGCTGTTAACCAACCTTATCAAAATGAAATATTTAAGGTAAAACTCAAAATTGTTCAGAAGTTTAAAGACAAAAACTTAGGAAAAAGGGAGCTAGGCAATGAATGCAGTATATTAAGAATTTCTCTCCTTTTCTTTTTGTACACAATCATCAGTACCACTTTTATCCTCTTAAAGGAGATGTGATGACTAAATAGCAATTTAAAAGAAATGACCAGGGAGAAATTGATATAAACATTGAATTCCATCAGCTGAATCTGATTTCTCTGAAGTTTAGCAAATATATCTTTAATAAGTGCAGTGTGCCTCACTTATTCTGAAATTGCTGAAAGTGATGTTTTCATACAGTAGTCAAAAATATTTATAGCTTTCACTTTAAAATGTGTCATATTAAATATTAAAAATTAAATTAATCCACAGCTGTTTGTTGTGCCCAGTTTCAATTCAAGAATTAGACGCTCAGACTTTTCAAAGTCCTTTCTTTTTTCACCAGAACATCATTAATGGCAGTCAAGAATCTCCATCTATCTACCTCCGCTACATAATTTCTGTCCTAAATTCTGCTTATTGATTTCCTTGGCAAATGGTAGCCCTGGTAAGACTAGCAACAATGATTGCCACTCAGTTGTAACTTATGGACAAATCCCACGTTCTGTTGCTGACCTGAAATGCCCAGGTTATGTAAACAAAAGTCTTGTGTGCTTAAAAAAATAACTTTGCCCTATGCATTGCATGTGTCAGTCTCTTTTTTAAGACTTATCTGAGCCTCACACTGCCCCAAAGATAAGCTATATCAAAACTATTTGAAATTGCATGATCATAAATCCTGATTAGTTCTACCAGATATGTATATGGCACCTCAAATTATCTTTCATGGGTTTTCCACATATGGTGTCCTTAAACTTACAAACAAATATGTACAGTTGGACTGCTGGGTAGCAGTCAGTATCTCAAGGGACTGCAAAAGAATAATTGAAAGCATTTTTGCATCTTGCAACCAGTCACAAGTACTGTCCAAATTATTTCCACTTGAGGTGGAATTACTGATGCAGCCATCCAGCTTGTAAGGAAAGCATAATTAGAAAAAAAAGATCAATAGAAACCTACCTAGTTGAAGCAGCTAACAGATGTTTCTGATGATAAGAAATTAGGCATTACAAAATTTGTGGGACATGGAAGTAGTGAGTATTTTTATGTGTGCAACGTTTCAGACTGGGAAAACCCACTACTAAATGGTCTATGACATATTTATATTGTTGATGTCCTCGTAAAAATACAGAATTACTACTGTAAACTAAAAATTCAGTGAAATATCTGGGCAAAACTGCAGCCTAACACTTTTAGAGAGCCCAAACTCCTACAACATTTGAGCCCCAAAGCAAAAAAAACCAGTGAAAATGATGAGAATTTTTGCTTTATTTTTCCTACATCTCATTTGCAACTCAAAGTTCTGGTCTAAAGCCCAGTATGAAAGTCTTCTTTGTGTTTTATATTGGTTTTTGAATAAGCTTTTCTCTCTGTCTCTCTTGGTACCTTAATGTTTTTTCTTCAACAGAGTTCACCTATTTCACCTATTTCATCTATTACAACCATTGTCTGGTTACCTCCAAAGCTGATTTACCTTCAGTTTTGATGGCAGCAAGATTTACTTTTTTGGGTCACTATTCAGAGAGCTTGGATTTCTGTTTCTCATATCCTAAAAGATATTTGTCCGTACTAATAGTGGTTTATTAATTATGAAGTCAGTGACAATATTCCCACAGCATATTTGCAATATGATCAGATTAGTAGTTCAATTTGAGGTAGAAACTTCCAGGGGTAATGGTTTAAGCATTATTAAATTGCACTGTCAGGAGCATTTTGGTCATGAAAAGCCATGCTGTAAAAGTTGTTGTAAAAGGATGCCTTCTAGTTAATTCTCAAATCAATTGTGCTGTTCTTGGTAAATGAAAAGCTTTGTTTTTTTAAAACATTATTGCTGTCTAATTTCCAAGGGAACTGAAAGAGACCAACAGAAAGACAAAGGTAAAGAGCAAAAAGGCTGACACAACAAAGTAAATGAGAAAGATGAGATTAGTGAGGCTCAATGTGTAAACAATGGCACCTACATCAAAGCTCACAGTGTCTTGACAACCAAAACAAGTACAGTTTTGAATTGGAGTTGGAAGGGAAGAATTCAGTTGAAGATTAGCCTACTTTGCTGAAAACCATAAATACTTAGTATTTTTCCTTTAAAGTAGCTGTGAATTGTTGTGTGTTTCCAAAGTGTTTCTAAAATAGTGGCAATGCTTCCAGTGCATAGATAGACCACATGTATTGTATACATTGCAAGTAAATACAGTTTACTTGGGCATAGGAATCTTTCTATTTCATGTGATATAAAGTGTGATAGGCATGCTAAGAATATAGCTAAAGCATTAAAATGGAAATGGAGAAATGAAATTTACTAAGTGCTCCAGTTTCTGTATGAATTGCAGCAAAACCTGGGCCGATTTAAAGATGAATTATAATGTGAGAAGAAGGGTAGAGACGATGATTGATTTACATGAAGGAATGTCCAAGCTCTATTTCAAAATGCAGGTACTCTGTCTATGACTGTCAAGCATCCCTTTGTACTGCTGATATCAAATTGTATGCCTTCAATATGAGATGTACAGTGAAACTTTATAATCTTTTTAGTAGTTTGCAAAGGAGGTCTGCAAAGGATAATATTTTGTTAGAAGAAGAATTCTAGCGATGCCTTGGAGTAGCTACCTAGACCAGAGGCTAGACAAGGTTGAGAGAATAAAGTAGATGTTTATTAAAGCCCTCAATAGACACATCTTGGCAGTCAAAAGCTTCCGAGAGGGGCTATACTCAAGATGAATGGTGGTCACAAGTCTTTCAGACAGATTAAAGTTTGGTCTACTTACATATCAGGGGTTAATCCTCCAATTACAGCTTCAGGTAATGAAGTCATATTCCTCCAGTTTGCTTCCCATCCCAATTCACTTTTGTTTATTCATTTTGGGGCCTGAGGCACCAGCATGTCCTTGAATTTCAGGCTTAGGATTGTTTTGTCTGACCAAAATGTGAAGACAATTAGCTAACACTCCATATGGAGTTCAGAGCTATACAGTCATACAGTCCAGGATATGAAAAATATAAAAGCTAAAATCCTAAGGCATCATTAGTCCATCACTTTTTCACGATTTACTGTAAAAAGACAGTATGTAATGATAACCTATACTGAATCATTCATGTTTCTCATAAGTTGAATCGGAGCAGCTCTCAGGAGAATAAATTCCTTGTTGTAGCTGTACCCTTCTGCATTTACCCTCTTCTGCTGAAGACTGATCAGGGTAGTAACTTTGATATGCCTTCTTGTGTGCCATTTATGCACTTACATTTGAATCCAATCCAGTAGTACACTCCAATTACCCATGAAATAGCAATTGTGAAAACAAAAATCTTTGTACATTTTCACCTTAACACCAAAATTCATACTCAGACTGCAGGAGCTGTTTGCCAAAAGTAATTTGTATTAACATCATATATTTATGAAACTTCTAGTTGGTTGCAACTTTGTAATGACTTTCTGCTTATTTTTGCTATGATATCACAGCTTTCTTCCTAATATGGTAGAATTAGGATTAGGTTTTGGGACAGTGCCACCCAGTGAGGTCAGATTCTTTACTAATTCCATCCATCTCATGTGATGTAAAACTAAATTAAGGCCAAGAATACCAGGCAATGTTTCCATGTATGGGCATTCCTCTGTGTAACAATGGTAGAGAATATCATACAAGAGAAGAATTTACTGTCTTAATTGCTGCATGCAGGAACACACAATATGAATGGTCTGTCCAGGTATCCAAAGAATAATTTGTAAATATTTTGATGGTGGAGTTTAACAAGCAAATTCTCCCTGATAGTGTACTGTGGGAGTATTTCTCTGAAATATTCTTTAAGGATGTTCCCCTCAGGTCTCATGAAACTCATCAGGCTTGATGAATATTGTATGGCAGAAATTCCTGATTTACTGGCAATGCTTTTTTGCTGAAACACTCGCTTGGGCCCTGAATCAACAGACATTTAAAGGAATGCTGTGGTTCAAGGCTGGAGCAGTCTTGCTTCTAAAAATATCACTTTAAGATAATCAAATATATTACCTTTCTTTATGATGTCAACACTGACAGCTGGGAAAATCTGTATGGAGTTACACTGACATTGAAGCCCTCAAGATTTGAGCCCCTCAAGACCTGAATCAAACTTTGCAATTTTTTTCAAGTTAATCGTTAGCTTAGTTATTAGTTATGACTAAGCAATTCCATTTTGAACATTGTATGCTTGACTAATCTATTGTTTTAAGTAAAAGGGAAGGCAATCCCAAGATGAATTGGCTATCTAGATGAAAGCTACCAGGAGTGAAGTCAGCAGAACTGAGCTGACTAAGGTGTTTCAGACATTGGGAGATCATGTCCAGCAAGACATTGACCACTTAAAATAAACCCCAGACTCAAATGGAGGGAAGAATTGCTCATGTGGATTAATTAGCATGAGATGTCAGAGCTGTAACAAGTAGGAGTTTGAGTACTAACTGATGAAATTATTCTGCAATCTGTAACCAGAGAATGCTGATGCCTTTGTTAAAATCGATAAGCAATGTAAAATTTTGGTGATCAGGGAGCCAGACTTCTACCACCCAGCTCCCTACTTAGCGCATAGTAGAATAAAAATTAGAAATACCTCTCCCTGCAGTGTGAGTTGGCACTTTGCACTGGGTAACGAGCCTGCATTTTGGACAACAATATCACTGAAAGGATAGAATAACCAGATAACTTGCTTTGGAGTGCTAAACAATGTGATTTCTTTTGGTTTTTTTTGCACGCTATGCCACAGGAATCTTTCTTTGGGTAGTTAATATTTTTTGACATAATAAAGAACTTGGGCCAGGCAGTGTGCTGAGCATTGTTCTAAAACTTAGTGACAATGATGAATCCAGCATATTTCTATATTAGAAGCTGAGCCTTTACTGTGCAAGTTTTTGACATGAATGACTCATATAGTCTGTGAAGCTACGGTAGAATTGGCATGCAAGGAATTTTAAGAGATGTAATTGAAAAAATCAAAACTGACTTGATGCTTGCCTTTTCATATACATAAACATAATTTTCCAAACAAGGTTTTTGAACATATTTGCACAGTATAACTAATGACATGGCTAATTTCTATCCATGTGTGTCCATGGTGCTTTACTGATGTCATGGAAGAGACTGTGGACAAAAGTTTACCAGGTTCACACACAACAAGATAGAGAGAGGCATAAGGAAAAAAAAAAAAGCCTTAAAATTTGCTGTTACTTTCCTCATAAGCTCTCATTGTTTTACAAACAATAAAAACAATGATTCAGATCTGTGAGCTGCCATTTGAGGACTGGGAGCACGTGCATGTTTACCCTACTGTCTGTTTATCTTCTGTGGAGATATTAATCAAACTCTCATTTTAAATCTTCCTGGCTTCCAAATAAGACAGAATGCAAAATATTCCATAAATAATGCATTTTTTCAAAAGGAGTTGAAAAATCTACTTTATTTCCAAATGTTTTGAGGCTTCTGGACATGCTAGGCGCATTTGCAGTAAAAATGCTAAAGTCTGTATTGGGGGAGGGAGGAGAAATACCTAACTACAACTAGAAACTTCTAACTACCTGGAGAGAAGTTATTGCAGATTTTGCAACATTAATAGTGATAGGAAGGTGTTGTGACCAGCCTTCTTGTAATCCAGTGGTAACTCTTACAGTTTTTCTTCCACAGTGATTCACCTTGAAATAGAGTCTATTGACACCTTTTTCCTCTGACTTTCCTTCCTCTAGGAAACAGATAGGCAGTCCAGAATACCATTTGGGTTGACAGTTTTTATACTTTATGCCAGTGTATTCTAGTATACTAAAATGTATTTCCTTCTTGTGGAAAGTATCTAGGCTCTCCATAATCAATGATACATCAAATAAATAGGATATAGTTTTTTGAAATCTATACTACTTCGAGTTCTCATGAGTTCTCAAAATACCTGCAAAGGGATTTAGGTTTAACCTAGCTGAAGATCTTGTCAGAAGTGCCAAGTGGCTATAGATGAAGGGCAATGCTCCCTGTCAGATGAGTACATAATGCAAAATTGGGTCCAGTTGTTTTCCATTGTATGCCTTTATACTGCCCACTGCTTCCAGTAAAACCAGTCTATTTTAAACAAATTGCAAAATGAGGAGTATAACCAGACAAATTATCTCTGCTGCTGGTAAATCCTCTGTGTGTTCCCAAATATGTTCAGTGTGACACTGAGTTTTATCATAGATTTGCTCCAAGTACAATGAAGTTATGTGAACAAGCTTCTGTTTCTAACATGTTTTTAAAAACAGATATGAAGTATTTATTGTTTATGTTTACCTATGTTTTAAGTAGTGGCCTTGGCTTTCCAAGATAGTCTCTGTGTGCACATACCTGTCACAATGTGCTTTGTTTTTGTCCAGTCTTGAGGCACACCATAATTAGAGTGATTTATAATAATGGTCAGTCACAAAAACTCCCCTTCTTTTCAGTAACAAATATGTCCAAAAACATTTATAAAGATCTGAGACCATACAAAAATTCAGATTCCAATGAACTTGAAGGCATGGGAAAGTATTAGACTGTACATTTCAGAACAATGTTATATAGGCACTACTGGCATAATACATTAGGATTTTTTTATCTAATATTTTGAAGTTTTAGTGCTGTGATATTCTTGGTTAAATTTTGTTTATTTAACCCACACCATGCTAGAAAAAGCCTTTGTAAATGCTCTTGTATTTTGAAAAGAGAACGTAAACATTTCTCTTGGCCTCAATTTTCCAGTCTGTGTAATTCAGGGATGGCTGTGAGGTGTCAAATCAAGGCTCTTCATGTTTTATTCTTAACTTGTAATTAGAACAAAATTGTTCTAATATGTGTTCTAATGTGTGCTATTTGAAATCTAACTAAATCAGAGCTTCTTATATCAGGTCTTCAAGTGATACACTGTCACACCAAAAGTTCCAATTTGTACTATGTCCTCAAATCATATACACCAGTGGCACAAGTCCACTATTATGTCTTTTGATAATTTCACATCTGTGTAGGCTGACCTAAATCTCAGTCCCCTGCACTTTCAGTTGCACACAGTGCCCAGCACAGCTGGAGGTCTTTGTTGCTGGATTTCTCAGTATCAGATTCCTGATGCTCTTGCCTGCTGAGCTCTGGAGGTGCTGGGAGGATTAGGTGTAGGGGAATAATGTATGTGCATCCCACAGAAAGATGTCATATTGCCAAGCAAGTCTGTGGCTCTCGGTGTAGGCACTGGTCATTAGGTATGTTAGGCTGAAACCCAGCCTCAGTGCAAGAGACTTGGCAGATCTCTGTGTGAATTGTTTCACTCTCATTGAGAGTGTGTGGTAAACACTCTGGCTAGATGACAGGTGTCTACCAAAACCCCTCTGTTGCTGTGATCCTCAGCTGGGAAGGGGAGAGAAAATACAGCAAAAGGCTTATGTGTGCACATAAGGACAGGAAGAGATCACTCACCAATTACCTTCACAGTCATAATAGACTCTGGTAAATTAGTTTAACTTTTTACTCTACAAATTAGAGTAGAATAATGAGAAATAAAACCAAATCTTAAAAACATGTTTCACCCATCCCTCCATCTTTCCTGGCCTTAGCTTTACCCCAAATTCAGTCCCTCCTCCCCTCCAGTGGCACGGTGGGGTGGGCTGTGGTCATTCCATCACACTTTGTTTCTGCTACCTCCACAGGCTTCTCACACTCTTCTCCAGTGTTTGCTGCCTCCCACAGGAGACAGAACTCCATGAACTTGTCCAGCATAAGTCCCTGTCACACAGGGCAGTCCTCCAGGAACAGTTTGCTCTGTGTGGTTCCATACCACAGGGTGCAGTCCTTCAGGGATGCATGGCACTGGTGTGGACTTCTCTCTGTACAGTGCCACAGGTCCTGCCAGCAGCCTGCTCCAGGACAGGCTTCCCAAGGGGGACCATGCTTCCTCAGGCACTCCCACTGCTCCAGCATGAGATCCTCCATGGGCTGCAGGGGCACAGCTGCCTCACCATGGGCTGCACCTTGGGCTGCAGGGGAATCTGCCTTGGACACCTCCTCCTATTTCTTCTTCACTGACTGCAGTGTCTGCATGGCTGTTCCCATTGTATATTCTCACCTTTTCTGGCTACAATTTGCTTCTATGCAGTAACTTCCTTTCCTTCTTAAATCTGTTGTCCTCCAGGCACTACCACCATTGTTGAGGGGCTGAGCCTTGGCCAGTGGCGGGTCTGTCTGGGAGCCAAGAGGCATTAGAACCATTAGACACCTAGGAAACTTATGGCAGCTTCTCACAGAAACTACTCCTGTACCTCCCTGCTACCAAAACCCTGCCATACAAAGCCAGCACACAATAACAGCTGCTACTCTGTGCAACTCTGACCTGTGTCCCTGGGAGTAAATACTGGTTTTGCTACTGACTGCAGAGTTACTCTTGGATTAGGCCATAAACAGAATGCAAACCAAACTAACATTTTCTTAGGGCAGTATTTTGTGTTTGTGCATCTCCATGTATGAGTGTATGTATGTATTCTGTACCTTGAAACATGCCCTTGAGATAAAACATATGCTTCTCATTAACTTAAAGTATCCTTCGTCTATTGATTAACTTGGAAAACTTGTTCTCAGTTTATTTCTTTTTGTTGCTTTTTTTTGCACATGCTGTAGGAATAGAGGTTTGTAACTTTTCTAAGCTGTTGCTCTCTATCACTTGAGTTGGTAGCTCCAAATGTCCATATAAATGTTTGGATTTCTGTCTGGACTTCTGAACATCAATTGGAATTGTCATGAACTTGTCTCAGACCATGGCACCTAATTAAGAACTGCTAAGTTGAGGCAAATGGGGGAGCTGAAGTTGTTCTCACCCCAGCAACAGGAGTAATGCTGCCCAGAAATCTGCAGCTTTTGCTGAGAGTGGAATGCAGTAATTGTTAGCAGTTTATTAGTTTGTGCCTCTTTTAAATTTTGCTTTCTGGTCATATTTCCTTACTGGTGTGTACCATGATTTTAATTTGATTTTGTTGTGGCCACTTGAGGTAGTCTTTTATCTACACTGAGAAGTTATAACTATAATATCATCAGGAGTAAAAATTTAGGTTTAGTCATTGTGGGAATCACTGAGCATGGGCTAATTTTCTTGTTAGTTATTTCCTAGTCCATAAAACTTTTAAATTATACTGGATTTGTACAATGAGGACTGGCATTCTGCCACTCCTATGTCTCTGGATATATCCAAAGAGAACAGATTAACCCTAATAGGTCTGTTCTTTAGCATAGCATACCAGATAATGTGCCATATAAATTATTAATTGCCCATATAAATGGATCCAAATTCTTCCCCATTCCTCTGTATTGCACAACGAAAAAAGACAGTCAGTGTAAGGTCATCTGTGGAGACTTCACTTGAAAGTAAATTCATCTACTCTGTTGTCCAAAACTGGGAGGTTTCTAGTATTGTGAACATCCAAAATACATGGTGAGAAAGCCATTATTTCAAATGAATGATCTTTCCCATACGAGGAAAGGCAATGAAAACACACAGTAAATTATTACCTGGAGGCAGCTTTTCCTGGGTGGTGACTACAGAGACAGTCTAGATAAATAGCCTAGATACATCAATTTTAGAATATGTAGTTGAATGAAACAATTCTGTTCTCTGTGTGGATGGCTTTGTACCGTACTCATTCCCCACAGGTTGAGGCAATGAATCTTGCAGCTGCCACAGCTCCACAGGGCTAATGGCAAAATACGTTTAAAGAAACAGATTCAAGTAATTACATCCCTTGCTTTCTAATAATGATGCTCCAAACACAGCCTCTGGCTCAGCAAGTTAATAACTTGTAGGTGCCAGAAGATAGGAAAGTGTCTCATAACTTACCCCCACTTAGACATTATGTGTTCTTAGTTAATATCTCCAATAATTTATCCCCCCAAAATGAGCAAGATTTTCAAGTCCAATCACATTACCCAGCCTCAATAGCATCACAGAACAGGATACTATGGACAAAGTTCTGCCATCTTTGCTTATTTCTTAAAAGCATCTGGATTTTTACTGATCATGAATCCTCTGTAGCCATTTGTACTTTCTTGAAAACTTAGTGTAAAATATCACCATAGTGATTGGTCACTGCTTTACATTTGCTTTGGATGAGGATAAGTGAAAACAACAAAAAGCAGCTGAAATTTATATCTATGAAGAAATATTAATTGTGGCAAGAAAGAAGAATAAATTTCAACACAGCATAAATAAATATAAATAAAAATAAAATAAAAAATAAAAACAATGGGAATAAAAAGTAGAAAGTGAAAATGTTTTGGGGAGGACAAAAGAGAAGTCACAGAGGCAAAATGAGTAGAAATGAATACTTGAGACCTAGATCAGCAAATGAGCTAAAGCTAAATAAAAAATATTTCCTACACTGAAGACAGATGCGTGCCCATTTCAGAGTATTTTCACTGGATCATAACAAGACTTCAGGGAGCAGCATGAATACTGTCAACAAAAACAGTGAGCAAAGTATGAGGCTGAAGGAGGACTGGATACTCAAAGACAGCATCTGGTAGTGGTTCACTTGAGGAAAATGAGTAAAATACTCTGGTTTCTGTAAACAGTTTTAGAGTCCAGTTGTTGGGAGGTTTTTGTTGATTTTTTTTCTCTTAATAAACTGTGGGCAGAACTTTGTTGATGGACAGCACTGCTCCATGAGGCTGATGAAAGGGCATCCCTGTTTAGTATAGATAAATTTTTCACCAGCCATGCAATAATAATTGAAGTGAGAAATATTTCCCTGAGATGAATGGCCTTGCAGGTGGTCTGGTGACCATTTGCCTTACAAGATCATTAATCTTACTTATGCGCTGTGCTTCAGTTATCACTGTTGTTAGAGGCAGAGTGTGGAAATAACCTGGGGCCATTCATTGTTATAGGTTGTAGGCTGAGCTTATTGACCATTCAAAAATACATCTACATTAGAATAACTGATATCCATATTTAGACAGAATATATTTTCACTGTCAATTCAGTATTCTTCTGTGGATTTTATGATGTAAGCATGAGTCAGTTTGAAACATTTGAACTGTCTCTCAGTGTATTATTGAAGAAATGTATTTTGGCATATATCCCTCACTATTGTGGTACAGTTTTTTTAAATAATTACAGATTTTTAGGCATATGATTTTATACTAATGTTTGCACAGTATTTGTCCTGCTTGCTTTACACAAATGTTTTTTTTACAAAAACCTTTAATTTTATCTCTGTTTTAATTTTTATAATAGGGTAAGAGACAGATGAAATCTTGTAAATTGAAGAATTGTCTTTAACTCTTGTTATTATCACATGCATATAAATAATAATTCAGTGATTTTTTTTTTTTCTAGTGCAAATAGTTATATGCTAGAAAACCTTTACTTAAACTTCCATGAATTTTTGTTTGGATATATTAGAAATGGCCCTTTGCCAAAATCCCAGAAAAAAACTGGATATACATATAGGAAAACTGAACAAGATTCAAAATCCAAATATTACCTATTTTATGGCTCAAACAATTTTTTTTATCTGAAGCACATTTGCCTTTGGAATTTTTAAAAATAAAATTATTGCAGAGGAGTCATCCTTTACAACAGCGACAACAAAATGGCTTGGAAATTAAACATCAATGTCCTGGAAATTAAAAATATCAACACTTTGAATCTGTTTTTCTCAGGTATATTTTAAATCTGAGTTATGCCAGTTGCTTTGACATTTATCTTACTAGCAAGAATTTATCTTCTTGACCCTTTGATGTGTTCTGGTGAATATTTTTAAAGGCATTAGTACTTTCGGATTGAGGATGCAAAAGAAACAGATGTCCTACCAGAGCTGTGATATGATGAACAGCGCCTCTGTAAAGATCAGTTACTTCCGTAAGATCCAAAATGTATTATGGAAGCAAAGAGATTACTATGGCTGTTATTTTTCCTAAGGGAAAACTGAGCATATTCATCTGTGGATTTTATTGAACACATTCGTGTATTTTATTGCTGCATAGAATGGTTTGGATGGGAAGGGGCCTTAAAGATCATCCTGTATGAACCTACCTGCCAATGACATTTTCCTTTAGACCAAGTTGCTCAGAACTCCATCCAGCATTGAACACTTCCACGGGTAGGGCAGTCACAGCTTCTCTGGACAATCTGTTCCAGTGTCTCACTACCCTCACAGTAAATAATTTCTTTCTAATATCTAATCTAAACCCGCCCTCTTCCAGTTTAAAGCCATTTCTGCCTGTCCTATTGTGATGCCCTTGTAGCCCCTCCTTAGCACCCTATGGAAAGGTGCTCTAAGATATCCCTGGAGCCTCTGCCTCTCCAGACTGAACAACCCTAATTCTCTCAGGCTGTCTTTGAGGGCAGAGGTGCTCCAGACCTTGGGTCATTTTCACTTTCCTTGTCCAACTTGCTCGGACAGATCCATGTCCTTCCCCTCTTTTAGGCTGCAAGGCTGGACATAGTACCCAGGTCTCATGAGAGCAAATATATATTTGTGTGTGTGCATATTTGTGTGCAGGTACATGCAGGGGTACAAAAGAATGGGAAAGCCATGATCAAATACAATGTACAAAATATCAATCATTCACAATCTAACCTTTTAGAAGCTGAAAAGTAATGTTTTATGAAGTGTACTTAGCTTATCTACAGACCCGGCAGATCCAGAAAACTATTTTATTTAGAAAAATATTTGTTCCTTAGTCTTATTCACAACATCAATAGGATAAATCTGTTTGATTTTCTATGGCTAAAAATATTACTGGGGAAAAAAAAGTCTTTATGACATTAAGCCTTATCTGCTTTGGTTTGCATCCTGTTTTATATTGCCTAGATCCTTCTTTGTGATAACATCACAGAAATACAATTATGATGATTTTCACCTGAGGGATAGGTTACAGGGAGCTAATGTTCTTGTAGCAAAAATATAAGGAGAAAATAACTTAGATACAGATGGAATATCTGCAGAGGTGTTTCTAAGTTGACACCATCTAGAGGTTTATATGGTGGCTCTGCTATTTTCTGAGGATAAGTAATTACAATGAGCTAGATAATAAATTTACAGAGAAACTGTCTAGGATTTAAAAGTGCAGTGGACAGCTCTCAAAGACCAAAATGCCATCCAGTATCTTTTTATTAAGAAATATAGAAAGAACATAATTTCTGATAAGCAATTTTTTTAAATAAAAGAGGTTGTATTCAGCAAAGATTTGGAAACAAGCTTTGGAACATTGCATTTTAAATATGGAAGCTAGGATCATCACAGAAATGAAAAAAATATTCAACAGATTTAATCTCCCTGAATCTGGGATCCAGTTGTAGCTTGCTCTCATCAGCTCTCATCGCTAGTGTGTTCACATTTAGATTTGCTCTGAAGCTCAAACAATTATTTGAGGCCAAGACTGATTTCTGATGATTGTGTCTTGCTTTTCCATTGGTTTTAAATTATTTTGAAATTTAATGTACTTTCTGGCTTGACTTGTCCTGTGTTGAGTCCTCTTAATACTCTTTTTGAGAACTGAGGAGCAGCACCACCTGGTTACTAAGAGGTATCTTTTACCTAACAAAGTTTCTGGCCAGTATAAGCTCTCCAAAGTGCCAGATGGTTGAACCCACATTCCATCCCATTTCTTTCTCAAGTCAGGGTCGAGTTTAAATGGCTGCAACACGTTAACATTGAGTAGGTTTTGCAGTCACACATTCTGGTTTGTGGAAGCCTGCCCAGCGCCACTAGTAGATCTCCACTGTGTGTTGTACTGAGCTCTTCACAAGGAAAACTACCGGTGCTGTAGGACCATTGATAACTTTTCCAGCATTCAGCTCAAGGCTTTAGTGTAAAGAAGGTGTGTTTAAGTTAGATATGCATTTTCCTATAAGCGTAGTGAAACATGGGTGCAGGTTGCCCAGAGAGCTGGTAGGTACCCCGTCCCTGGAAACAATCAAGGTCAGGCTGGGTGGGTCTTTAGGCAACGTGATCTAGTTGAAGATAGCCTAGTTTATAGAAGGAACCTGGACTAGATACCTTTTAAAAGTTCCTTTCAAATCAGCTTTTCTATGATTCTTTGTTTTATGTGACTATGGTTTTAAACATAATTTCTCTAGCATCAAATAGCAAAGGAATGAGTCTTGTTTAATTGAAGATTGTATTATTGTGTTAGTACAGTCTGTAATAAACTGAGAGGAAGCTTTACCAGCTTCATGACTAAGCAGTTTTACCTCCACCTGTCCTTTATGCATTGTAGACACTGGTGCTTTAAAAATGCTGTGAATGAGCAGCAAACTGAGACTTGATTTGTATTATTGTTGAAATGAAATGCCCATTCTCTATTATATACATGAATTCTTTATTAAGCATAGAGGAAGATAACATCCTGGCTCATTTAGCAGGTTGTCTAAACAAACAGGCAAAATGACACATCCTGGATGACCAAGCATTAAAATGTGATGAATTCAACCCATCCATGCATTGCTGAGGTGCTTGTTGGAAGGCACTATCAGCACACCTGAACTGCAGAGCGCTTCTGCTCTGTGAAAGCAGTTTTCTATCGTGTATTCTGGCCCAGCTCTATTCATGGAGCTCCCTCATATCAGTAAGATATGCAGAATTGGGGCAGAATATGCAATAATACAGCAGATATTATAGGGCTCCAGTATGGTGCCTGAAATGTGTTGCCATTAGGCTGGTACTTCTTAAAACAATGCAGAAGAATCCGTCATTACTCAGGTAACAGGTGTATTTTATTGATATTGCATATTTAACTTCTGTGGAATTTTTTAAAAAAATGCATGTAATTATATATATTCCACATAAAAAATGACAAGCCATCTGATTTTATTTGAACTACAACAGAGATGCAACCACACCTGCGGCATTTTCATATGACGTACCTGTCTGATAAATGAAGAATAAAGCTAGAAGCCAAGTTCTTGCAATCTGAGGGACAGTCTGATATTTGTAACTTTGATTTTTTTCCTGTGTCCTTAAGAAAAAAGTGTAAGAATGTAATGAGTCAGGTCGGGCATTTGCTGATTAAGTATAGTAAGTATACTGGGCCCTAAAATGTCTCTGTTGGAATACACTAATGGGAGCTGTAATTTGATCCATCTTCTCCTCTGAGATATCTAGTGAAAAAGCAAAGAATATAGTCTCAGAGCACAATTTTTATAAGGTACTTCCCAGTTACAATTGGAGTGTCTTGGGTGCTCTCATATTATCATGTACATTGCCTACCGTAAATACATATTTCTGTAAATATAAAGATGCTTTTTTTTCTCTACTGCGAGTTTATGTTTAGAATCTGGTTTAGGTTTAGATTTTCTGTGATAGAGGCATAAAAACGGCATATAACGCTGTTATAGGTAGAACATTTATATGTTTCTCATTCATATAGCATGATAATATGATGATTTCTCTTACTCCCTTCAGCTGATAGATTCTCTCAAAGCAGCAGGAACAGTAGTCACAACACTAGTGTGTGCAAATGGTAGGCAAAAGTCACTGTTGTGAAATTTGCTCAGCTTTGCTTTTTCTGTGGGAAAAGACCCCAAAATACAGAAAATAAATGAAAGGGTTTACAGGATCAGTAAATGATCTTTGTGATCATGGCCTGTCTTGAGAACTATAATCAACACTAGTAATCGCAAGCTAGTTATTCTGGGTTTCTAGGAAATTGTAATGAAAAGTGGCTGGGAAATCAAGAAAATATCTTAAAGTGTAAATGATAAGGGTATATTCTTGCTAAGAAATTGCAAAAGTTTAACAATTTCCACTTGTTAATGTTAGGGTTTATTAATATTTATGAATGTATATTTATATTTATTTGTATTTATTAATAATAACACATTATACAGCTATTTATCTACTCATTACTTATTGTCAGTATATTAATCAATAACACTGTATGTGTTAGTATTTATTTTATATATTTATGTATATTTAGTATTAATATTTTCTTGCTGAGAATTCATCCCCACTAATAAATTATAAAGAAATCTAAAGCTTAGTCACTTTGCAGAAGGACAGAGGACTGAAAAAGAAAGAAAGTGACAGTGTTAGGGATTTTGTTTTACATGAAAGCAATTTGCTTTTGGAAAATGAATTTCAAAACTCTTTTTTTCTGGTATTTGGTGTGGGAAACAGTGAAGTGCCTATTATTTTAAATATATTGTTCTATTAATAGATTGGAAATACTGTTCAGAAGGAAGGCTGGCACTTTTCAGGTGGCTTTGAATATACGGTGTCCTTGGTCAGTGTTTGAATAGTGCCTCTTGTAAAACCTCTCAAAGGAGAAGGACTCTTTAAGAGAAATTTCTGCTTCTGATATAGCTACACTCATCTGATGGCAACCTGTTCTGACCTAAAACTCTTTGAACGCAGTTTAAACTTCAGTGTACTCTGAAACTTCAATTAAGCTAGAAAAAGTACACAGCAGAAGGCTGTTGTAAAAGTTATGGAAATTTCAGATAACCCTTATGAAGCAAATATTTATTTTCCATCCCTTGCCTGTTTCTTTGCTCACATAACCATTGTGCACACTGGTTACCCTCCAGCCTATTTCAGCGTACCCAAGAGCTTCTTTTGAGCTACTGAGCACCTTCCATTCCTGTTTTCAGCGCTGGTAGGAATAAAGCTTTGTCATTTCACTAAAGGTTTTAAGTTTTCTTCTAATTGTAACATCTGAAACTGATTGACAGCTGATCTTTAAATGACAGAGACTATGCCAGTAACAAATACCTGGGCTACTGGTAGGGAAGCTGTGCAGTGTATTGGCGGAAGAGAAAAGAACAAAATCCATAATGAAAAAGCCTGATGCATTTGGAAGAATGTATCAGACAAGTGTGCTAATCCTGTTTTTCTCCCTTCACACTGTTGTAGTAGGCACTGCTCACTTTTCCTCTGCTGTGTTGAGTACTGCTCTCTCCTTCATCCATAGTCAGTCAACACCTGAGAGAAATCTTCGTTGCATAGGCAAGCTGGTTAAAGTTTCAGTCTTTCTTATTCTTTTGACATCAAGGTAGAAGCCCCAGTACAACACAACCTATGAGCAATACCTGGGAACAAACTGTCATGTTTTAGGACAGTATAAGTATTTTATTTTGTTTTGAAAGTGGATGGTAAAAAAATCAAGTCTTAGTCCAGACTTAGTCCAGAATAAATATGGAATAGTTTAGTATAAAATACCTTTGAAGGAAGAATGAAAATTAAATTAGGAGAGCTGTACTTCTTCACTAGTTTTCAATTTTTCTGTGTTTTTGTGGTCAATGGCACACATATTAAAAACAGGTTTGGAATTCTGCACCTCATGGTATAGAAAGTTTAACACCTCTTCATACATATCTAAACTACTCTGCAAAGTACAGGTAGTTAAAGTAAAATAGCTTTTAACACGTTTGTTTTTGGTACAAATGCTTTCTTTTATTTTTTTTTTTTTCATTCAGTGAGCAGTCTATTGTTGCTGAGACTGGTGGAGTTTTCATCTCTAGTAAAGCACTTCTGTTTTGTAAAATGGCCATGAGATGAGACTGAAATGTTAACTGACCAGGTTATAAGCACCAAAGCTGAGAAAACACGCATAGCACAGGTGAAAAGCATTTGACAAAGATCCAAGTAGAGATCTAGATCTTAGAGGGAAAAGGGTTTTGTTTACACCATGAAGTCTGTTTGTTTCACTGATAGAACTCTTCATTCTAGACTCCTGTCCTGGTTGCATCTTTCATTCTCAGGAATAGATCCTTCATACTGATTTGCTGCTTCTGCTGTTAGTCAGTTTTAGTTTTGATATTTTTAAGCTTAAGCCTCACTTTTTTTTTTTTTTTTTGGCTTAAAGCTTAAAGCCACTTTTTGTGTGGTAGATTTCACTAAGCTTAAAAATAGGCAAGATGTATTCTCACTAAATAGTCAAAGGATAATGATAAAAACAATGTTTCAATTAATGCTATGCAAGTTAGTTTGTTTCTGTTTAGCAATTCTATTAATAATAATTATAATATTTTATAATATAATAAACTTAATTATATAATTAATATTATAATTATTATTAATAATTATAATATTAGCAATTTCATTAATAGAATGCCGTAAGGGACATAAAGGTATGTCTCGCTGGGGTTTTTTCAGAGGAGCCCCCAGAACCCCAAGGCCTTGTTGATATCCCCTCCCAACAGCACAAAACCATTGAGTTCAGCAATGGTGGTGAGCCCTGCAGGGTCTCTGCAGCTGACAGGGAGTGGGTGCATTCAGCTGCCACCAGAGGAGATGAGGGATGAGGAGCCACTCCCAAGGTGAAGAGAAAAGTGACCAGCCTTCAGGAGTGGGCACAATCTGAACCAGTGGTCCCCAAATACTAATCCTCTTTCCACTGTTGCAAAGACTGAGTCCCTCTAAATTACACCATCACTGCAAGAAGAGGAGTCTTCCTGGTGATTAATTTTGGGGTTCATATTTAGTTTTGGCTTTTAGGATGTAGCCAGATGATGTCAATAATTGACTGTATAGACGCAGTTTTGAAATTTGGCTCTGTCTATTCATTTGAGGAAGTGTTAATAAGGCCAAGAAAGAAATTACTGATGAACTTGGATAGTATTCAAGTGACTTATTGAAGCTACTACTCTTCTGATCTCTCAAAAATATGATAAATGAGGATATGAATCCTAAAAGAGCACACAAGAAAGCACTTGCCTTCAAATTTCAATGAAAATTCTGCTGTAAAACAAAAGAGGCTATAATGAATATTGGATTTGTATTACATGATAATTTGTAATCTCTGCTGAGTTGCTCTGAAGTCAGAGGCAATTCATGGAAGTTGACATTATATATATACATATATATATATATATGTATGTATGTATATATATGTATATGTGTGTGACTTTTATTTGCTGTAGAATCAAAATGACATTTGGATGCATTAAAAGTAATTAACAAGTGGATATGCTTGTGAGAAATTCACATTTGTATAAAACAAAACCAAAAAGTGCAAGTGTAGTCCTAGGCCTGTTACGACTTGACTTCTATCTTATTGTCACACGTATATGTTTACCTTGCAGTTTTTGATTAAGTATCTTAGGGGTTGAAACAGGATGATCTTTAAGGACTCTCACAATGAAAAACAATCTCTGATTTTCTCTGGAAAACCATGACATGACACCAGAACCCAGTAGAATTTAAAAGAAAAGAGTACTCAAGTCTCTCATAACACAGCTCAATAACTACTTGCATTAAACAAAGTATCAGCATTCAAAACTTCCATGAAATTGCATCCTAGCTTTCAAAGCACTGTCTTGTTTAAGCAAATTGCAGCAAAGTACTTTTGGCAGTTGCCAGGATTATTTTTATTTTTAGAAACAATATTTTTAATTCCTTGGGTAGATGAAGAATATTTACGAGCCTTTACTGCCTTGACTTACGTCAGCTGCCAATAATGTGTCAATATTTAACATTTCAAATGATAGTATAATAACTCAGTAGAGGAGTAGCTAGGGTTGCTAAGATATTGTGCTGGTGAGTATTGGTCATTTTATTTCCTTAAACTTCCTTCTTCCTCATCTTGGCAATATGAGTCCTTACTGGTGGTGCTGTCCCTAATGTATAATTTAAAGCCTCTTTACTTGCAAACATTCCAACTTAGTATCTGACAACACAACAGTCATATATCTACTGAAACTTCAAGTACATGCTCATTAACTTTAAGGCAAATTTTTTCCTGAGGTTTCTTACATCATAACTCCTGAACTCCTGAAGAATTGCTGTGAAGAAAGCAGAAAGTTGAAAGTTTGATTTATGCATTTCACCAACTTAATCATGGAAATTTAGACATCAGTTAAGTAACATGAGAATAAAAAATTCTTCTAACTACGGAAGGAATCATTACTGATTTATGACTTCTGTGACTTTTATTAATATATGTTTAATTCAGACTGAAGAACAGGAGACCTCTCTTAATTCTTTGAAAGAGACACGGAAATTAATAGGAATTCATCAACTGATGAATCTGGATGGGTTTGTACTGTCATGTATAATGATGATTACACAACAAAGAGGAGCACTAAGAGTTCTCTCACTAAGCTTTTTGTCACTGCAATAGTTGTGGATATATTTACACTCATTCACAAGTGAGACACTCCCTTACTATCAGCAAGTCCAATAAACAATGGCTTTAAAATCTGATTCCATAATATGGAGGTTTTACTGATGTTTATACTGGAAAACACAGAATAATGTTGATGGCCTTACAGGCTGATCTGCTGACATCACCCAGTCAGTGTGACTAGCAGGAAAATACATCTTTCATTTGGTTTAACAAAGATGCCCTGTTATTATCTACAGCCTAAAATAGGAATTTTTTTTCTGTGAATTGTTTGAGTGTCCTTTCAGCAAAATGATGAACATCACCTTTCATTAGACAAATGGTCCTGAGGCTTATCCTGCTGAGTCTTTTTTTTAATATTCTTCTAGGGTACTGGTATCAAATGTCTACATTTAGGCCTTCAGACCCTTGTGGGAGAGCAAGTTAGACCAAATCTGTTTCTGTCTCTATTATAGGTACTGTTTTTTTTTAAAGTAGCTGTTTAGGACTGACAAAAAGTGTTGTCTTGATTCTGCTAGCAATTCACCATCCATCAGCACCAGCAAAGACCAGGGGCATGGAATCAGCTATCCTAGTTCATACTGTTGAGTCAGTCCCCTGGTATCTCATCTCAGGGTGACATGTGAGTTAATAAATCTATCTGTCTACATCCACAGAGCTAGAAAAACAATCACAATAACACATATCTCATTCATGAGTACTGCAACTCCTCCTGACAGAACAGTACATTACCCTACACGTCAAGGATATGTCCTGACTGTGCCATGAACTACCTTATCTCCACAGATTCAGGGAGAGCCTGATATACTGCTACATGAGAAACCTCAGAGGAGAGACATTACTGAAAAAGGAATGCTCATCCTTTGTATTTTTGTGCTGTAGCAACTTATGGTTTGAAATCAAGGTGGGCTTCCAGCTGATTATCTTGATAACACTGGTGTTTTTAAATGATGCTGTGTAATCGCTGTGAAGTTCTCACAGTTTGCTGCAGGACAACCAACAGGCTTTCTTTTTGAGCCATTATTTCAGGTAGGTGGAAAAATACAACCAGGCAGCCTTGTGATTGCAAAAGCCTTTCTTTCTTTTGTAAACAAGTCACAAAGAGCCTCCTACTACAGTTACAAAGGGAAAGACATAAATGAGAATTTTTAGATGCAGGGAAGGTCACCTGCTGTTCTTGAATACATATCTTGCAGCTCAAATGTGGGTGACAACTGTTTCTGCCCCTATTCATGCTACCTCTCTAAGCAAATCCATTTTTGTCCATCTAGTTTGAGCTGGAGGTGGATAACAGCTTAATTAGACTCTGCTTACAAACCCAGGAAACAGAACTGTGGACTTAGTGGCAGGAATGCATGCATGAAAACTCCCTGCTTTCCTGCCCTTGCCCCTCTGCTTCTGTTGCTGGGAATGCTGGGTGTTCCAGCTGAGCCACCACTGCTTCTCAAACCTCCTATTCATTCAGAATCAGATCTATTGAGAAACTGACAGTCATCCTTGGCAGAAGAATAATGAAGCCAATCTTCAGCACAATATGTCTGAGATTCGCTGAACAACTGGTGCCTCTGGGCAGCGGGTGGTACAGCTGCTGCAGGTGCCCCAGCCTGCTCTCCAAATGTGCTGCCAGGTTCAATGCCCAGGTACAAAAAGAAAAATGGGGAAGAACTAGCTTTAGAGACAAGCAAGTTCATTTATGCAGGGCTTGGAAAAACACTGTTAAGAAGCAGCATAATTAGAGAGTGTCTGTGAAACAAAAGAGCTGCAGTGCAGTTTTCAGACTATGGATCAAAGGTTCTCTTCAGAAAAAGATAATAAATACTGACTGAGGAAGGCTCTGTGAGATATCTTGGCCATGAAATTAAAGGCTTGTCTCATGTGAGGATAGGAAGTTTCACCTGGGACTATCAGGCTTTCCTTCTCCTGGAAAGAAATAAAGTATTTTGCAGATATTTTTGGATTATGTGGCATAAATCCTCCCATTGTAGTATTTTCTGTATTTTGTTCCAGTTGTTGTACTGAAGGCATCATGTTGTCCACGGGTTCAGCATTATTCACCCAGCTATTTTAAAGGTGTACAGTCTGAAGAACAACTCAAGATTTCAAAATATATAGGGATATATTCCACTAGCTGCTGGCTGGGTTTTGTTGTGATTTAAGAATTCCAACACTAAAAATAGGAAAAATTGAAGATTGTTCTTTAACCACCTGACTCAAAGAGTAAGCTGTAAACAAAAGCCAGCTATATCAACCAAATCACAAGGGCATCCACCATTAGAGTTTAGATGTTGATGTTTTATAAAGAAATCTTTTTGCATGCAGAGAAAGAAAAAAAATCCCCACAAGTATTTTTGAAACAGTTAAACTCTGTTTATTTAAAGAAGGTCTAGTGAGCACCTCATTTCACCAAACGAGAAATTCTGTTCTAAGCTTTAAAAGTCAGGATTCTGCGCAAGAACAGCCAAAGAGAAAATCAAGTGGGAAGCAAATGCTCTGAGTCTTGGTGGAATAAGAAAGAAAAGGTAGGCCACTTATCTGTGAAGCCATTAGTCAAAAGGGATAGAGAAATCAAATAACATTATCAGAAGTGTATTAAAAGAGTTCTACATTTGAAACAAAGCACAAGACAAATTATGCCTTGCAAACCTTGAAGTCTAAATGTGACACATAAAAATACAAAAATGACATGAATACTGAAAAGTGCAGAGACGACCTAAATAATCTTCATTCTGCTCTTGTTTTACCTATCTATATTGATAATAATCTACATTGGTAGAACTGGCCTGAATTAAATATTTCTCTCTAACTACTAGTACCCATCACCACTGACCCTGGGTTGGAGCACTCAGGCATTGTGAAAATACCTATAACTACATCAGTATTTTATAGAGCACTAGTAGCTAATTAAAATATAACTTTGCACATCAGAATGCAGCAAATATTCTGATTCTGCCAACACATACATGTGCTTTACAGTGCCAGAGATGCACAAATATTTTGCCAATTGAAGCCTCTGTAACATTGCACTATTTCTTCAAAGACACAGCTATTGGAGCAAGAGTGACAGAAGTACTTGTGTACTGTGCTCTGTACTGTGAGTGGCACAGCCACCCTGTAGGTAAAGGCTCCCTGACTTTGCTGTGCATTTGCTACTGATAGGAGAACTCCCCCAGACAATTCACAACTTGTCACTGCATGTCAATCGTCCAATTTAGCTGATGGTAAACAACCATGGAAAAAAATTAGGTTGTTTCCATAAATTACAGAAGTAAAACTGTATCATAAATTAAATGTTCTATTGTGATGGTTTTAAGGTAACTTTGAAGTTAATGGTTTGTTCATACCTGAAATAGGAGATATTACATTTTATAAGCACAAAACTAGTATGAATGAAATAGTGTTTCTGTGCCATAAAAATGTTGTTTTTCTTCCTATGACCAAATTTTTTATATTTCCCTAAGTAGATAGAGGAGGCTAACTTCGTGTTTAATGTACTGCAGAATTATTTGCTAACATAGTATGTAAAAAACTGTCAAAAATTAAGCTTCTTTTCCTTCCTCCTCAGAGAAGACGTAGTAAATCCACTGAGAGGTCTGTCTTGACAGAAATAAAAGATTTAAAGGTGGGATTTGCCAAATTATTTTTAAATTCTATCATTCTTCTCTTGGTACACACACACAATATTTATTGTTTTGAAGTTCACCTAGGAACAGGTGAGACTTTTGCTCTTAAGTGGCCTGGCAATTCATGTTTTTATATGACCATGAATCATACAGCAAAAACTGTAATGTCCATTGATATTATTATTTATTGAGAAATTTTTACTAAATTATTTTGCCAATTTTATCTTATAGCCATTATTTTTATTTGATGCTAATTTGGAAAAACAACCGTTCTAAAGGGTATCTGGGTGCATTAACTACCCTTCAAATTCTGCCAAGTGTAAAGAAAGGATGAGAAATCTGTGATGTCAGCATATGACATTTAAAATACTGTTCAGCTTTCTGGTAGACTTGACTAAATAGGTCTTGAGAAGAAACACTTGTTCTGCTGAAATATTTAGACTCAGATTATGGTTTGTTTTTCTTTTTCTTTTTAAGAAAAGGTCTTTTTTTAGAAAACTCCCATTTCAAATTACTTCACCACTTTCTAATTTGTGTGAAATACAGACTTAATGAGTAAGGGGAATTTCCTGTAAGAGATACAGGCTTGAGCTATAAAATTAATTCAAGCAAAGTACAAAGAAATAAAATGTATATATCTGAATAACTCACACCATGGGACCCATTAACACTTCTCTACAAAATTGTTTTAGATAGATGGCTAGGAATTTCTGTTGACCTATGCACTATTTTATATTATCTTTAGGAGAGCTATGGCTGATGTTCTATCCTCCAGGGCTTTCAAATGAATCAGAAAGGCATTCAAAAAATAGGGCAATAAAAGTCATAAATTATTTCAAAAGGATCAAGGGAATTAATTGAAAGAACACACAGCACTTTTTTTAAGAAGTTAGGAAGAATTTTAGTTTATGTATTTCCGTGTCACATCAAGTGTAAAGTTGAGCAGTATATTAAACATCTCAAAATTATTGAGAAATCTTAGTATGAGCTAATAGTTCAGTTTGGTGCTGTCATTACAACCATATGGCTGCTGTAATTTTCAAATGTTGATATTTTTCACAAAAATTATTTGGTTGGAATAGTGCCTCTCTTTGTACCCGGGTTTTCTGCTTCACAGGGCATCACAAGAGGCCCAGAGTGTCCATTAACTTGCATCATCATTTTTGGGTATTGTGTATCTCTCAGATTACTTTTACAAGTCACAAATAGCTAACAGCTGATAATTCTTATCCATTCTACCAGTGCTTGCGCCTCCCATCCCACACAAGTGCCCAGTCACATCCTAGGACACAGGACATGCTGCACAAGTGCTCAGCCTCAGGATTTTCAGCATCTTTGCACCATCTCCTGCAGTGGATGTCAAAGCTTGAGGGACTAATTACAAAGGAATGTAGTGACAAGACGATGGGAATGTATTTAAACTGAAAGAGGGCAGATTTAGATTACATATTTGGATGAAATTTTTTGACTGTGAAGGTGATGAGGCATGGGATCAGGTTGCTCAGAGAAGCTGTGGATGCCCCATCTGTGGAAGTGCTCTAAGCCAGGGTGGACAGGTCTCAGAGCAACCTGGTCTAGTGGGAGATGTCCCTGCCTGTGACAAGGCTGTTGGAATGTGGTGATTTTTAAGGTCCCTTCAAACCACACCCATTCTATGATTCTGTGACGTGGTGTGATTCTATGATACACAATGGACAAAGACTGATTGACTTTCAAATTGCTTAATATGGGCTACAGAATGAATCTCAAACAATGTTCTCCACAGAAGGTCAACTTCTGCAGAACAATTCCCTTTATGTAGCATTTATTCTGCAGTACACTGTTTTCCTTAGCTGTAGACATAGGGATTATGTTTGTAGATATTATATATGTAAATATCTCCATGTGAAGTTAAGGGTTGGATTAAATATTTGATGGAATAAAGCATTTGGTGTCTTGCGTTTTTCAAATGCCAACATTTGCAGACAGCGAGTGAGTGGTGAGGCCCCTCTTGCACACCTTCATTACCCTGCAACTGATACAGATTATTTTCGAACCATCCAATGGAATTCTACATGATTTAAGATAACTTTCATGTTTTTAACTGACTAATACATGGAGCATTCTGAAACATCCAATTTTTAGAGATGAAAGCAAATGTAAATTCAGAAATCTGTACCTAATTTTCAGGTGAGAAAAATACATCTGCAGTAGATTTATGTTCATATTTAACTGCTTCTATATTATAGAAACCATAGATAATTTTTTAATATTTTACATTCATGTCCCTAATTTCAGGAAGGACTGCAATTATAGGTTGTAAATATACCAGCCCGTTTGTTTGAATTTGCCTTATCACAGGGAACCTAGAACACTTAGGAGTATGCAAATTGCAAGTGAGCTGCAAACCCATTTGTGCTACAGATGGATTTAAACTGATGTTTATGTCATGCTCAGACACACACACACGGCAGTAATCAAAAGTAACTCTGTAAATTTTGGTTCAGTCACATGTTTTCCATGTACAAACTATACCCTTTTTCCTTTCATACCACCTATAGGTGGGCAATACCAAAGTTTTTAATTAAGGACCGTGTAAATCAGATGGGTCGTCTGCCCCTTGGGGGTCTCCTCAACATAACCCCCCCCGATGTTTCCCTTGTCATGTCATGAGGTGGCAGTATTTAGTTTCCACTCTCTGGCCATAGATACATATGACATCACATTCTCTTTTCCCAGGTTGCTTTGCCTTGCAGCAGACATCTCCACAGGATGGTTATGAACTGTTCATTCTGTGTATTGCAGATGTGATCCTCAGCACTGTCTGACCTATGAGCCTGCCTCAAAGTGAGGGATGGGGACTACATCATGAGCTTATTATCTGGTTTCATTTCATTAATATTTGTCACTGCAACTATATGTATGATCTGAGATGTGCCAGGTAATGTTTGCTCAGTAATCTGGCATCACTGACTTTACTCATTACTCTATTTAATCCTTCCAAGGATATCTCCTATGCAAGAGGGTCTGGACTAGGACAATGCAAGTCCAGGGTCCATAGGACAGGGGAGCTCCAATTTTCACTGGATGGGAACTTTGCGTGACAGAAGGCTCTTGGCAGCCTTTGAGGGTTCAAGATACGTAAAGTATTTCATATGTTTAAGATTGAGTGTGCTTAACAACTGGAATGGCAGAATGTGGGTTTGAAATGCAAATGTTCAAAATGCAAAACTGCCTGTAATCAGGTGTCAATAGTAACAGTGTAGTTGAGTTTTATTCATTGAAAGCAAAGGAAAATGTACTGACCTCAGTGAATTCAGTCACAATGAAAAAACTGTGATTTGACTCTACTCTGAGAAAAATAAGTGTGAAGTGTTAGGTATGTGACTTTCAACAGAAAAACACAACGTGAACTTCCTTGTACAAGACCATCAGGCTAAACCTCCCTGGGAATCTCAGAGACACTTCTCGGCTGAAACTGAAATAAATGCCTCAGGCATATGTGAGTGATTTACAGAACAACCCAAAAAGCGTGAAGTTTACATTCTTTTGCATTAGGCAGAGATGAAGTCTGATTTCTGTACAGTCTGATTTCTATATATGTCCTGCTAGAGATGAAGTAGCAACCGGATCAGATCAAAGCTTTTGGGTTTTCCAAAAGAAGCAGGAAAACGACATAACTACCCTAGAGGTGATCTTTAAGCCTTTCAATTTAGAAAAAGTTGTTATGGTGGAAATAGTTCTTTATGACTTTTAGGAAGTAAGTTTTAGGTGCTCCTAGGAACACATTTCAGTCAGCCTTATTGCAGACTTGTTATTCAGTCAGGCTGTCTGACGTATTGATGAAATAGCTACTCATGAATGCTTTTATCTTTCACAACTCAAAAATAAAGTTTTAAATTATGTCCCATTTAGATAGAAAAAGAAGTGATCAAATTAAAGAAATATTTTAAAATCAAGTTTTGAATGTTAACACTTTATAAGCAGAGACCCATCACTTTGTGGAGACATTTTCACATTTCAATATCATTTCTCTTGAATTTCATTAATCTATAAGACAGCATATACCAAATTGTGTAGCCTTCACACAGACAAACAGTGCTTCACTGTCATTCATGGGCTTCTGAAACTTATGTTTGTTCTGAAATGTTGCTACACAGTCATGACTCGTTGAACAAATATATGTAAGGAATATATAAGGCAACAGTCATGGTGACATTTATACTTTTTTTTTCTTTTTTTTTTGTTACTAAAACCAGTTTTATAAAAAACACAATACTGACTGTGTGTTGTAGAAGGTGTTAGAACCCATTTGATCTTTTATTAATCCTTTCAGCAATAACAATTACTTAGGACAACGTCCTAAATAGACAAGAACAAGAAGAGGAAAAAGAATATGTATTGTGCAGGTAAGGCAGACAGGTGGGGAGAACTAACATAGGCACATAATATCTTAGAATTTTTAGGACTGGGGGTGACTTAAAATTTCTGCTTCCAACCCTCATGCCATGGGCAGGGACACCTTCCACTAGGCCAGGTTACTCAGAGCCCCATTCTGCCTGGCCTTGGACCCTTCCAGAGATGGAGCATTGACAGCTTCTCTGGGTAGCTGTGCCAGGGCCTGACCAACCTCACAGTGAGGAACTTCTTCCTAATTCCTTCATTTCAGAGTACATACATTTTTACTGCACATTGGAATACCCCTAATACATCTATACATTATAGACCAAAAGTTTTCTAATAAACAAAGCTTCTAGTTTAATTGAATTTAAATAAAGCACTATCTACTCAGTAGACAATTTTTTTTTTTTACTTCAGCCCATTCTACTGTTCTGACTAGCATGTCTTTGACAGACACAGTGATTTTAATATTTACAGGTAGATACTAATCTTTAATCTTTATCAGTCAGTCTAAGTGTAGGAAAATATACTACTTGCCCAGCAGCCTAAAAAATTTTTTTAAACTATAAAACAATATAGAAACACAGAAACTGTTTTTATGCATTTATGTGATATTTATTTTGTAAAAAATGTAAAAAATTAAAGATAGAAACTGCCCTGAGAAGTGTGTTAATAATAAAAGCCTAGAGCTGTAGGCCTGGATCTGGGTAAAATAACATTCATGATAGTTTGGTTTGCTTTATCCTATAGGGATTTATGATTTTTTGTCTCTTTTTAGAAAAAAATTTAAGACCTTAACAAAATCCTGACCTGAAAGGGACCATCTGAAATTATATACAAATAAAGTTCCAAAATAATTCTCCCTGTGGTCTTGTCAGAAGAACTGCAATGGCTAATGAATGAAAGGAAGGGTCAGAATATGAAAAATTTCTCAAAAGACTGAACATAATTTATCTCCAGACTGGCTGATGTTGGTAAAATATTATATCATTCCAGAGAAGTCCATCATAGCATTAGTCATGGATTAAATAAATCCATTTTAAAACAATTTTCTAGACAATTTAGTAGTGTCAAATGATGAATAATTTAACCTTAATGGATTATTTTTATTTCTTTCCCAAACACAAAGCTAGTGTCAAAAGAGTTTACTGACTTAGTTAAGTCTTAGAGCAAGTTGTCTGATGAGATAGTGCATGGTTTAAGGGTTTTCTATCATTTTGCAATGAGCTATACCATTTTCCCACTTAGCTTTGGTACAAAAACTTGTTCTCCAACCTCAGCCAATGCTCTCAATACAAAAAAAAACAGGAAGCAGCACCACCTAGAAAGCTCAGGAGACACAACCTTAATATTTTTCTGCTTTAATACATCAATTTTTTCACTGACATAAATTTTTACAGTGTTATGTCTCTTGTAAACAAGAATGAGAAGAAAAATAATACATATTTTCTGACGTGATTTTCAGGGAAGGTCTCTTTGATGGCTCTTCCCTGCTAAACAAGGCATTTTATTGGTTATGTGCAAGTGTAAAGAAAAAGTAAGTCAGAAAGGGGAGATGATCCAAGGCTTTTTTGAACAAATATTGAGTTAATAAAAATATCTGAATCATGAAGTGCGCAAGTATTTAATTTCATTTAACATCAACCATAAGTCATTGTGTGTCTTCCCAAATTGAATACATCCAAATCATGGACAGAGAAATCTATGGTCACATTGGATAATGTGGGCTTTTTATAATAGTTTTCACATTAAATCCACATAATGGACATCTGAAAAAAGTGTTCGAGCCTCATATTAAATAAAGGCATGAGTGTTTTTAATATGTCTTCCTATACATTAAACACCTTAATTTAGACTATTTTATAACCTTTGATTTTTTAATCTAGTTGCTAAACTGTAGCCAAACACTTAAGATGCCCTGTAAAAATTAGCTATTAAGCCTGTGGCAGGAAACCTGTTAAGTTCTTCACTCAGTTTATTGGGCTCCAGGACCAAAAATTTTTCCTATCTACAGTGTTAGCTGCAGAATGAAGCAGAAAAAACCAGACCACAACTACAAAGAGTTAATGTCATTTCCAGTGATTTATTCCCAATGAATCACAGCCAAAACAAAATGGTTTTCCTAATCTTGCTGACTTATATTCTTCTGAAACAGAGGAAAATCATGTGCCTTTCCCAGTGATGTAAAGTTCTGGTTGGTATTTTGGGCACAATATAACTTCATGCCTTTGTGTCAGCATAGGAAATAGAAAAATCAATAAAGAAATCTCGAGTGTCCATATGTTTTCATGATCTGAAAAAATAAGGTCAATAGAAGATTGAAATAAAAAAAGTGACAACCATATTACTCTTGTTCACATCCCCTTTTGATACTAAAACTTTTACCTTGTTCTCAAATTGACATCATTCTCAAATTGACATCAGACTTCCTACTATGAAATGGATTGTCTGGGAAGAGTTATTGAGTGATTATGCCTGCTGTAGCAATGTTAAGGATGGGTTTTATTGCAGAGGTCCTGCTCAGAAGGATGGTCTGATTGACTGTTGTGACTCCACAGAATTTTTTCATGAGCTGTGAGAGATTCACAGCTGGGAGCTAACAACTCATCTCTTTCCTATTTTGTATTTCATAACCAACTTTGGTTTTAAGCCAAAGGATTTTTAAAGCAGTCTTAGGGCTTCCATACAGTTTGAGGGATTTGAAAGGACTCCTCCCCCTCAACAAATATTCATACAAATACCCCATATTAGACTGCTTATAAAAAATTTAAACAGATGTTGGGAACCCTCCAGCTGACACTAGAACTTTACTGCCCTTTTTTATCCTCCAGCAGCTAAAGAATGGCAAATCTGCTGAGCCACTCTTTGGGGCTCCTCTTGGGAAGAGCACGACCTTATTTCCTAAAGTGAGGACAATTTCTCCACTTTGCCAGCAATTTTTTTTCCTGTCTCCAGAAGCTGGAGTCTCTTGCCTTTTTTTTTCCCCTGTATTTCTTCCTTGCTCCAGTAACACACTGCCTCAGTCATCTTCACTGAAAGAACAGCTGTGTTATGCAGATTCCAAGGCACTGTAGGAACTGTCATTGCCAGAAGAGGAGGTAAGCCAGAGGAAATACTACAAGCTCCATCATTGTTCTGCAGTAAATTCCCTATGTAGCTGGTGAATCTGATATCCATTACACAAACAACGATCACTTGAAGAAGACCTTGCTTCTAAGTTTTTATCCCTAAGCTCCTCCACACTCACCCCCACAATGTGCAAAGTTGCTGTATGTTTAATTTAAGCTATAGTTTCAAGAAATTGCAAAATTCCAGGCCAGCTCTGAATAATTTTTGATTTTGGATTTTGAAGATGAAAATTTATGAGTTCATTTTTATAAAAACAAATACTGGCAGATGTAGGAAGCTGAGAGATCTTATTGCTAAGTGTTAAACATTTGCTGTCTAGATGTAAAAAAGCACCACTTTGGGTAAGATAGTAGTGCTCTGTATTGTCACTCTGTAAGTGCTGTTTGTTGTAAAAATAAGTAACAACTACAGACGTGAAATCTTAAGCCACACATAGTAACGCTTTTATTAGTTCACCCTGCATGAGTCATTACCCAGAACTGTCAATAGAAATTCCTAGGAGGCTTGACACCAGTGTCTCTCTGTTTTTGCTTCAAGTGCTTTATTGAAATCACCTGTGTCCTGATTATTTTGATCAGGTGCAGTTTTCTTAAGTGCATGATTGACTACCTCAGCTTGGTTTTGCTGCCCAGTGTTACTGGTATTCCAGTGTGCCAATAATCTGTTTTCTTTTCTGCTTAACATTTTCATCCTTCAATACATTTTCAGAGCACAGATATGGACTTCTTGTCTATCATTACTGAGAGACATTTATTCAACTATTTCCAAATGCATTACATTTTCCGAAAAAGATTGGCATAAATATTCTTTGCTATAATGAAATGTGAAGGAAGGAAACAGATTTAATTATCCAAAATAGATTGTTGGCTCAGGCTTCCACTGTCTGATAGAAATTCAGAGGAAACTCTTCAATGAAAACCAAGATATATTCTTATTTTTTCTATGTCTGCTTGTTGATTTGATTTCAAATTTCAGGCGGATTTCTTTCTTTTTCTGAATATCAGGACAAAAAAAAAAAAGAAAAGAAAATTTAAAGTAAGCAAATATGATTTTGAATGGTCTGTGATAAAATTACCTAACATTTTCCCATGGTCTGTTTCGAGACCTGCCAGGTCTAGAAGACCTCAGTGTTTTTGACTGATATTTTCTGGTCAGGTCTCTGCTGCAAGCTGGTTACCTGAGGAGAAATTTTTCATGAGAGAATGGCAATCAAAATAGATTCTCCAGAGAGAGGAATTCGGAAATGTTAAGACCTAGTACTTGAATCTTCCTGTGTGTTGGACACTGAAGATTTCTGTTTGGACAGGATTTGGTCTTCATATCAGAAATATATTTTCTCTTCTCCTTGATTTTGCAAGTTCTTAGATCCTTGGGAAAAAAATATTTCTGGCAGAAGCATAGTACAGACCTTCAGTGATTTTTGGTGTGTAATATTCCAGAAATTTCCTCTGTCTTGAGCATGCTCCAAGCAATGGAATGATCAGAGTTTTCTTTTGCAGTTCCAAGTATGAGCTGTTCTACTCTTTGCTGCTGAAGTGACATCTTGAATGCAATCCACATTTCACGAATAAGTGGGTCAGCCTGCCTTTAGAGGAGGACAGCAAAACCAAGGAAGCTGAAAACTTACAGCTTGTCTAGGTTAGAATGGGGAAGCAGTCTATTAGGATAGGACAAAACAGCATTAAAATTAAGAAAAAAAAGCTAAGGCTAGATATCGGACACATCTTTGTAACAGCATAGTAAAGCAATGGAATCTACTGCTTATAGAATCTACACTACTAAAATTTTTCCAGAACAGCAAAGAACTGTTACCTTCAGTGTTTGATGCATGCTTTTTCCTGTCTTGAAGCAGATAATGGATTTAAATGTTCCCTACGTTTGTCTAAACATGTGTATAATCATAAACATTCAAAGCAAGACACGAATAGGAAGTTTTCCACTTTCCATCCTGCCCCTGATAGAGGTGGTAAAAACAGCAGATAAACTCAACAATGTTTACAAACGGAGGGTTGTTGTAATTGTGAAAGTAAATGCAGTTTAAAAATTGCATAAAGTAATGTCTCTGAATCATTCCTTCAAGAGAGTCTCTTTCCAGGGTCAGAAGAATGGTAGTGCTCATGATGCAGAACATCATTAGACTGTAGAAGGTGGTTAATTGCTTAAGCAGCTGGAAAGCTGCACATGCAATGTGTTTTGCATTTTTGAAACTTGAACTGCTATATCCCTCTTTCATTACCAATTCAGATATCAGCAGTACTGTAGTTTAGAGCCCCTTTCACCAAATGGCCATCAAGCTCAATATTAAAGCAACACCTGAGTCAAGATGGTGCAGTATCAAGGAGCTACTTGCATGCACAGTTGTCTGGATAATAGTTACCAGACCAAGTTAATGAGACTGAAAGAAATGTGAGACAAGGCATCAGGAGCTTTAGTTCATGGGGTGCTGTTTTAACTTAATTTCTGTTGTAAACTTTGTTAAAAAATGCTGCAAAGGGACTATAAAGAGCCTCACCATCTGCATCAAAGTTTGCTTACTCTTAGTGTAAACTGATTGTTCAAACAATGGTTCAAATTTTGTCACAAAACTGATTCATATCTATACATGGCGTCTCTAGTTTGCATCACCTGACAGAGTGCCAACAATACATATTCTCTGTGGCAAACCATCTAACTCCACAAGGAAATGGTCAGCAATTACCGTATCATGTCTGTGCTTAGAGTAATCTTAAAACTCCTGCTATTACTGAAGTTAATAACAAACATGTATGTTATCATTCCATAAGATTGGTGGCTGATTATTATTGATATTAGTTAGCAAGTGAATAATTTTGTATCTACAGTGTTTCTTCATTTTCTGTTTTCCACACAAGCAGTGCAACAACAGCCTTTAGTAATTGCAGTTTCTGACAGGCAGTAACCAGTAATAAGTTCTTACTGCTATTATAGACCTACTTTTTCTCATCAGTATTATCCATAATTTTGACTCAATCATAAGAAATTACAGGCAAAAATAACTTTTAAAAATCTTATTAAAATCAGAAAAAAAAAAAAGCACAAAAGTGAAAAAAGCATCCACACCAAAACAATATGGGATACAGGGAAACATGAGCAACTCTAAGCTGCCTGCTTCCCCCAGTTTGCAATATGTTCCAATTAATGGAATATTCATAAGACCATAAGTTTTGGGAAAGGAACCAAAAAATGACAGATTTCAGTGAGATAGCATTCCTTAGACATAAATAGGTGCAAGTTTTATAAACTTGTTAGCAAAGAGAACTTATTCTGGGCATGAGGAATCCATGATTAATGTCTCAAGAATCCTCTACTTGGCCAGTACACCATTTAGAAAAGGCACTTGCAAAAGAAGAGGACAGCAGGACTAAGTAACTCAATAGTGTTTAAGCCATATCTCTTTTTCCCACAAATAAGGAAGAAACTCTTCAAGAAAACAGTGTTCATTTTGGTGTGGGTTGAATTTCTGCCATCACACATTTCTGTATGTGCTTTGCAAAGACAAAGATGCAAGGGAAACTTCTGTCTTTCAAATAAAGAGAAAGTGATTTGGGTTTTCAGTCTCCTGTTCTGTCTAGTCAGCATGACTTTGAAGCCATCCAGTATATTTCCTTATCAGGCTGAGGGGTTTGGAGACAGACACTAAATACCATCTTAATCCAAATAAAAAGAAATTAGCACTTAGTTGTAAGTGAAAAAGGAACCTCTTGGCTGTAAGAAATACAGATTATTTTAACTATCTTATGATTTTTGTTGATGTCCACTGTAGAAGTAAAGCTAGAAAGCAGGCTACATGTCTGTGGAGTAATAAAGTAGCAGAGTTTGATAACACCACAGACCTGCAGTGATGTCCAGAAAGGAAACTGCTCAAATGAAATAATGAGAAATTGGTAGGTTATGAGCTAGTCTTCTCTCACTGATGTTATGAATGGTTGTATTAAGTGCCTATTGATTATTTATACAGAAGCCACATCTTTTTATCCTATTTTATCACAGAATCTATGTGCAGATACGCCAAAAACATATTTTTCACTCTTTATTAAGGAGACTTGTAAGACATATAGGGTAAAATTGGCGGTGAGAGTTTAATTTACACCCTGTAACTGGAGATTATCAAAACAAACACGAGCCTTGCATCTTCTTTTTATTTAAGTGTAAAGTGCAAGATCTGAACATTAACCCAGAAGTACAACTGTTATTTCACTGAACTGTTGTATCTGAGATTATCTTGTGAGAATGATTTAACCTGTACTTCCTCAGATTTCTGATGAGGTTCACTGAACCAGCTGCCGTGGGATGAAGCCTGTGCTAAGCCTGTGCTCAGGGGATGGACACCTTGACCCCTCCTGCCATACTTCTACCCAACTGAAACAATCTGCTATACGCTGGAAAACCAAAACAATAGAAAAACTTTGTTAGGTAAGTGCTGAAAACTTCACACTTGGGTAACACTTTTGGAGTGGAAGATGGGATAATTAAAAAACCCTGGCTGACAGGGGGAGGTCAAGCACTTTGTCCTGGGACTACATCATTTGCAAGGCCACTGGCAGCATATGCCAACATTTTTCTATACCAGGTAGTGAAACAGTTAAGATAGTAGGCCGTGGTAACACGGTATTCCACGTTAAAATTAAACATATTTTCTGAGACATATTGACCCAGTGCTGAAATATTTTAATATTTACAATAACATCTACAAGGAGCCTAGATGTTAAAATGACTAAGAAAGAAGAATAAAAGTGGCTTTAATGCATTTAAGCATTTCTAAGTTGACAGAAGCCTTTCCCAGGTATTCCCCAAAATCTTGAATTAGGTACATTTGACAAGACGTCTTCAATTTCCCTTAGTGTCAGAAATTGCATGCACACACATTTTTAAGTAAGTGTCTTCCCCAGTATTTTTCACAGCACAGAATGCCACAAGGGTTTCTTTGTTGGCAGAACTATTCTAAATATTTTAATTCAAATATTTTTTGTTCTGAATAATAACACACTAATTTTCTTTTTCAAAATCACACACTTTATTAAAAATTTATTTCAAGTTTTCTTGCTTTTCCATTTCCAAATGTTTTTTGAAAGAACTGTTTTTAAAAGAAGCCTTTCAAGGATCTATAGGAGCACTGCTTAAAAAAGTGCTTCAAGAGAAAGAAAGAAAGGGTGCCATTTTAATTGACAATCTTTAATTAGAGTAATTTTTCTCTTGAAATCTCAATATGTCTTGCATCAGAATAAAGAAAATAAATATAAAAGAGCACAGAATATTTTGCTGCCCAAATCTATTAATTTATGTGTAGGGGCAAAATCTTGTGCCATAATCTTGCAAAGCACCATTAAATGATTTTTTTAAGCTTCTAAGTTGAAATATGTCTTAAAGTGTGCTTAGAAAAAAGAAAAGTAACAAAATAAAACCAAAATACCAGACATACCAGCATTAAACAAAACCCCAAGCCTGCCTCTTTTAAAATGACACAGCAGACCTCTTTGGAGGCAATGCAACACTAACTGGCCATCTAGATGTTCCAAACTGATTAAGAGCTCTCTCAGCCCTGACAGACATTCATTGATATTTGAGGACTCTCCCTCAGTGAAAAAGCATCCTCTGTGTCCTCCCTGCTTTCTACAGCTGGTCAATCTCAGGTGAAGATGAACATGTTAATTGACTACCTTGTTAATTTATTAATGAGTAATGACAGAAAGAGTAGTGCTGAATGCTTATAAAATTCATCTTTCACTGAAGAACTGTCTGCGTTTTAATACTTTTAACTGCTTTTCATTACTAATTTAGTTATCATTGTACATTATACTTAAAGATCAACAACACCCAGCAAACTGCTGCTTTATTATGGAGGCGAATGTATTGAAGAGGAAAGAATTACATGTACCAGACAACAGTTGGGGCTCTCATCTGTATTGTGTTACAGGGAGAGGTGAAACTGCATTAGCATTTGAAAGTAGGATGCAGAATAATTATATTCAATTAACTAAGGACTCTTTGGGCAGCAGCCCAACAGAGAGCTACACATGACAAGACCAGGCAGTAAGAGAAAGAAGCAAACTGGTTTGAATTCTGTGCTAAGACTACCAAGCCCTAATAAATATGCTGTTAAATATGCAGTTAAGGGAATAAGTATCTGGTTTAATACGAAAAGGACTGGCATCTTTTACTGCTTTGCACCCCTTCTGCAAGCCCCACTGAGGCTTGTGGGTGGTATTTGGCTTTCTTTGCAAGAATATGGACATGCTAAATACCTGTTCCAAACTTCACATTCTACCTTACTCCAAAAGGAAAGAAGTTTGCATTCATTAGTAGGTATTCCTGTTTCTATTAGACTGCAATGGTAGCAAAAGAACTTCATACCATTGATCTTATTCCACCACTAGCAGGGCTGTAATTTCTTGAAAATTTCACTTGCTGGGTAATGAAGCTAATGGTGCCTGTCTCTGAATTGGGAAGTAAAACACACATGATGCATAGATGGACACACTGAAGGTTAAGTGCTTCAGGCTGCTTTCAAGGCCCTGCCAGCAAGTGCCCCACCAAAACAGAGCTAGTATTTCAGAATTGCTTTCTAACCTTTTCACCCAGGAAAAGCAGAGTTTCTCTCCAGATTTTCAGATTCCAGAGTTTCTTTCACTGAGGCACATGTGGACACACAGGCTTACTCCAGCAGAAAACTCTGACTGGGAATATCTGGGAGAGGAGTCTGTGGTTTCAGCTAGTCAATGCCACTTGGGAGTATGCAACTTCTGTAAGATTACATCCCCTCAACATGATTTCTTCCCTGAAAATACTAGCATACCTCGAAATTTTTTTTATTTCCATGAGAACAACAGGTGTTGCAAAGATACATTTTCATGAAACATTTTCTGACGGTCTAATTTATCTCCTTCTATATCCCCTCTTTTTCCTCTTCACAGAATCACAGATTATTCTGAGTTGGAAGGAACATGCAAGGATCAAGTTCCAACTCTTAAGTGAGTTTGGCCATTTAAAAAGTGATTTGTCTAGGATAGAAAATCTCTTACCCAGCTGGTCAGCCTGTTCTCTTAATGTTATCCTCCTGAATGATGTAGGTGTACTTCCTAGCTCATATCCTTTGTCTAAATTGGTCTATACCACCACTCTCCATTTGTTTATACCACGAGTGTAGTCTTGTGGAGGGAAGGCAGTTAGTAGAGGAGCTGCCACTGTTGCAGCTTTGGCAGAGGCACTTTGGGTTTCTGCCTCCTTCCCAGTTCTTATGCCTCAAGCAGCTTTGTGGTTTTTGCCCTAGCTTAGATACCAAGGCTGATGGATAGGGTTTCCCACCAGAAGTTAACCCACATGGTCTTCTCAGTGTGTGGTTATGTCAGGAAATCAGTAAGGTTTCTGTGGAGATTTTGGTGTGCTATCCACTCTTGCTATAAATCTAGCTGTAAACTAGATGAAGACTACTGGAAATGCTGCAAATAACCTTATTTTAAAAGTTTTAGTTATTATAAATAAGTTTTATTCTAGAGTTTTCAGACCATTATTTTCTGAAGCAGTGAATAGCTCTTAATATTTTCCTTCCATGAAAATTGAGGAAAAAAATGGAAAAATAGGCTTATTTATGTTCATTAATACTTCCTTACAATACAAACTGCAGGCTTGAGCAGTCTCTCAAGATGGCTTTTTCTACATACATTAATGATTTATGCAACATAAGAATAAGTGGTGACAGAAGAACTACAGTAATGGTTACAGAAGAAAGAAAGGACTGAAAGATCGGCATTTTTTTTATCATACATTTCAATGGTTTGTTAGTTTCTCTTCTGTTAATAAATTCTGTGAATAAGCTTGAATTGTCACTTAGGTGCAAAGATGGCTTTGGCAGCCTTTCAGCAATGCCCTCTCAAGTCAGACCTCGGAGACATGTCTTAAAAAATTTTGACAAGTCCAGCAGGATCAAGGAGGAGAAAATCTGTATTCATTTTATCACTTGAAACACACATAAGTATAGTCAGTGGTGGAGGAAAGTAGAAGCCCTAAAGTTTCCAGAAGGCTAACTCTATAAACTTTTGACATATTTAGGAACAAAGGGAAAAACTTTAGGAAGATCTTCAGGAGAAGTAAAGGAGAGAAATATAGAAACATCTTTAAGCCACATTAATCTTCACACCTTCTAGGATTTATTTCTAGTAATTTGCATGGGGAAAATAAATAGTATCTGTAATTGGATTTAAATATGTTGTATAAGATGTTAATGATGCATTTTTATTGGTATCCATGAAGCTTAGAAGGGAAAATAATTTTGAAGAGGATTTTAACAGTGACTGATGTTTTTAGTCTTTTCTAATCTTTTCTCTTGGAGTTTCAGAAAAGGGTTTGTTGTTTGTTTTTTTGTTTTTTTGTTGTTGATGTTGTTTTGTTTTTTCCTGCAAATAATTACACAGATGATCCAGAACTCCATGTGAATATTCTATTCAGCTTCAGAGGACTTTTGAAGATGTTTAGTAAGAACAAAGACTATGGTTTCTTTAAGTAACAGAAACTCAAGTTTCTATGATTTATTGCTACGTTTTCTCTGTGTGGCAAATTCTGTCGAACATTTGGCTCTGAATTGCGGTTGCCATAGAGAATGAATCTTCCTCTTTAAGAGACAGAGACCTCTGATTATTCAAATGAGCTGCATTGCTGTGTTGGGCTGTCTGTTGTTTTTGCAGGATATCCAAAGTGACATCTTCCTTGGCTGCAAGTCAGGCATCTTATCTGAAAAGTGCTTGGCCTGGCAAGTGCATTTTTTTCTGAGGTAAGCCTTGCAGCAGCTAAGGGGAGTCTGCTACTGCTATGAATTATGGAGAAGGGAAGTCACTCTTTATTCTTATTTGGAAAGCTGTCTTTTGAAAATGGAAACCTACTGATTTTAATTTCAAACATATTCTTCTACATGTGGGAAGAATCAGCATCTTAAACTTCTAAATTTTTACAGATTGCATGCGTTAACAGTAAAATATAGTCGGCAGGTATCCACCAGAAGAATGATACACTTTATTTTCATGGAAGTAAGCTTCAAATGAATAGGAAAAATGTATTTCTGAAGTCTCATATCTCAGTCCAAATTTAGAGCAAGACTTCTTCTGAATTTAAGTTTTCTAGTGAGAGAAATGTTTTAGACGAAACCATGGAAGTGATGTTTGCAAATACATTCAATTTTTAATAAATGTTTTCTGAAGTCAGACTTATCTTTTTGGAGTTCATTTTCACCTCTTTTCTTTTAAAATTTTATTAGTGATAAATAAATGTTTATAGATTATTACTCTGCTACCATTCTCATCCACAAATACATACTTTGCTCCCAAATGAACTATCTCTGTAAAATCCAAGAACAAGGTTTTTTTCTCCCTAGAAGAGTCATTGCTGTTCTTTCTCCTTTTATGGCTCCTTTTCATAGAAGTTATGTCAGCAAAGTGAAGCAACTCAGAATCATGTCAATGTGCACAGCATGTCTGAAAGCTCTTTATAAATGAATACTCTGTAGCGCATTGTTTGTCTTTACAGTATTTGAATGCTGAATAAATGTTTTTGGGGGGAATTTCTTCTTTAAAAAAAAAATTCCTAGCATTCTGTGAGTCTTCATGACTAGCATTTTCAATATAAGAAATGCTGTAAGTGTTACTCACTGTAATTATGAGATTGCTTTGTATAAAAGCTTAATCTTCATCAGTATTTGGCTTGACTTTGACAAGCCCTAAGGAAAACCATTACATTTTTCTTCCTTTAAACTTCACAAGAGCAAGAGGTAGCTTCTAAAGTTTATGCACACTACCCCCAGAATGTATTTTTTCCTCTCCTTTTTTTCTTTTTTTTTTAAACAGCAACATGAGAAGATAGAATAAAGAACAGTGTGTGGTAGATGTAATTCATATTGATTAGAGTGCTTTCAGAAGAATCTCACATACAACTGAAATGAGGGTGAGAATTAGAAGAGGTTCGAGTAGAAGAGCAGAGTTTTGCAAGTGCAACATCTTTCAGCAGTTGCTTCCAGAGGCAACATGGTCTCCTACTATCTTTCCTAGGAAAAGGTTTTTAAAGACAGGCTTAAAATCTTTATGACAGGTATGATGGTCCCAGGCTTTTGAACCTGTGGACAAAAGAGTGATCTTTTTCTGTGGAAATCCCATTTTTGCAGCTCATAAATTGCACATGCAAACTATGATGTGCTTCTTCCATAGCTTTCTAAAGCAGTTTAGAAACTTGAGTGGTATTCACTTTCTTCAGTGCTATTTTGCACCTGACTGCAGGCTTGCTATAATCTAGATAGGAAATTGTCCTGAAAATAGTATCCAGATCTAGAGTGGCAGTCAACAGCACTTATTTGGTGTGGATTCAGAGGCTTTTGTACACATTTGCCTAATGGGTAGAGTTAATCCATGTTTCCACTGCCAGTTTTATGGTAAGGGAGTTCTACTGGTGTCACTGGTCCCATGCTGGTATAAAACTGAAGCAATATGGAGAAAAATTGAGTTTTCCCTGAATAACAATCAACGATACCCCTTGTTTTCATAAAATAAATTTGAATTATTTCATAGAGATAGTGTAAACAAAATGGAGCAGTACTTTTAGCCAGTATTGTCTTAAAGACTCTTTAAATTGGCACAACAAATATGTCTAGGTGGTATGTATGGCAGTTGGTGAATAATTGGGGAGAGGGGAAAATTTGCATTGGAGGAGGACTACAGTAAACTTACAGCTAGTTGTTGCCTCTCATACTGTGTGGGAAATATGTGCCTACTTGCTTTCATGGCTCTCTTCCCATTTTAGCAACCTACCAGTATTTCATCTATGCCTCATCCCCTTGCAGTGAACTATTTTTGTAAAGAGATCTTATCCACTGTGTCATACTCACCAATGTAGAAAACAATTTAGAGTTCAAGCCCAGAGCAATGAAATTGCTGAGATCTTCTAATATTCTGTACCTACTTGAGCATCTAAATAGGTATTAATCTGACTTTTATTTCAAACATCACTTTTTGTGGTGTCCTTTTTAATTTCTGAGATATGAAAACAACAGTAATTGAGCAACTGAACATCAGTCCATTTTAGTATGTCTGTTATTTTGCCTTTATGGGCATCAAGTTTAAACCAAAGCCATCCAGAGCAATCAGATTGAGTTGTTGCTGTTCAATACCCCTTGTTTCTGTAACAAACTGGGAGGCCAGATGATGAACAGAAGCAGAGACTGCTGAGTAACTGAGTAGTTACTGATATGTGAAGGTGGGCAGCTCTCTCTGAGCTTGCAAAGCTTTCCTCCCTGGGCTTGGATTGTCTGTTGGCATCAACCATTTTTCAGGGACAGCCATTGTCTTGCTGGGCACTGGTCAAAGAGATCTGGGAGAGTGAAAGTGTCTTATCTGTTTGAGATAAATAGGGAGTATGGCCTTTATGGGCCAAGTGTGGCAAAGGAGGCATGAAATGCGTGTGCTGGTGAGTTAGACTCATCTCAAATGGAAAATGCTTTTTAAAAAATGCTTTGATTCAAAGGGTCAAAGCAATCTTCAGAATTTCCATTTTCCTCTCCCCTCTTGCACAGTTCAATTTAAATTTTACATTATGAAGGATAATAGGAAACTTTTAAATGAGCCCTGAGGATCACAAGGGAAAAGTATTCTAAAACAGACCTCTAGGAGTACAAACTTCTGAGGGTTTATTTTCTTGTTTTTTGGGCTTTTCTTTTTTTGTTATTTGTTTGTTTGTTTGTTTGTTTTGTTCTTTCTTGTTTTTAATTAGTAGTATATCTAGTATGCAATTTGCTGTAATTATTTTCCTACTAGAAAAAGAAAAAAGGTAACCTCATTCGGAAGATTTTCAATTGTGAATTGTGAATTAAGGCATTATTTAGTTAATAAAACATTGACTTCTAGTTGCAGTTGTATTGGGAAGAACAAAAGGGACTTTCTAGTCTGCAGTTTAATCAGTTTGTGAGGATGAAGGAAATGTTCTGATAGTGTAGGAGTAATGGGCTTGTTTTCAGAGGGAATTTCATGACTTTCCAACAGCATACCATCCCACAGGCATTACAGACTCAACCCTTATCTTTTTGTCCAAAGTCAGATAAAGCAAATGGATAAAGAAAACAAATAGTTAAAGCACTTGGCTTCTGAACACTTGTATGCATTTGCTACTGATAGTGCTTATAAATGCCATTTTTCTTCGTAAAATGTAGAATGTATTTGTAGCTGTTATCAGAGCAGAATGAAGCATCATCATAAGCCTATTTCTTCCCTATAAAACTGCTTTACTAATTAGAAACAAAGCTTTAGGACTACTGTATCAGGTATTGGAAAACTATTTGGCCTTTTCTACTACAAAATGAAAGCTGTCTATATTTGTCTATATTTTACCAATCTATATTTGCAAAACAGCTACAGACACTGCTCTATCACCTAGAAATAACTGAAAAGCTCGCACACCTGCACTGTTTTTTTACAGGATAGGATTTTGCACATGTATTAATTTGGGCAAATATACAGGGCAGCTAGAGAATAGCATGCAAGTTGTGGAAAGTGCACATACAAGGATAGGAGAGAATGCACTTAACCTTTACATATTAGTCTATCTTTGTGGCCTATTGTCAGATATTACTACTGCAATCATCTGGCAGAATAGGAAATCTAAGAGGTTGATTTGAAAAGCAAAATACTTGGTATTCATAGAGCCTAAAATCTTCCATTTTCATAACACAGCAGATCTTTCTATTATTTAATTGCTTTAGAGAAGTTGCTTGAAAGAAAAACAGAACCTGTTGCTTCCAGGTTCACAGATTGAGATTTTGGTATTCTTCATATATATATGTGTGTGTGTGTGTGTGTGTGTGTTTGAATTTGGGATCTGATGTATGGTAGAAAATTTTGGTGGTAAGGAAGTAGATTTTTCTCTAATCCTCTAGGAGGGGCTTTTCTGACTTTAGATCTGGAAATGATATGTTGCTCCTCTGTCTTCTGTTTCACTGAAATGGATTCTTAATGTATGTATCACTTATCCTGATAGCCTTCTATAGTGCAGCACTGAAATCATCACTGAAAAATTTCACACTGAAGTGAAACAATCTTCATAACATCATAACAGTCAAATATTCAGAACATGATACTGTCAGTTTTGCGTAAATGTGATTCCATGGATTCTCCTGGAGATGTTCTTGGTCTAGCCTTGTGTAAGGAGAGGATGAGATTTTCTTCTTCACTTTTCTTTGTTTGTATAATAAAAGCAAATATCTGAAGTAATTTTTACTAGACAGTATTTTGAGAGAGCACAATCTTTGAGATTTTCCAGAGCCTGCTTCTTTATTCCATAAAGACCTGTATCATCTGCATCTGACTTTCAAATGCAGATGTATGCAATTGCATGAAAAATTATATCAAAAAGTTGCACTTTTTCATTTTCTAAAATTTGCCTAATTTGGAAATCGAGAATGATATTTTCTTTTCCTGACTTCTCTGTCTGAGCTAAATATTCTTGCTAAGTAACTCTGCTGCTACTGTCTGGCTAGTCTTCCTGTCACTTTCTGGCCATTTCTGTCTGATTTCAATACTCAAAAACTTGTTTCCTTCTCATATTGGAGTAAGTTCTTGCCAAGGTTGTTTGCTACTCAGCATTGTCACACTTATTTCTCTGCAGCCTGGTAGTATCCCTAATTGTCTGACTCTCCTCCTGACTGTCCTTATCCACCTCCTTTATCAGACCTTTTTATGTGAACACCTATCACAGACCACTTAATAAATCACAGTTTTTTGTAAAAGTAAATGTTTAAGCAATTGGTGATGCAGATTTGGAATTGTGTGATACATTGTCCATGGCAGGGATTATTGGAACTAGATGACCTTTAAGGGTGCTTCCAAATCAAACTGTTCTGTGAGTCTATGATTGTCACTGATTTTCCCATTGTTTTCTATTAGAAAAATGACAGTGTTTGTAAGAATTTATGTAATCTGTACTGTTTACTAAGCATTAATAAAGAAAATTGAAAGGATTGATCTCTACACATTTTTATTTAGGTTATACTCAGGAAGCAATGCATGTAAAAAATACATGTTAGTAGATAGGGTCTGTGAGCTTTTCAGTAGTTACCATGCATCAGCAACAACTATGAGCTCACCAGACTTACTTTAAACAAATGCCAAACACTGCAGGCTTGGCCAAAGTAGCTGGAGTGATACACCACAGTATGACATCAGAAACAAAAGCCTCTAAGAAGACAGAGCACTGGCAGCTGGGGTGGTGTGAATTAAAAATTTGGCTTTCTCCTTAATTACATACCTTTATCCTACATAAAAGTTTGTTAGGTCACCTGAAAGCTTCTCTGACGTGCTGAGTTTCTTTGAGCTTTTCTTGTGCTTGAAGCTTCACAAGATAAGAGGTTAAAAGACCCTTTTTTTAGAAAGGGGAGGGCTGTGCACATCTCCTCCACTGAAAAACAGCACTATACACCATGGGACTCCTGGCCCCCAAGCCCCCAGGAGGCAGGTTTGTGACCTGGCACTGATTGCTAGGATGTTCTTGGACTTTCCTGGTCCTTCTCCTTTCAATAACAGATTTTTTTTTTTTTAATTCAAATTCAAATGCCCCTTGTTTAAGAGAAATCTTGAAAATATAAAACTAGTGGGAAGTTACGGTCCAATTTCAACCCACAGCAGGAGTGCCAGGAGATATAATCTCAGGTACCTGCTTCAAATGCAAACTACAGGAGCCATGGTTACATTGCCCCTCTCTGCCCAAGCAATCCATTCCCCATTTTACTTATATCCTGTGGTACCCCTTTAAAATAAATATTAATAATAATATAACCATTAATTTTTTAGCTATTTTAAGATGTTCTTCAGATAAATGTATCAGTCTTGCAAAGCATACTACCCATTATTAATATAATAGTTCTGAGATGCCACTTGGCAAACAGACCATTATGCAACCTTTATGGCTCTTATACAGCAAAGCCTCAAAGAGCAATATAATTTTAAGCTTTTCTCAAAGTCTTATGAAGGTCACAGAGCTTAAAGACTTAGAGACATTGAACTGAGAAAGATTTCCCGCACCACTGACTCGGCTCACACTCCTATTTTGGGCAATCAGGTCATACAAACTCTTGAAGGAACTTAGCAAGCTCCTTATATATAAGTATTCTGACTCTTTTGAGTAGTGAGGAAATTGCAGCTAATGAGTCAGTTATCTCTGGAATAAAGAAATACACCAATATCAAGTAGGGACTTCTAAATATGATTATGTATTAGGAGAACATGGCCTTGGTCAATGTACGTGCAGATTAGGTATGGAACTATATGCATATTTTGAATTTGCAAGAGTATGACTGAACTAAAAAAAAATCTCTGCTGTTTTTGGGGTAGGACAGAGTGTGTAAATTTTCATTCATCACATTTATCTTCTTTCTTCTTTATTGCTAATATTTTAAAACACAATATTTTAAACGGAAGCTCAGAAAACCTATACAGATTGAAAGAAAGTGTATTATTAATATATTAATATATTAGTATTTTAAACAACTCAGCTGAGTAAATCATTGCCCTAACATTTCTGATCAATGACAAAACAGGTCTCTTCAGTTCAAAATGTTAAATATTATTTTTGCATTCCACTTGCGAAGAGGAAGACATAGATAAGAATCCTTTTCAAGCTTCAGGTGTATAGAAGCTGTTTCAAATCTGTCATCCTAAGAAGATGAAGGGGCACTCAGGGCTGCAGTACGCTGCATGTTGATACTAGAGATAGAATCTGAGATTTTCTAACAAGTGAATTACTGAGGTATAATACAGCAGCATACCAGCTCTTCTGCTGATTAATTTGGTGAGGTAGTTGCATACAAGAACAGTAAAATAATAAGGTTTTTCAGTGTTCTTTCTTTAATTTTCAGTATCTCTGATCAATTTTGTGGGTATCCTGGCTGAATCTGTTGGCACTTTTCCTATCAGTTTTTATTCACTTACTGGTTTAATTGTAGCCTGGCAATAGATCCCAAGTAGACATGAAGGAAAAAGTTGTCTGCAGTTTTAGGAGAAGATAAAATAATCTGTAATAAGAAAATAGTATGTAAGAAGAATTATATAATCTTTAATATGCAATATATGTATAATAAAATAATCTATAATAAGATTATCTAAAGTTCACCAACAGACAGGATACATGTGGTTCCAATGAAAAATCAAACCATGGAGTTACACTGCAACTTAAATATTACACAACTGGAGAGCCCCAAATTGTCTGAATTTTAAGACCATATAAACACACACAAAAATAACCTCAGCTGCTGCTCAAGCTGGCCTTCACTGTTTGAAACTTGGCCAGCATTGCTCAGAACTTGAAGTGTTTTTATCTATGAAGTATGTTCTGCACTAATAAATCACAAGGACATTTCACCACGTCCTGTTCCGTATTGCTTTTGCTTGGCACTGAGGGTTTTGCTCTGCCCTTCTGATACCAGTGGAACCTATGCTGCTTGTAAATTCATGCTTATTTTAAATAAAATTTCAAATTCTTCTAAAGACGAAATAACAACAAATTCACTGTTCATAATAAGTTAGCATGGAATAGTTACTGCATTGTTTAGAGAAATGCCTGAGGCTCTATTCATTTTTTAAAACAAAATTTCAAGGAGGTTTGAAACAATAGGGAGTTTTTACACCATTTTTTCCCAGAAAATATGAAAATCCGCCCTCTGAATTTTTTTTTTTTTAATTTGGAAAAATTTTGCTGTCGAGAAAATTTGAAGCACTGAGGTACTCAGAATGATAATGACACAGTTTATTTTCCAGCAGAAGTACATTTACTTGTAGAAGTTCATTGGTAGCTTCTCCATATATAAAAGCAGGATGCTATCTTTCTTTCTGAGTAGATCCTATCACACTTGTTCTGAAATGGGCTTGTAAATGTGGGTGAGGTATGATAATATAGACAAAGTTATTCCTCTTATATTAACTGAAGGGAGGCAAATGAAGTCGTTTTGGTCTTACATTCCTTTGTCTTTAACCTTTGCCTATTTAATATGATGGGTTTCAGTGGAATGACATATTTTTTTTATTCTAGTTTTTTCTGTTACATATGAATCTCTGTCTAAGTGCAATGTTCCCATATGTTCTTCCCTACCACAGTACCAATCTCAGTGGAGTTTTACAAAACTTGCAGCATTATCAAATAGTATCCAGCTGATTCCGTGGTGGCATACAGGGACTTGGTTTATGTCTTTAAGGATATGTTGTAGCAGATCCATCCACTCTAAGGCATAAAAACAAAATAATATTCTAAACAGAAGGAGCCATGATATTGCTGCACCATAATAATCATTAATATTTTGAAAATAATAGAGAGCAATTGTGAATTTACCCCCATCATTGAACAGTCCATCAAAACAGTATGTTCTGAACTTCATCCTGTTTTCTAAAGCCACTTTTCTATTGGATGAGTATAATAAAATGTCACATAGACCTGACTGCCCCTTAATTTACAAAATAAAACCATTCAAAGCTTGGTGCTTCTATATTAAATTTTTGTGCAAACTTGGCTATGTTGTACTACAATAGAGAATCCACCTGGAAAAAGACCAGAAATCTCCTAAGGGTGTCATACCCAGAGTTCTCATCTGGAACTGGTTTGGAATGTCTAAACATTTATTCCATTAATTAGATAATCCACAGATTCAATTAATTTTATTTCAAAACACAGACACTTCACAACATAACTTGCCCAGACAGCAAAGTCAAATGTCTAATTCAAAGAAGATAAAAAACAGTCTTAATTTTGTCTAGGGAGAAGGACAACACAAGCTTAAACCAGGACTCCCATATTGTAGTAAAATAACACTGAAATATAAACTTAGGCAAAATCTTATGGATTAGTCTGAAAAACAGATTGGTGCAAAGGACATACAGTATAAATGCTCAAAAATTTTTTATTACAGACATGTCTTCATTTTCAGCAAGCCTGAAATAGAAGTTGATCTTCAAATTTCAGCCATCTACTAATGGTATATAATAATCCAGCACAGCAGTATTCAGCTTTAATCCAATTCTTATATGGGAATTTTGACCTGAAATAAATTTTCTTATGGACTGTTTGCAGGGCCTGGGAAGGAAAATGCATGTAGCATGGCAATTGACGTTAAGTTGAAGTTTCTCCATAATGTTTTTAAATGGTGCATTCATGAATCACATTTGTGATGCTTTTTATTTAAATTCTTGTATGTTTAAGTAAAGCTTTGATGTTCAGACATGTTATTCTCAGAGGCCATTATCTTACAAAGACTCAGCTTTTGTATGTTGAGACTACTCCCCTGGAAATGGATAGCTCAAAATCAGGAAGTTTAGAGGGATCTGAACTATTTCTGCATGAAGTCATTAACCCTGAACTACAGGTTATTAACAAGAGAAGGATTAGCAAAATATTGCATGTCCATCTGCATTTTTAATTTATGCCAATATTTTCTTATTTCATGGCAATCCACAGTAAATTCACTGTGTCTCTAGTAATACAAATCACCTGGCTGGCTCCTTCCTAAGATTGCTTCAGTGCTTGCTGCTGGATTCTTGGAGGTATCTCTTTTTCAATGTAATTTTCGTTTACCCCAGTGACCTAATCTCTTCCTTTTCTGTAAAATTCAATTAATGCATATACTAGCATCAGGGCCTTTCAATTCTCAACAACTTGGACAGTCTTGCTCTTTTCAAGGCAAGTGCAGCAAGTCTTTTTGCTTGGGTCCACAGAATGTGATGAGAGGGCAGAGTCCACAACAGAAGGGTACTCCGACTGCTTAAATCAAACAAGATATACCTCTTAACAATACCAGTTCTCATGGTAATTTGTTCAATTGTAGCTGATGGGCCATTAGTGGTAGCTGACAGAAAATGAAGCAATTCCAGAGGGCAGCGTTTCAACTACCTGGTGCATTCACAGACAAAGATGAGGCATCTCAAAAACACTTTTCTTAGGGGACAGCATTCTACTTTTTCTAATGCACAATTTTGTGCATAACTTCTTCATTTTTCCTCAACATGGCTGTTCAGCCTTTTCATTTTTCAGAAACCAAGTAAGTTCTAAAGAAATGTCATAGGGGTTAGCACATGATATTGCAAACTCAAACATAATTGGAAAGTCTGAATCATTTGATAATGGGCAATTTGATGAGCCTGGATGGATACGCAGTGTTTGCCCTAATAGATGCTGGTACACTCTTAACAACAATAATCACATCCCATCAGAGCTACCATAATGCATTGGCTTTTTAAACTGAAGCCATAGAGAGACAGAGAAGACTTTCAGCAAAATCTGGAAGGGGTTCTACTGAGGCATCTAAATTAGACCATTATGGATTTTAAGTGCTTCTGTGATAGTTTTTAGATTGTCGGCTTTGATTTATGTAATTTATAGTTTGCAGTACAAAACATGCAGATTGCCTCAGCACTTACCAAAATATGATGTAGAATTTTGAAAGCATTTAAAGCTTATGCTACTATGGATAGACCAATCCTTGAAGCACTGGGGCCTAGAAAATCTCAGATGTTAAACCAGAATATGGAGACAATTTTCATAAAATCTATATTTTCTTTCACTATTGCTTTAGTTATTCCTTATGTATCCCCTCCTTCTCTCAGAAATTTTTCTATTTGACCTGTGCTGAAACTGCAAAAACAAGAGTGGAAAGTCTAGCTATGATAAAGTATATAGAGAAGTGATGACAGTTTAGTGAACAATTAATTATCATTCCTGAATATTAATACAGTGTGTGTGAATGTTTACTGGATGATCCTGTAGGCATGGATATGCATACCTTCTGGAAGATGGCAAGTCTAGCAGCTCTGGGTTCATTTTAAAAAAACTTTAAGGTTCCTGTAAGACAAATGTAGATATCTGAAAACAAACAAAGTGAAGCCTGCAACCTTATAAAAATGTTGCTTCCCTCAAAATGAAAATCTCATTACACGTATAAAGAACTGAAGTCTCATTCCCTGAATATGTCTCCTGTCACTGCAATGAGTAACCCTTAGATTTGACAAACCTTACATCTAGCATTGAATTGCAGGACAGTTTTTCACAGAAAGCATGATTCTCTTTGTTTGCCAATATACATGCAGGCTAGACATTATTCTTCAGTGAGAATGTGCTTTTGGACAGTCTTGTCTTGGCTGTTGTGTGCTGGGCCATGTGAAAAATCTGGATGTTTTCAGCTGGGAGCATCTTTCTAGTGTGCAGAGTTAGGTCAGGTGAAGAGAGGTGCAGACGTGGTGCAGCTGAAGGTCTATCCCAGACCCCTGAGAGAAACAGAGGGCAGACAAGAAGGAAAATATCAGACAGAGTGGAAAATAAGGAAGCTCAGAAAGTTTGCAGCAGTTGAGAAAGTCACTGGAACATGCTGGACTGGGATAAAACACAACTGTTACTCTTGACAAGGCATTGTCCTGGAGAAGCCCATGGCTCACTCAGACAGGTGCACTGTTCACCGAGTTAAAATCTGGCTTGATGGCCGGGCCCAGAGAGAGGAGGGGAATTGTGCTGCATCCAGTTGGTGGATTCTCATTTGTGTTATTCTCCAAGGCTGAGTACTGGGGCCTACTCTGCTTAATAACTTTATTGAAAATCTGGTAAAAAGGATTGAGAACAGTCTCAGTGTCCTGCAATTGACACTAATTTGGGTGGAAGTGTTGCTCTGTTGGATGGTAGGAAGGCTCTGCAGACAGCTCTGGAGAGCCTGGATGAATGAGTTGAGGCCAATTGAATGAGGTTCAGCAAGGCCAAGTGCTGCGTCCTGCAAACCTTCCACAATTCCATGCAGGGCTACGGGTTGGGGAATGTCACTTGGGAAAGTGGTCCAGCAGAAAAGGATCAGGAGTGATGGTCAGGAGAGACTGCACATGAGCCAGCATGTGCTGAGGTGGCCAAAAAGGCCAGGGGCATCCTGGCTTATGTCAGCAGTAGTGTGACCAGCAGAATCACATCAGTGACTGTCCCCAAATACTCAGAATAGTGAGATGACACTTGGAGTCCTGTGTTCAGTTTTGGGCCACTGACAAGAAAGACATTGAGGTGCTTGACTCTGAACAGAGAAGGGCAACGGAGGTGGGGTAGGTTTTGGAACAGAAGTCCTGTAAGGAGCAGCTGAGGGAGCTGGGTTTTTTTAGCACGGAGGCTCTGAGGGTGAACTTAGAGCTGTCTTCAATTCCCTAAAAGGAAGTTGTATCCAGGTGAAGAGGTCAGCCTCTTCTTCCAGGCAACAAGTGACAGGACGAGAGGAGATACAGTCATGCTGCTCCAGGGAAGGTTCAGATTGGACATTAGAAGGAATTTCTTTGTGTAAAATGTGGGTAAACATTGGAACAAGCTGCACAGGGAGGTAGAGGCACCATCTCTGGATGTGTTCAAGAAAAAATAGGGTGTAACATTTAATGTCATGGTCTAGGTGACCTGTTGGCTACTGGTCAAAGGCTAGACTTGGTTATCTTAGAGGTTTTTGCAACTTAAATGGCTCTGTAGTTCTGTAAAATGGACAGAGTGGGCAAGGTAAGGTTTTTTAATTACTTTATTTTTTTGTTCCTCTGGGCAGATCTAGGGCTCCCCCTAGTTAAAACTCACCCATTCTAATGAAACAACATTAAAGTTTCAAAGACAAAAAAGTTTAGCTCAGTTCAGAAAAAGGTGCAACCTTTTCTTAAATCTGGGGCCAACATAGAGCCATGTCAGAAGATATAGCAGGGGTGTTGGAACTGTATGATCTTTGAGGTCCCTTCCAACTCAAACCATTCTGTGATTCAATATTCAAACATGCTACATTTCCATTTCTAATTCAAAGATTTTGCTGATTCAAATAAATGCTATTATGCCTTTATGTTTTTGTTTATGTGCTGGAGACATAAGGAGAATACAGAAATCCAGAGAAATTTAACCATTTTATGGAGGGAAGGTAGGGGTGCACACCTATAGACACAGACTCACAACTTGGCTGTGAAAAGGTTGTCTTCATCAAGGTACATAAATTTTGGAGAGGAGAGAAGCTCACTACATTATGGTGAAGCAATAATTAACAAATATTCCCAAGCTTTATGGCAAAAATCTATGGAAGAACATAGGTCACTACTGTGCAATTGTACACAAAGGAATGCCTATATGTATAGCTCTTAAGTGAAATGGATCACATACATATCAATGTGCTTGTGTGTGTATGTTTGTGTGTGTATCCAGAGTCCTGCCTAGCATCATTCTTTTCTCCTACATTTTATTCCTGTTATTCTTTAAGATGTGTCACAAGGGGGAGTGTTCAGGAATCTATTTCTTCTTATTAGTCATGAAGTGAAGTGATTCTTAAAAAATCAAACAGCAACATGTGGGTAAGGACATACCAGTGCAACCTGAAGGCAAAGTCTGTACGATGTGTGAGCGCTGGTCATCTGAACACTTTCTTGTGAGCTGTGATGTAAGAGGGAAAAAGCCAACTTGACCTTCACAACTGAGGCTGAATTTCTGAGACAGATGGAAAAATATTGTGAAGTGTGCAAAGGCAATGTCAAGTCATTGACAAATGGTGCATGGGCATTGGTTCAACTCCTTTCTGCAGGCCTCAGTGCAAAAGACTATTTTGTTGCTCATGTACTATCATTTTTGCTTTCTTCCTCTCAACTTTTTCCCTTTCCTCATCTAGCATTGGTGTCTAGATGATACATAGAAAGTAAAATCCCGTAGTGTCTGCTTGTCATGGTTCCTTCCTTGGCACTCATTTTTCAAGGAGTGAAAGTATATTGGCAAGTATTTATTGCAGAATAGGATCAAAGATTGAGGACACTGTTACTGTCTGAATCTTTCTTTGACTCACTATTTCCACGAAAGGCAAGTTTGTCTTTGATTTTCCTCCAAACTTTACACCATAGCCTATTTCCATTATCCTATACTGGGGTCTTCCAAGGACGTGTCATCTAATTATTATTATTTGTTTTTTAGACCCTCCTCAAGAATTTTGTCTTGGTCACATGACTGTCCAACTCTTGTTTGGAGTTACCATTTTCAACTATGATGCTAAACAAGGACAATCCCTGTGGGATTTTAAGACAGTTCTTCTGAAGATTGAATTCTTTTATCTTGTCTGCATTACTTGCTTTATTGCTAAGTACATGCTTAATAGAATTAAACAATATTTTAGTTCCTTGCACTGGGCATGCACACCATTCCTGAGCAGGACTTCACCTCTCATTTTAAAAAAGGTGTTAGCTAAATGATAGAAAAGTTAATAATGACAAAAGATGAAGTGAAATATCAAATGAATTTAATTATTAACAAGGAGAGCAAAAGTTAGACCGCAAGAGCTAACATTATTCTCAGAAATAGGAGACTTGCAAATTCATGTCGTTAGAGAAGAAACAAGATTTTTGTTTGGTTTAAAAAGACTTAACTGGATAATCTAGCCACTTAAAAAACCCCCCAGTACTTGCCAGTAATTGCCAAATTATTTAAGCAACAGGAAAAGCAGGTCACCATCGAGTAAATAAACACTGACATTCTCTCAATGCAGCCATATCACCATATAAATAGAAACATGGTAATGAAGATACAATAACTGACATCAACCCTCCCTCCTGCAAAATCTGCACAGATATTTATGGAAATTGCATGGAGTTTTGAGCCATTTGTTCACACTACAAATCATCATTCAATTCTACTTGATGATGCTATCTTACTCTACGTCCAGCATATTATGCAGCTGCTTTGAAATAGCACTTGACTCTTCATCTTAGGAAGTTTTCAGATATTTCGTGTCCAAACTTGGAGAATTCTCTTTCTTTTCTTATACATGGACTGAAGATGGAGTTACATTGTTTACAAAGTTCTGTCTCAGGTCACGAGGCAAGATATTTGTAAGACATTTGTTACTTCTGTTTGTGGGTGTGGAAACAGTGATGTGTGTAAAAAAACTCTGCTCATTTGCAACTGCTTGGTTAATCAAATAATAAAACATGGAGAGTCAGGTCATATTTAAGAAACCTATTATTATGAAAAAAATTCTTGTAAACTTTTTAAAGTCATGTATTATTTTCCAATTCGTACATGACTCTTCACTTGCTCACACACTCACACAAACATAAAAAACATTTAAAAAAAAGAAGAGGAAGGAGCTGAGAACTACAAAATACAACAGCCCCCTATACAAAGCAGTTGTTAATTTCTGTCTTGTCTAAAATGAATTGGCCCAGAAAACCATTTTTGTTAACTCTGAGAGCACACTCACTTTACCACCAACCAGTAATCTCCTTGGAAAAACATGTCTCCTAATAGAAGCAATTTGTGGGAAAAAATAACCTAAACAAAATCATGAGCATATGTAGTTTTTTTCACTGAAGTTTAATATTCTCCTAACCTGACATAAAAATTAATTTAGATTGCTGCCTAGATAAAGTCCTGTGCTGGCTAGTCCAGCATTGCCTGTTAGCATACGAAAGTCTCACCTCAGAAATATTTTGGCTCTTGGAAGGTCATGGTTTGCAAGAGGTAATAAATATCTCTGCTTAGATCAAAACCAGTAGTTATTAAAATACCACTTTTATGTTCCAACTCTCTATGGCTTAAAGAACAATAACATTTAGTTTCTTTTTAACCTCTGCATTTCCTAGCAGGTAAAATTAGGTGTTTGATTTGTAGGAGATGGAGGTCTGGAAGAGTATTTCTTCCAAGAGTTGGAACTACTCATATCAAACTGTTGAGTGTTTTTTTTCATATTTGCACTTTTTACTGTTTCTTTTTCACTTAGATAGATAGACTCTTGAATTAAATTCTAGTTCATTTCCTAAGTATCAGGAAGAGACTTACAATAGTCATATTATTGTTATATATTGTAGTAACACATTACTTATGTAACTACTTCAGCAATATTATTACCTTACTTAAGTAGTAAATTAAGCAATGCCTTAAACATAGACCCAAGCAAATAAAAGTATGCAATTTTATGAGTACTATATTGCATTAATATGGTTTGAAATGCTTTTCATTTGTGTGCCTAGGACATGAGTTCAGGAAAGTAGGCTTTTGCATTCCAGGAGAGGTATGCAAATAAAATTCACCTCTGGGCTGAGAGGGAGCACACTATTTGTGCACAGTGTAAAAACCGATTGCCCATATTAAATAAGCCCATGTGCTGGCTCTTTGAGGTGAGTTTCATCTGCACCTCATGGTACTTACACAAAATGCACAATGACCCATTACTGACATCACAAATATACAGTTGTTTATAGTTATTGTCTTAAGAAATTACAGAAAATTACTGATGTGGAGCACACTGTACTCTGGCACATTTTTTCTGATTTTATGGAGTGGAGGACCAACTAGGTTTAATGGCAAAGAGAAGTTCAGCCAAGTAGTGGAAACCTGGAGTTTTAACTCCGAATGCTCCACACCACTGGGTTGGTTTGACATGTTGCCTAATAGCACCAGGAAATGCATGTGATTATTTGAGTAACCCTGCTAGAGCTAGGAAAATTCTGTTTGAGCTGCAGAAACAAGGCAGTATTGCCAACAGCACAAACAGAAAACCAGGAAATAGCCAGTCAAAAGAAGTAGAAAAAATATACTGAAAGTAAACAGCAAACTTGGAACACATATGTGTGGATGCTTCTAACAGCACTTTGATTTGAACCACTTTCTGAACTTAACATGGTCTAAAAATTAAGTTTATCTGGGGCATACAGGATGTGTGTGGTAGCTCACAGAAGGAGACTGTACATCAGAATTAGAGCCTGAAGGAACAACTAGAAGAAGCTCCATAAATAGTTATATGAAATATTATACATGTTGTAGCTAGATCTAGCACAACTGAAACCTTTTTAGAAGAAAGATTTTTTAAAATTCTTGTGGGAAGACCCAGCTTGAGTTTTCAAGAGGATCTGCACTGATAAGGCAGATGCTCAGCATACTTTGTAGGCTGGGACCTCTTCAGATTTGGTCAGTAAAACTGGAGCAGTCAGATGACTTAGACACTGCCAGGTTTTTGTGTAATCCTCTGGTTTTGATGGGAATCCTCACAGACTAAAACAGGACCTGGGTTGATAGACCTATGCTCTGGCTCTTGTATTTCAGATCTGGACTTCCTTCTTGGAATAATTACCTGTATATAATTGCAAGTTGTTCATAGAGATGAATTAACAAACTTTTTTTTCTACTAAGTTGAAAAAGATCTATTCCTATGTAGTTCTAGCACAAGAAAACACTGTACAATAACTTTTAGTTAGCCTTTTTCTTTAAACCATGAATAAAACATTTCAGAACTAAGACAAGTCATAATTGATGACATAATCTTATACCTAGCTGTGAATTCAATGCAGTTTTTAATTAATTGAAATTCCCACCTTTTTGTCCAAGTGGCTAAATCTCTCTTTACCCTAGAGGTGAAACATACTGAAACAAGGAATTGGATTAAAATGTTTTTTTCCTGGTAACAGACTACATACACATTTTTTTCCTGTGCTCAGTGTGGTTGAGTCTGAGCAAATCTCATTCCAAGGAGAAAAACATAGCAGTTGTCCCGCAGATTGGTAGACTTTTAGTTGTGTGAAATGGAGCCTGTCTAGACTACTGACTACATAAAAAGTGTTTAGGGCAACTCAAATCCTCTAAAAAGCAGATTGATAGTTCTCTGCTTATGAATACAATAATGCCATATATAATTCTTGTAGTACTATAAGTATCCCAGTATAAAATACAAACTATGAGACTGAAACTATTTCTCAGTGTTTTGGCAGTGCTACAAGCAATGATGGTCCTATCTTACTGTGCTTCTTAATAGCATGTGTTGAGTCAAAACTTCTTTTTTTATCATTGTCTCTGTTAATAATAAATTTTATTAATAGACATTAACATAATTAGACATAATTAACATTGTAGCATACAGTATTAATGGTTTATTTTCTTGTACGAGATGTGACTGATTTCATAATCTGCTTCTCTTAAAAAGGCAAGTTATGTGTTTTGCTTAGGATTTCAGAAATTTAGTGACCCAACTGGACTTTATATAATCCCCTGGTTCCTCAAGGACAATTAGGTATTAATTCCAACACAGGCCCATCTCTCTGGTGCCAGTTACATTCACAAAATTAAAAAACCTCTTAGTCCATCTCAACACAGCTGCCAAATAAAGATATTAGAGTAACATTGCGCATCTGTCAGCCTCTTTGACTTCTGCATAATCATGCATTTTTTTAAAAGCTAGTTTTATACTATTAAATGGATTAGTTGGCTACTGTTTCCATTAGGATTGCCCAGTTCTTGTTAATTTCCATGCTATTTTCCTTTGAAACTAATTTGTTTTTCACACAGTGAAGAGTACAAGAAATACTGTCAATATAGGCAACATGAGAGATTCTGATAGCATGGAAAATGCTGTCAAGGTGCAGTTTTGGTGTATCTTTGTGAAGATCAATTGAAGCAATACAAGTGGGAAAGAAGCAGATAAACTTTTAATTGTAACAGAATTCATTGTTATTATAAAAAACAACTTTCCAAGCAGCTTGAGAAATAAAGCTTTAATGTCATTTTATGAAAGCAAACTAAGAAAAAATAATATAGCTTTAGCATTTTGAAAGCTTTCTCTTTTTTCCATGTTTTGGCCAAAGTTCTTTATGACATAAGCCAGACAATTTCCTGCAAGACCCTCAATGAACTGCTTGTTAGTCTAAGTTGTTCTATGTTGTCTGCACATCCTTGGTTGTGCTTGTACTGGGACACCAACTTCATGACCCCTCTTGGCCTCACACAAGATGGTGCTGAGGCACCAAGTTCTTCTCTGACCACTGTTGTGTCTTGCTGAACCTTTTATTCCTTTTTTTATTGTATCTTTGTACCTTTTATTTTTGTTTCTCTTTTGTATCCTGAGAGTCAACATCACTGTTACACAAATGCAAACCTCTTTCTTATGTTCTCCAAGAAGTTTAAATGTAAACATATAGTCTTTGTCTGTAGGAATGCCAAAACTAAGTTGGCAGCACACTCTGGAGATAAGTAGAGCCTGTTCCCCTCACCTGTGTTGGATAGAAAACAAATATTGATGCCAGTCCTGATCTCTGTCAAGAAGTATGCCAAACGCTCATATTTTGTCCCAAAGCGATAGTTTGCTAAGACACATTGGACGGGCCAACATTGCCCCTCTGAAGCTACATTGGAATAAATTTGCAAACTTGAAAAGAAGGTTACCAATTAGGTCAGGAGACATGAAAAAGGCATTATGGGCTTTTAACATATTTTTGGTAGTTTTTAGGTTCCTCACTGACTTTAGCAAAGACGGAAGTTTAAATGAAGTCTTAGAGGAAGCTAAATCTGGGGTCATACACAGAAGGATGTTTGAGAAACAGATAGGAAAGGGATTTAAAGGAAGCTTAGGCTTTCAGGTTTGCTCTCACCTTACACTAAAAGGTGTTTCTAGACCACGATGATGAAGGGGATCAGAAATACAGACCTACAGACAAGGTTTTTCAGGTTACAGCTCCACTGGGGATGAAAGGGTCTAGTGGACACAAATACTTTGGAATTTATTTCTAACTCATTTGCACTAAAGCTTTAAACCAAATTTCTCTTAGGCAGTAAATTGAGTCTTAGCTTGGATTCTTCAGCCCAACGGGAACCTATGAATGCTTCCTTTCTATAGGAAGTTTCTATAGGAAGCTTGGAATTTTCCCAGGATCCCAAGCTCAGACCTACTTTGAGGTCTAGTTCAGTAATCCCTAAACACAAAAACACCACAAATGTAAGACACATAAATTTTGACATCTGCCTTGATTTCTTTAACAATTTTAAATAACTGCACCTCATTTACTTTTCCCATTTTTAACTATAACCATAATGAAATCCAGAACCTGTAGCCTATTTCATCAGCCCTTACTGGCCATGTCTTGGTAATCACTTAAGCACAATACTGACACTAGATTTTGGTAGGCTCTATTTCTTATAAAGCCTTAATAAGTCTAAGTCTTAATTGCATGTGTTATCTATCAAAATTGTATATCACCAATTAAATGACTTTTCGTCTGTTTTATTAGTTTCAAATTCAAGTAGAAGGGATAAATATCCCTATTAGAAGGGGTTCCTTAATGCAAGTGCTTTGCATTTGCAGTACTTCTTGAAATACATATTAGAAAGCACCTAACACTGGAAAAAATTGTTTTAAACTGTGATGAAGTTAATTAATTTGTTTTAGAAACACTGTTTCAGCTAGATCTTCATGAGACATATTTTGTGAAAATATATGGAAAACCTGCTATTCACAGGTTTTGTATGCTCAACATAGATTGTTCCAAGAAATCTGACTCACAAAGACTTCTTATATTCTGTAAGTGTTGGGCACAGTAGGATGCTGGAAACAATTTTTTAAATGGCAGAACATATTTTACAATGATTTAAAAGAATTAGCCTACCGATATAAGACTGGTAAAGCTTCCTTTCTGGTAGAAGACAGTCTGACATACAATTTTTCTCAGTCAAGCATTCCAATTGAGAGTAACTTGACAATATTCTTAACCTGTACCCCTTAAGTGCTTGCCTGCAATGTATTTTAAAGGTAAAAATCTGTAGTGAAATACCAAATTTTGGTCTTTTGTATTTTTCTATGGCCACTGCTGAATGCATTGATTGACTTAGCACAATGTGATGATTTATAGATTCACATAAATGTGAATGAAATATCTAGAGATTTGACTGGTAGTTATTCTTCTAGTACATTGCTGGTATTGTTTGTGGAAGGGTGTGCGTTGCAATAGTTGTAGACAGTCCTAGAGAAAAGAGATCTTACCTTGCAAAGAGTTTGAGAGTATTTCTATAGGGGGTAGAACAGTGTCTGCTAGAAGAGTGACTTGCTCCACCAGTTGGTTCATATGTGTAAGTTAAATACCATTGTTAGGCTAGAAAGAGGGGAAAAGAATTAAGGAATATACTAAAAAAGCAGGAAATGTAATATTGCAGCATTGCATAGTTAGCTGATCCTTATGAAATGGGATGCAGCTCCAAGAATCATTAATCCTATCTAATGCTTTGCCAATCTTGATGTTACAGAAGTGGTGGGAGTAGAGCTGGTGGGATATGGGTATTAATTCAACCTTCGTAGTTTCTTGTTTAGTTTGTTTTTGAGTAGGTTACTGTTGCATACGAAAGAGGAAACAAGACTTCTACAAGATACAAAATAAACAAGGATGTTAAAAGAATAGATTAAGTAGTTCCTAAGAATGAAGAACTGCTTGAACATAAGTAATTTTATATCTGGGATGAGAAATGTCTCAGATTTATATCAATGTATGACACAGATTTTTTTTACATATGCTTTTGTTGGCTCCTAAAGTGTCAGAAAACCACCTACAGATTTTTTTCTCCTTTTTATTCACCCTACTATTCTCCAATATGCATAATGACTCTTATATCAACATATACTCTAATTTTTTCTTCTCAGTCAGTTTGCCAAAATTCAGAGATACCATAGAATAGCTTGGACTTAGTAGCTCTGTTATCTTTCTTGTAAGCTTTTGACCCAAAAGACTATATATCATCAAGACTATATATCATTTGTTAAATTATGTTTAATTCAACCTTTCTCCTGGGAATCAGCTCTGTTCTGAGAACTTTTGCCTGATCCAGCTAGTAGTTAGGGGTAGGCAGTCACGGGTTAGAAGTTAGAATAACAAGCCAAAACAATGTCTGAACAGTCAGAGCTTCACAGTTCCTTCCCTTGCCATAACCAGGAGAAGACAAGAAGTTTTTGGATACAATAACAGGGATCATCAGGAGACACGTGCACTCTATGGAGGCCTTGAACAGCCATAAATGAGAGAGACTGAAGGTTTCAGAGTCTGGTGGACCTGCTGTTACAGGATCTGGAGACAACAGAACAGTGTGGACACCAGCAGCTATTCTGAATTTCTCAGCCACATTTCATTCCTTGAATTCCTAATCATTGAATCCAGCAGTCAGAACTCCACCAACAAATCATTCCCATAGGTGTTGGCCCTTCCAGAAAAACTAACCAAGGGCTCAGAGTAACTTTTATAGAGCTAATTTTCTTGGCATTGGCACTTGTGCAAAAGCTATGGTTGTACCTAAGCAAGATAGTTCACTTAGATTCATTGGCTTTGCAGGATATATGTTACTGTACCTTAAAATATGCATTTCTGTAATAAAAATGGGGACTGAAATAACAGGGATTGCATGGAGATTTAATGATCTTTATAACATCTGGCCTCCCACCCATCCCTTTTTCCAGCTGCTAGTTGTTTGAGCAGACTCAGCTGGTGCAGCAAGCTGGCTGGGGCTCCCTAGGCTGGAATGTGAATAGAGGAGGGTGGAAGCAGTGAGGCTGACTCTGCCAGACTGAGAGTGGTGAACAGCACTGTGCTTTTAACCTACAGGCAGGCTCAAGGCAGGAAGGAGAATGGTACCTGCCATTCATATCCATCTGTGTCTGAGACAGGCAGGAGAAAGGTCCCAAAATGGTTTTAATCCAGAGAGTGAAGTTGGAGAAGATCCCAGTGCAGCTGACATCTTTGATAATGGTGCCAGTGAGTCCTCCCCAGTGGCCCTGCAGGGCTTGCAAACCTGCAGAATGGTAGCACTTGTTTGCACAGCAGGTTGGGTGAGGGATGGTTTTATTGTCTGGGTATGGGCCAGCAATGTGGATATGAGCACAGCCCAGAAAGCTAACTGCATCCTGGGCTGCATCCAAAGCAGAGTGGGCAGCAGGTAACTGAGGGGATTCTGCCTCTCTGCTCTGCTCTCATGAGACCCCACCTGGAGCACTACATCCAGCTCTGGAACCCCCAAAACAAGAAAGATATGGACCTCTTGGAGCAGGTCCAGAGGAGAGCCATGAAAATGATCAGAAGGCTGGGGCACCTCTCCCAGGAGAGAAGACTGAGAGAGTTGAGGTTGTTCTGAAGAAGTGCTGGTAGTATTACAGAAAGTGGTAGTAGGTTTAAGGTAAAAGATGTTAGATTCATGTTGGCTCTAAGGAAGAAATTCTTTACCAGGAGAATGCTTAAACACTGGCACAGGTTACCCAGAGAGCTGGGAGGTGCCCCACACTTGGCAACATTCAAGGACATGTTGGATGGGGCTCTGAGCAACCTGATTTACTTGAATGTGTCACTGCAGGGGGTTTGGACAAGAGGACCTTTAAAGGGCCTTTCCAACTCAAACCAGTGTCTGGTTTGATTCTCTGATTCTGTAATTCTACACAAAGCTCAGAGCTATTTAGCTGCAGACAGGGCTAAGATAACTTTGGAAGATTCTAACATCATTTTAATAGAGAAAATTAACAATTATGAGTGTTTATGCATATTTCCAAGCCCTCTATCACTTTTTTTCCTTGATTAGGTGTGCTGTGTAGAAGAGAGATGTCTCTGGCTGTCCTCAGAGGCAAGTTATTAGTATCTTAATATTTTACCCACAAAGTTACCGACTGTATTCTGTGTGCCTGGTCTCACAGACTCAATTAAATGGGAGCCAGTATCAACTGCTTTGGTTGAGTTATAACTCCTTTTCTTTTTGTTGTATCAATTTCCATTTAATGGAAGAATTGGCTCCTGATAGTCATTTGCCAACTACTGATAAAAGATTTCTATCTTCATTTCCTAATGATTTGAAGAATTCCATAATAATTCTACTCTTTATTACAGCTGTTTGCATGGTTTCATCCACTGGGTCATCACTATTACACAGAAATGAATGCTATCAAATTATCAAATACTGAGATGTTTCTGATAGAGACACAAAATATTTAGTATAAAATAAAAAAGTAACTAAGTTTAATTTGCTTTTAGAGTTCAGGTGAAACATAAATAATCTAATTATATTTGAAATCTCAAAGGTGTCAAAACTCATTTTCTTTTAAAATCACTCACCGTGTTTGTAGACTCATGAGATCTGAATATTTAATTGTTTTACCTGACTTTTGCATTTTCCCTTTCATTGATCTCTAAAATGCAGCTGCTTCTTTTCACTAGGTGATTCTGCAGAAAGCAGGTAAATGTGCCCAACTGGATAATAAGAAAAATCAAAATGAATGCTGCTATGCTAGTAAATGAAGGGATGTTAAAAAAAAAAGAAAAAAAAAAGAAAATAAACCAAAAACCAAAACAACAAAACCCCCCAAAAATCCAAAAAGAAACGAAACACCAGACAAGCAAAAAATCACCAAAAAAAATAATATTGAAGTTTCTCCAGCTTGGGACCTCTTTCAAACTAAGAGCACTTATATACATTTTAAAGACCCCTCATCTAAAAAAGAAACCTCAAATCAGTTGGATATAATAGTCAATAAGTGTCAACAGAAGAAATAGACTTTTTGGACTACATAGTGAAGCATTAGAAAGCTGAATGTAATGTTACAGAAAAAAAATTTGTTCTTAAGAGCAAGAAGTATGAATTTGAGTGGGTTTAGTAATTGGCAAATCTTTCAAAGGTTACCTTTTGCATATTTTCTGTTACTAAAGAAGTAGTTGTCTATATGTAAAGTATTTTGGAAATGGTCGAAAGGCTTTTTTTTCTCAGTCCTTTATCTACTTCAGAATATAAATTCATACTAATAACCATTAAATCTTGCTCTTTTCTCCAGGTTGCTTTCAGAAGCAGCTCAGCAGAAACATGCATTTTTACAAATGTTCTTCTCTCTTTCATTTCTAGAAAAGAAAAGGAAAAATAAAGAACCACTGCAATTATTTTGTACCAACTGTAGCAATGCCAAAAATCTTTGTAATCTAAATTACTTTCCTCTTTGTGTGAAAACAGTTAATAGCAACTCCCTGTAGCTAACAGCAGACTAAGAACTGGAGCAGAATATTAAACAGTCATACCTCTTTGTGGAATATGAAGGGTTTTTTTAGTCCACAAAGCTAGCAGTACTATACCTGTCATCCACTGTCTCTCATACACAATGTCTGAAACTAGTACTATATGCAGAGATGTCAAAATGGACTTACAGTAACAAATGGTGATTTATTTCTCTCTGAATGAAGAAAAGGACAAGAAATTTCTTACAAAACCCCAAGATGGGGAGCGCAAAAAGCAAGCCCTGAATTACCCTCCTTGTGCATGAGCTGCACTTTTTCAGAGTTGAATTTCTTGTGCAGCCACCACGTGATGCTGATGTCCACATTCCTTCTGAGTACTCGGTGGCTGAGCAGGGAAATGTGTTGATTTCCTCTGCCTCTTCATCTTTTCTAGGTTGTTCTAAGGAAGCAAATCTTTGCAGCTCTCTGGACAAGTGATAAAGAAACTAACACAATGACAACATGGTTACAACTTCTCTACTCTCTTTTGAAAAATAGGTGGGATGTTAAGGGCTCCAAGTAAGTCAAAGTCAATTTTAAAAACTTGTCACCGTGCTATGCAGTGAAGCACTATTAGGCTTCATAAACCTCTGGAACACCTACAATTATTTGTGAGCCAGGTCTCCCATTAGATCACCCCACAGATGCAGAAGTGGCATCCAGCTGGCTTCAGAAAAATGATGAAAATTGAATTATGTTGTATATAGTATTATTACATATTGTGTATAATATATATGTCTATATATATGTGTGTGTGTGTGTGTATCTACCAAATGAAGACTGTCCCAGTCAAGCTTCAGAATCTATCCTGTTATGAAAGGGAACTGCCAGCTATGGCTTATAAAATGTCTTTGAAGTGCTTTATGAGTAGATTTAATCTAATACCAGGCAAAGTTTATGAAGTGCAATACTACACAGTATGCTACAAGTATATACCACTAATGGAGATTTGACCTGTTTCACAACAGCCACGATCAGTGACTGTAATCCTCCTTTGGATTTCCCTTTGGCTTTGCTTCATGAGTGAATCTGATTGACAAACTTACAAGTCTAACTAAGAAAGATATATTGCTATGAGAGATGACCTGTAGGGTCATCAGAACAGCACCTGCATTTATCAGAACAGAAGAATTATTGTTGATATCTTCCTTACTGTAAATTCAACAAGAAAAATGAAGGTTGATATAAAACACTACTGTGTTCTGGTAAAGAAAAACAAACATGGTATATAACCTAGTAAAACAGAGGACAAAGTCAATAAATAATTTCATGGTTGTTACTGCATTTAGAAGTGGAGCTAATTGCTTTACTAAGAAAATAAACAAAATAATAATGAGCAATATATTAATCTAACTGCACTTCATGTGTGGCTCATTGCATACTTGGAAGGAGCTCCTGAAATTTAACAGTGCAGTTTTTTTCTAAATATCTGTCATAGTAGGCTTAACAAAACCTCTTATCCTGTGATATAGTATAAGCATCTCAGAATTCTCTGCATTTTGTTAGAGTGTGACTTCATTAAGATGCTGAAAATTCTTTAACAATTTTGAATATTTTAATTTTTTTTCCCTCAGTGAAATTTTTTTCCTGTTTATTTTTTTTTATGTTATTTGATTGCTGTCTTCCATATAGCAGTAGAGATGAGTTTTTCCCAGACAAAGGAATCTCAAGATTGGAAAGGCACTTAGGAAGTGAGAAAAATTTTTCTTTATCTTTATAGTAAATTATAATCAGTGGATAAGTGGTTTTGTCATTTGGGGTCTGGAGATTATCAGTGGAGACAAGTAGGCTTGCAGATCATCAGTAAGAACAGCTATGCCAACTGAAAAATATCAGAAGACAATGCATCTACACCACTGATGAAGAAGTCCAAGCAATCCAGTTGCTGCAATGGTGCTGTCATAATCCACAGAATTTTATTTTTAATTGATCCCCTGGCTCTGTTTCAAACCACTAAAATGGGGTTTGTCACAGAAAATCTCTTTGAAGTGCTCAAGCAACATCAACACTGCCTTTAGCACCAGTGAGCAGTGCTTGTCCCTCTTTTATCTAGTGGCATAGACAGAGTGAGAGACCTGGAGATAAGCAGTCAGCATCCTGATTTTCACCTAAGCTTGGTGTTAGCCCCAGGCTTGTACAAGCTTGCACCTGCATCTTTTTTACAGCACTTATGAATGTACGGGTGAGAAGTGTTGTTCAAGTGCTAAATGTTGACTAATTACCATTATTACAAACATTGCAAAGTTTCCTTGCTGGGGGTGTTCAGCCCTAATGGCAGGTAATGAGAGACGAGCAGGAAATTACATGGATTCCTGTGGAGCAATGTACTGCAGTACAGAAAATGCTCGTTTTTCCCCTCCTAAAAACCTAATAGCTCTGTATTACTGTTTATCATCCTATAACTGCAAGTACTTCCAAAGGAAAAATAGTTGCTGTTTTTGGATTGGAGTGAAAGTGTGCATTTAGAAAGAGCCTAATGTGAAATTGCAATAACAGAGGAAAGTGGAAGGAAACCCAAGGGTTACACATTCCCTTCTTAGAGAGTTTCCTAAGTCTAAACTAACATAATTAACATTAACGTGAGTTATACTGTGCAGAGACTAGCATCCCTACTACAGAACACCACTATGCAGACAAACTAATGATTATGCAATGTTCTTGTGTATTGAATTGGGACTGTATTCCAGATGGAAAGTAGTAAGAAAGTTCTAAATATGTCTTTTCATTTAACAAAGTTGCAGTTCTGGGATTGTCTGGAGAAAGACACAATAGAAGAGGAAGAGAAGCTTATAATGGAAGTAGTTATATGCACATTCAAATAGTTTCCTGCAGAATCTTTTATTAAAAGTTAGAATTGTGTTAAATATGTTTCTATTACTGTTTTCTCCACTTTCTAGTTCTTTTTGTATACAGTAAACAGTTTTTGTATATAGTCTAATATGGAGCTGTTTTTGCTACAGATAACATCTAAACAGTGACTTACAAGAGCAACAAGTGAAGGTAGGACATTGTAGAAATTAGGATGATTAGCACTGCTGCTCTACTTCAGCATATCCTAAAACATGCTAATCTGTTGATCAGAATGAAATACTTTTTAAGAATATGAACACTCACAGAAAAAAAGCCTGTTAAAGAAGACCCATTTTGAAAAGGCTAAGTGTAGAAATAACGATCTGTAAGTTCTCACACAAAAGTTCCATGAGGGAAAGTGAGAAGGCAGATTAGATATGCCAAAAATACAACCAAATAAATTGGAAGACCACATGCAGATGTTAAGGAAATAAATGTTTCCTTAGGGCAATGTAGGTAGAGATTCTTTTGTGCCAAATGCAAAAAAACTCTGTACTTCTTTTGTTACTGTGCTCACTTCCCTGTAATTTAACACATTGAATTTAATGTTGTTAGACCTCGTACTCTTGCCTTAAGAGGACTAGTTTTGAATTAATGGGCATGCTTGTATGCATTTTGCAGAGGAGTATGCATTGAAATTCACAAATGTGCATTCTCATTACTTTCCGTATTTTATGTTTGTAGGAAACTGGGTCTTACACCCCCACCAAAACCTGCCTAATATTTTATTCCATATTCAATACTGCTTAAGGGTGACACCAGTGAAGAACTGGTTCTCAAAAGCTCTAAAGGCAATATTTCTATCTTTAGAAGTGGATGTTAATAAAACTGGGAACTTTTACATGTAGAGAAAGACTGTAGAGCCAGAATAACAAACTTGGGCTTGTTTGTCCTGCCAGCTGCTGTCAATTCATGAAAAGCACAGTGTGCCTGCTGCAGTCATGGAGAGCAGTGGCATCACTAGGACAAAGCCAGCTCCCCCCTGGCCTTGTCACACAGGCAGTCCATCACTTTCTGCAGCAGAGAAGAGAACCTGCTTGAAATTCCAAGAAGAAGGGAAGTATCAGCCCAAAACTTGCTCTTTTTAAATTTTTTTTTTTTCCTTGAAAGAGACTTTATGGATAGGAGATGAGCACAGGCTGTACTACAGCTACAGTCACTAGCTCACTTTCCCAGATATTAGTAATCATGGTGTATCCTGAAGGGGAACTCAGAAACTCGTGACATCTGTGGCACCTTATAAACATATTTAACAGTCCTTGCCGCGTAAGAAGGCAAATTGAAATGCTTGTCAATCTTTGCTTAATACATTTGTTTCAGTAGGAGAGGATGAACCTGAAAATCTTCCATCAGTCCTTTTGAATTTCACTACTTTTGATTTCAGTCCTTGAACTATGAATGAAAAGTGACAGGAGCTGCCATACAAGTGTTTGTAGAGATTCCAGATAATTAATGCTTAATTTCTCTTCCTTTACTGGGCTTCCTCTTGTTTACAGCTTAGTGGGAGGTTGCTTAGGGAGGAGGAGTGGTTGGCTAAGGAGACAAGGATAAACCACACCTTAGGTCAGTACAGAGCCATATTTAAGGAAAATGTTACATGGTTGCTGTAACTAGACCTTTCATTTCAGCTGTATGGACTAATTCCATATTAGTTAACATAAGGCTGTTACTCCAGCTTTTCCTGCCCTTCAAATTGCATTTTTCTCCCAAGATACTAGAAACTCATATATTTAGTATCAGCTCCTTTTTTCCCCCTAGGAAACTAATTTCTGTTTTTTCATAAATGTGATGTCCAATTTTCATTTGAAATATGTTGCTCTTTTCTCTAAACTTTCTTTTTGACTTTGGACAATTTCTACTGTATTGTGCTGCCAGTTTCAATATTACTTACCTCATGATTTATTTTTAAACATGGTTGACAGAGCTGTGGCTGGGTTTTTTGGCTGGGTTTTTGTTATTGGTTTACCACCACCACAGGCTGCAAAGAGTATGTGCTTTGGTTACAGAACTGCTTACTCTTTGCCATGTCACTTCTCTAAGTCTGGTTTCTTCACATCATTTCACTTCAGAAATACATATTTACTTGTTGTGCATCTCTATTCTCTTGTGTTATAAGGAGGACTTTTTTTACAACAGATTATTTTGCTACGTGCTTTACTGTACCTTTTCTGTTGCATTTTCACATAATTTCACATAATCTATAAATTGTTATAGATGATGATCTGAAACATATTTAATATTTTTAGCTGTGGTGTCTTAGACTTGGCATGAAGAATAAAAGTATTAATATTTATGATAGCAAAAAAAACCAATTCTGAGCAGCACATTCAGAAATTTAATTTAGCCCAGTACATTTACTAGGGAATGGTCTGGGGCTAAAGAATTATGATGTGAAAATATAATTTGGAGACATTGATAAGGGTGTGTTTAATCTCTGTCCAACTGCAAAGCTTTCTCATATAAAGATTGTTTTTATTTTATTAGGCAGATCATGACAGCTGAGGTCAGCAGAGGTAGCAACTGGATGTCTACAGCCAGAGAGTGTGATTGAATTCCTTCCCCAAGGAGCAGTGGAAATACAGCCTGCAGGCCAATCGTTTTGAGTGGTGAAGGCATTCTTCCAAGCACAAGAAAAATTTTGACATACTAGGGGCTAGAGGCAAAGTAGGGAGAGATTAGAAGGTAAATAGCCTTTGGATGAGATCAGGCAATTTTTTTGGTATCAGTCTTGAAATCAAATATTCCTCTGGACATATAAAATTAATTTCATCCTGAAATAGCGCTGAACAGGTAAGTAGCTGAAAAGTGTAATGTGAACTCTTTCTTTTACTTTGGTCCCATGCTCCCTCTTTTAAAAGATATTTTATCTACGGGTGAAATAGCGTAATACAGATTCAAGAGTGACTTAAGGCAAAAAAAAAATCTATCCATGCCTCAAACCCACACTAATTTCTTTCATTAGAAGGTAGGTATACCAAAACTATAGGTCTACCTAAAGCAAATCTCTACAGAGCTGTATTAGAGGTGTGCAGAAGCACTTGTCACTTGAAAAATCAGTTTTTCAGAGCTGCCCCTGGAAGAAAGGCAGCGGAGCCACCCATGGATGTGTGTGAGAGAATATTTAAACTGCTGCCATTCCTGTTCCAGATTGGCATGCCCAGCCCTGTCTGGAAACTGGGTAACTTGGCTGGCTTGCTAGAGAGTGTTTGTCATGGTAACAATGTGGTCATCAGCAAAGGTTCAGCCACTGGCATAGCTACACAGCCTCTGCACAAGAGATGGCTTCAGCCTGGCCAGCCTGAATACAGGTGGTGTAATGCTGATTCAGATCAGTTGTCTTAGCTTCCTGGGCTCGTTGGATCTCTTTAGGATTAGTACTTAAGAGAAAGATGTTTTGAAAGTGTTTCTTTACAAATTGCCCTTCTTTATTTTGAGGCGCATTCCTCAGTTTTGGAGTTCTGCTTCCCATTTTACACTTTTAACTGATTAAAAATTCCTGCCCAGGAGGTGGTATTTAAAAGACCTGTGCTTAGCAATATGATTTAGTGGAAGTTTTGGCTTATCAGTTGTATAGTAGGACTCAGTGATATTATGTTCCTTCCAACCTAAATGACTCTGTAATTTTGTGATTCTAAGTTTTCATTTGGCCCCCTTGATTTTTTTTGTAATTTGGTCAAGTATCATTACTAAGGTTAATCCAAAACTCTGAATATGTGTGTATTCCTTTCCTTATGATAATTACTAAGCTGAGTTTCCTGTCATCTGAATAAACTATCAAATGTTATACGGAGCTGCCTAGGAATTATTTGCAAGCACTAACATTCCCATGGTATTCTGGATTTTAGTATTAAGAGAAGCTATGTCACTGGCAACTGAAACTTCCATTGTTTTTTAACTCAAACATGCAGCTGGGTTTTGTTGAATTTTTTCTTAAAAATTCTGGTCTGTGCAATCTACTGAACAGAGTGAAGGAACTGATTCAACATGGGACTTGAACATTTGCCTGGCAGTAAGCATTCAGTAATTCCACTGATTACAATTAAAGGGTTCACATGTTTAAAGTTAAACACATTTAAGATGCTCTTCTGAGTGGTACAAGTCTTAAACTGATGTCACTCAACTACCAACAATATAACAATAGGCCTAGACATCCTTATAATTAGACTTATTAAAACAAATTACTCAAGACTATGATTGCCTAGGTGATTTAATT
>WBND01000758.1:459570-473934 GCA_013398595.1 Tychaedon coryphoeus | reverse complement strand
CATACCCTATGTTTGGGTAGCTGGAATTAGCCTTAAATGGTGATTGCTAAATTATTTTGATCCATTAAACAAGTTTCAGCGAGCATTAGTGACATACATTTTATTTGGGAGATGAAGACAGCTCAACTAACAAAGTACAAAGAGGCTCATAATAGCCTGGTTAGCTAGCTGTCAATCATAACAGACAGGTCATTATATATTATTTGCATTTATTCTATTTCATTGATTACATAAATGAGATGCAAAGATTACCTGAAACAAATAGATGCAATTGCAAAACCCTGTTCATAGTGGACATGATAAAACCTCTGACTAAATCAAAGAAATATGTAATCCATTGTTCCTCAGAGTCCTGTGAGAGTGATGGAAGTAACAATTCAAGAAACTCAGACATCCTTATAGAAACATACCAGCTCTCATAAAATCTCTCCAATATATATAAAGATACATATGTGTGATTAATATCTTTGTGTGTGTGTGTACATTTCTTTATTTGTATATATAATCATAGAATAATTTGGGTTGGAAAATAGGCAGTTATAAGAGGTTGCCTGGCAACTTGGCCAGCTGAATTCAGAAAAGCTGCAGAAATGAAGATTTTACAAACTGTCTCAGCGACTTGTTCTACTATATCACATGTTCTCAGTAAAAGCATTAAAAAAGGATTTTAAAATAATTTAAAATTAACAAAAACAATAATTATAAGTTAAAAAAAGAAAAGAAAAAAGAAAAATCCTCAACTCAGGAATGTATGTGTTTAGCCTTTTGTCTACTACTGCTCCTCCCATGGTGCGCCTTCAAGAAGAATTTGGCTAAGTCTTCACTATTCTTCTACTCCTCTCCAAAAATGTAGCTCTAGATAGTTGCAAAATCTCCCCTTTACCTTCTGTTTCTAGAGCTTTAAAAAGGTAAGTTCTTGCAGTATAGGAAATGTTAAATCCTTTAAATTTCCTGTGGTTTTTATTTTAGTAGGTTCAAGAACTGCATGACAGTTGTCACAGAGTGTTGCTCTGCATGTAGTTTGAGGTGTTCTGATGAGCCTGGGGCAGTATAGAGATTGCTTTGCTCACCACTTTTGTTTGAGAAGCTCAGCAGCTAGGTAACAAAGTGAAAATATACATTCAGTCTGCTAACCTGATTGGCATGCCATAGTTGGTGTGCAGCGTAAATTCCAATTGTGGAAAAAACTATAATAGATTAGTCTTCATTTAATAACAGAATAACAAACATCAAGGTTTAATTTCTTTTAATATTAGCAATATACAATTAAAGCCTCTAAATATGAAGTAGTCACTCTCATTTACCCATATAGTAAGTGGGGAACAACCTACATTAACATGTAAATTCATCTAAATGTGAAAAAATTACAGAAGAACAAAGTAATTTACTCTGGAATTTTTGTCTTGGTTTATTTAGTAGGACTATAAATAACTCATTGAATACAATGACTCTCCTAAAACTGGATATTTAGGATAAACCAGGTAGATCTGGATACGTTAAAGTTAAACAAGGAATCAAGCATACTGTGCAAGAAAGAAAACACTGGTATATCTCAGCATACTTTCTTTGTGACATTGATGAAGACTGTGATTTATAACTGAAACAATTTATCAAACCCACAGTGAGATTCTGCAGGACTGAACAATTTCTTTTTATATAGACAGTTTCAAAAATAATTGTATCTTCTGATATTGATATAAATCAGAAAAAAAATAATGTATTAGTATTTACTTCTGTTGTGTTATCCTCATAATTTATTAAACCATCTAAACATGCACAAAGATTGATATTCTAAAAACCTGTTTACTGTTTGTGTACAAATAAATAGATAGATATTTCTCTGTCCACCTACATGCAGGGCTTATAATTATATTTTTCTTTTTATTACTTTGACCTTGAATGAATGTCAAGGCTATGATGTATATCTGTGTTACCACCCACTTCCCTCAAAAACTTACTAGTTTAATCACCATTACATCTATACTGGGTATGTGGTCTGAATAAGGATCATATAAACTATTTCGAAACTTTCAGATTTTTTTTTAAGCAGAAAAAAAATTGGATCATGATACTTTTACAGTTTCCCTTCTGAAGGATTTGGTTTTTTTTTTATTACTGCATGAAGGTCAACAGATACAAAACTGACTAATGTCTTTTTCCAGTCTTAATAAGGCATTCTATCTGAGGATGAATGATGCCTGAATTTAGTTTCCTAAAACCAAAAAGAGTGTTTGATCTAAAGTGCATTGATATAGTTGGAAATCTTTTGAAATTATTGGAAATCTTACTATTGCTAACAATAGCTTTTGGATCAGGGATTGAGAAGCCTGAGCAGCTTCACTTTCAAAAGTTCTTTGGGTCTTCATGTTACCAATGATGTCAGGGGATTAAATGGAAAATGAAGGACCAATCTTGTCTAAACATAGCAAATAAAAGACATAATAAGGTACATCCAGGAGGGAGATAATATTGGATAGATTTTGGGGCATCTTATTATTTTTTTGGTTTTCTGTTATTTGAAGTTACTTGTACACATTTGCTCTCCATTTCCCTAAGCATCCTATAAACTACTGAAAATCATGATATAGAAACACAAACTAAAGAAGACACATGTCATATATTTTCCTTAAAAAGAAAGAAAAAAGAAACAAACAAACAAAAAAAAAAACAAAACAAAACAAAAAACCTGCATAGATGTAAGAAAAATAAAGAAAAAACCTCCTCGTATATATATACTTCATAGTACAACCTGTAGACATCTTCATGTGTAGGACCTACTTACACAAGTAGTAGGTTTGGCAGCTAAAATATATTTCTCCACATAGATATTAGTTCTGTTGAAATACAAAAAAATCTTCATTAGAGTAATTTGAACCATTGTATTTCAATCTATTGTGGCTTATCTGCCTCTTTAAAAAAACAATGAGAAGACAACGCTATAAGTAATAATTTTTTTTCCTTAGTAAACTAAACAAAACCTCCACTAGGTAAGGAAGACAAAAGAAGAAGAAATTGAAAGAAATTAACTATGGTCCAGAAATTACCAGAGAAAAAGACATATCAGAGAAAGAGAGTTTCTGGTTTAGTGAGGTATCCAGGACTTAGTCAAAGCCAAGACAAGCTTGAATCAGTGTGTTGGAATCATTTATTGAATGCATCTGATACAGAAGACAAAAAATAAGCGATTTTTAGGATGGTAAGGAAATTAACTATTACGACATGAAAGATCAGGTAGGAGACTGACTAGAGCTTCTTGGGAAGCATTATTTAATGACTAATACAACCCCAAAAACTAGGAGAAAATTTACTGAGTATTTACTGCAGACAGAAAGGTGGGAGACACTGTCACTTCAGAATAATGAGGAAGAATGTGGAGGCTTACAGAGCACCTTGAAGTATAGAAATGCATCAAGCAAGTAATTTTTTAAAGAAAGAAGGAAATGGCTAGATAGAGCATGGGGGATATTTAGGTCTACAGTTTAAGCTGTGTAAGCAGGATGATACTGTCAATATCTGCTGCTTTCACTCTGTTTTTGAGGCAGAGATCTAACCTCTGCCTGTGAACTCCACTTTCAAGGTCTGTTTATATATACTGAAAAAAAGTATAATGCGTTATCTGCCACTCTTTCTGCTAGGTCAAATGTGATTTTGAACAAATGATGAGAATCAGGTTGAAACAAATTCGTAGGGCACTGAGTTATGACGTGCCTAAAGAAAAATTTTTACCTGTGGTCTGGATACAAATTTTCATATATTGTCTGTTACTGCAAAATATACATATAGGCTTTATTTAAGTGGAAATTTTTCTTCTAACTCTAGATGCCATCAGCAACAGGACATGTAAAGGGTGTGATCTGCTGATTTACTGATTGATGAGTACCAGGTGATGCTATGCACACAATGCTGAATGGATTTTGTCAAAGATGGAGGCAAGATGCTGATTAGCCTTGTGGCTAGAATTCTGTTCTGAAATGTAAACAGAAAAAAAAAAAAAGGAAAAAATGTCTAAATGTAGATATATATGTGAACTACATATCCAGTAATTGACAATAAGGATGTAGGGCTAAACTCTAGTGAGCACATGAATTTGTATAGATTTAGGGTACCCTTCACAGTCTACAGCCACAGATTCACCTGCTATTAGATAAAGCTTCTAATCATCTTAGAAAATTGAGCTGGATAACAAATCAACTCAATGAATTAAGATAACTAAGGTTAAAATTATTTTTTCTAGTGAAAATTGCATATTGTGACTTCAGTAACTATAATGGGACCCTATACCCCTAACTAAGTCATTTGAGAGTTTTGTGGGATGCAGTTGCCTACACATTGCAATGTTTTTAAGACATTTATATGATACATCTGGCACAGGTGACAGAGAGGCTGCAAGAGGCCACGCCCTTCTGGAGAGGCACGTAGATATCTGTCAGCACCTGATAGGGTTTCCTAAGTGAAAATGTACTCTGTACTCTGTGTGTGTAGCACTTACAAACTGCAAGCCAGAGTCACAGGCTAAGAAATATGGTCTGGAAGCTGTCAATGGCGATACCACTGTTTTGGGTCCGGATACTAGAGAAACAGGAGTCTGAGAGTCAGCTAGAGTAGCGACCACAGGTACTGACCACAGGTCAACCAAGTACTTCAGAGACTGGGATCTGAGAATTGGCTACTTGGGGCACTGTAGATCCAGACCAGCTGGTAGATACGCATTTCTGTAGTTTTGCAGGAAACAAGAAGAGATATGAGTATCTTAAGCTGAAGAGTACGTCCAGGTGCCAGTGGCTGGGGAGGCTGGATGTCTGAGGCCAGCTACTGACCAGTTACTGCTGCAGTTCATATTTTGCTTCTGTATGCTTATGTAAGTTCCACTAGCAGACTTCACCCCTGATCAGCTAGAGACAAGGAACAGGATAGAGCCACCAGTGCCACTCCCAATAGTGTGGGTGCTGATGGTAATTGTGTGGGTGCTTGTAAGATAATGCCTTCTGTCTGTGTGTGGCCAGATGTGTATGTCCACTGTGACTGTGAGCATGGACATATCTACCTGGAACACATGCTCAGCCTTGTTTTTGGTGACACCTGTAAAAACAGAGTCAAAACAACCTTGTGCTACTGGGCTACGGGCTAGGCAAACTCCTAAGGGTTTCAGAGTAAATATGTGAATCATTTTAAACTGCAATAGGAGAAATAGAAAAGCTAGCTTTTCCCAGAGTTATCTTTAAGATAACTATCATTTTTCCACATTCTAATTTTAGGACACTTGCTGTATTTTAAATTATTAGACTATTAAACAATAAATATTTGGTTTTTAAAGAGATTGAAATATCTAAACAAAGCTAGTAGTATAAGAATTTGCATAGAAAGGTCTGAAGTTAATCACTCAGACATTAAAAATATTTTTATTTATAAAAATGTATCCAAGTATTACCTTATTTTATTCATAATTTCAGATTTCTGGTTTCTCCTACTTTCTAAAGAGAGGTCATGGTAGCTATATAGTGGTTTAAATACACTATGTAAAGGACTTTCTTGCCTACTGTAAAAAATATGACCAGAGAAATAAAATACTGCTGATGGTGAGATGGAAGATGATTTAATTAAATTAGAAGCATAGAATCCAGGAATATATCAAGTTGGAAGAGAACCATAAATATTGAGTCCAACTCCCTGCTTCCTTGCAAGACTGCCTAACTAAGAGCATTAACTAAGAGCATTGTCCAGATGCTCTTTGAACTCTGATAGATTTGGGATTCTGCCTGTATATTGTAATATTTCTTTTTCTTTACTGCCAAAATGGATATTCAACATGTCAATCAGTGGTTTCATCAATTATCTATTATTTAACAATCTGCTGTAATGTTTCACGCTTCCTTGTAAATTCACTCATTTTATGTGTGAAACCACTTCACCTCACTCACTAATGTGTCAGGGTAATAATGTAGTATCTTTTTCTTTTCTGGAAAAAAATCTGAATGTTGAGCCCAATGGTATGAGATTCAATAAGACAAAGTGCCAGGTCCTTCTGCACCAGTAAAGGCTACACCTTAAATCTTGTGCTCCATTTTGAGCCTCCTCACTACAAGAAAGACACTGAGTTGCTGAAGCATGTCCAGAGGACAATAGAACTGACCAAGAGTCTAGCATATAGGTCTTTATGAGGAGCAGCTGAGGGAGCTGTTCTTGTTTAGTCTGGAGTAAGGGAATCTTCGGTATTTTTTCTTCCCAAAAAGACTTGTCAAGATTAGAATGGGCTGCCTGAGGAAGTAGTCAAATCAGCATCTCTGGAGGCATTAAAAGATGTTTAGTTGAATTATGATTACCAGCAAGGTTTAGCTATGGACTTGGCAGTGATAAGTTTGTGATCAGACTCAATAATCTTAAAGGTTTTTTGCAATCTAAATTATTCCATCATTATATAATTAATACTAACCTCCATAGAAAAGGAGAAGGGCCAGCTGGTAGAAAAACATAGATCTTTGTTCCTGTCTTCTACTACTGACTTGTCAAAGAACTAATAACATATTAAGTCTTTCTGAGGTCAGGACATCACTTATGGGTGGTATATATTCTATTTGTTACACAAAGCTTTGCTGGGACAGTGACATGAGACATAATCCAGCATGGTTTGTAAGTAGCTGCTCTATATTATTATGTTTGTTTATTGTGCAAATCTCTTTTCAGCTCTAATATTTCATTATCTTCTGGAATTTTGTCCATTTTCTGAAATCTTATTAAGTAGAGCTTGTCAAAAGTTTTTGTCAGGAACATTCTTTTAACAGAAAAGTATTCTTCAACTATCCAAAAAGACTATGTATGTCTTATTTTTGGGGAAAAAAAAAAAAAACAAATATGAAAACCATACATTTTATATGTTTACCTAGGACTCTATGGAATTATTTAATGTGTGATTACCATAACATGGTAAAGAGCAATTTGAACATTTTGCAGTAACTGCTTTCAACTCTTCCTTATATCTGCCAGTAAATTCAATAGTCTTTATAATGAGAGAATTATAGCAAAAACAAGCATTAATTAGATCAGTGATAAGAAAACTTCATTTTTTCACAAAAAAAATAGTCTGGTATAAAACAGATTTATTTTTTTAAATAACATGTATATCTCATATTAAGCTACAGTGATGAGCTACTTGTACATGAGTATTAGGACTTAAAGAAGGTAAGTACAACTACAGAGCATTTTGTGCAATGAAGAAAAAGAGCAATTTAATAGAACATTGCCATACACTCCATGTTTTCTGCTTGAGAACTGAATATATTATACACCATTCGGAGAAGAACAGAAAACTATGAACAAATTACAATATTTCATTCTGGTGACAGCTTTTCCTAATTCCTTGATGAAAATACATTCATAATGGGTTGTTTTATTCTTTTAATGAGAATTTTAATATTTAATTTTTAGCTTACATCCCTGAGTCATGGCAGGGGGAGAGGGTGTTTGCTTGTTGATTGGGGTTTTTTTAAGTTTTCATGCCAAAATGATTTATTTGTTTGCTTCCTTGTTTGTGTAATTAAACTGGAATTAATTACTGTTAGAAAACTAAAGAGCAACTGTAGCAAAAGAGGATACCAAAGTAGGTATTAGTTTAAGGGGTAATCAATGTCTTCAAAATGCATGGCAATTTCCCATTCAGGCTGTGATATTTTCACAGCCTCACAGTTCTGGTAGAGCTAGCTGTTAAATAAATTCTGGGTTAGAAACTAGCAAAAATATTGTGACTGGATGAGATTTTTGGGATATATTAATATCCTTTGTGTTTCTTCTAGTTACAGAGACTAAAAAGAATAAAACTTGAGGGTAGGAGCCAATTTGCCTTACTCAACTAGATTGTATTACAGCTTAGGTGGCTGCTTGGATATCTAACTTATACTGGTTTTTTCTCATTTTCTGCATTGTCTGAAGAGAAATAGACACCTCAGGGGGCCCTTCATTCTACCTAAATTAGACAGCTACCTTAAAATAGGGTAAATTGTTCACTGGTGTTGTATTGACTGCAGGAAGAATTGTGGTTGATTAGTTGTGTGCAGACAACTGAAGATTTAACTTATTTCTATTTTAAAATCTAATGCTTCTTGCAGACTTTTAGAAGGGATGTCGATGATGAGACAGCAGCACTGTAATGTTCAGCAGCTAAAAACAAGTGTGTCAAATCTTGGCATATCCTTGATCCATTTTACTAAGCCTCAAGTTCAAACTTAAGCTATGTGATAAAGTATGTCAAATCTTTCTCTGAAATCATGATTTTCCTTTACATTTGAAATATTCCTAATTATGTTTGAATTTACAATACATTTTGATGTAGATTCCCTCTTTTTCTAGAGCTTTCACTTAGAAAATTCAGAAATAATTTGAGGAGATAGTTAAGGTATGTCAAGAGCAGTCACCTTCCCTGGTTGCTCCATGCTGGAATCCATTCTGGCACGCTGCTGGAGCCCAGCCTGGCGCACACACTCACACACAGGAACACACGTACATATGTCAGCATGCAGATATACACACACAAACGCACACAGAGATACACACACACAAACAGTGTGTCACATAGACAGCCTTAGACAAGGCTCTGCCCCCAGCAGGCTCCACATCTGGACTCACACCAGACACAGGCACAGATGGATATGCCCCCTCCTCCTCCTCTTCGGCCAGCAGAAGTAGAGGGTAACAAGTGCAGCAAACACATAAATAGTCCAACTGTCAAAATAACTGTCTCCCTTGCTCTCCATCAAATTGTTTGACACGTCTTATCCTAATTCTGATAATGCTCCATTCATTCACAGAATATCAAGATTAGTCTAAAGATTTCAGTGTACATGTAAAATAGAAAATATTAAAGACTTGGTCACCAAAATATATGTAAACTTATTCTAAGAAAAAAAATAAAAAAGAAAGATTTTACGTTTTCTTATAGTAACTTTAATGATCTATTTGTGTTCAGTTTAAAGAAAATCCTATTAAATCTTAGGGCAAGTTCTTTGACATAAACATTGTGAGGACAATTTTCCTTCCAAATGAAATATATGTCACATTCAAAAACAGATATCAGAATGCAAATGCAAAAATAAAAGAGCCAAAATTGGTATTTAATTTTAAATAATTGTATAAATTAACAGGCTTCATAAAAGAAAGTCAAAAGAAACAAAAGCCCAAACAAGCAAACAAAACCCCAAACCAAAACAGAATAAACAGAACAAACAAAGAACTAAACCCCAAAAAAACCTCCAAACCTCCTCAAAACTCAGGATTCACAGAATTGATTACTGAAATAATAGAAAACAAATAATGCAAAGGACTGCAGGCAAAGTATTTTGTTATTACTGAAATATCTCAAATTAGATGGTGTTTCGAATTAGGTTATGTCTTGAAGTGAGGGGTTTTGCAGACTGAAGCAAACTGTCAAAATTCCTGTACGGTGATATATACCTTGTAATCACAGGCCTCTCTGGTAGCAGGAGAATACCTTCCACGTAATGGGAAATAGTCAGCTGTTTTAAAATTAAAGTAAAAATGAAAGATAAGAGTGCATTTGAAAATTGTAACTCAGTCTTACAGGTATATATATCATAGTTCTTTCAGATTCGAAGATTCAATAAAATTTACTGGATTTATATATATTGAAAGCAGTTCTGTATGTAGAAGCCTTTATATGTCATTTTGAAAGAAGATTTGAAAGGTAAAAGCTGAGGGAATAGAGATACAACACTGCATTTGCTTTTTTTTTTTTTTTTAGGGATAGCATTGGTTTTCAGGTAAAAATGATCCAGAAGTCAGCAATAAAAACCTTCTGTTGTATATTTCATCTTTCAGGATATGAGTTGCACATAATTAAAAAAAATATATATATACAAGGAATTAGAAGAAAAACAAAACCAAAACCCATTTAAATTACACCAATGTGTATAGATAAGTAGACAAAGAGTAGTTTTGTTTGTCTCTTTTGTATGAACAGAAATAAAGAGTCCATGTTGACTTCCCAAGACTTATGGTGCACCATATATCATCTCTGTTTGCTATATGCTGTAAGATATCTTATTAAATCAAGTATTACTGTCTGAACTATTGGCACTCATATTCCCTAGACTTCTGTTGTTCTTTTTGATTGTTTTTTTGATTGATAACTGACATTCCCCTTCTACTTCAATTGGAGGTTACTGTTACGTTTTGTTTGAACTTTCCACAGTTAATTAAGTCAGTCAAGGAGCAATAAAATTAAAAATTATAATTTCTCTAGAATAGTTTCAAAAACATGTTCCATGGAGCTTTGTCTTCCCACAAGCCCATACATTTTTATTTTTATTTTTATGGTTTTTCCAATGCCCAGGAGCATTGCTGGATGATATTTGGAAACAATAACACTAAAATAACCTGTATATATTCACTGTCTCTAAAAGTTTCCTGGAACAGAGAAGGAAAATATACAAGCAAAGATAAGGTGATACTAATGGTCATCTTGGCATCCTCAGTTGTGAAGATGCTTTTTATTTGTTTTGTACTTTTATTTTGACCCTCTTTTTAAAGTTTCTCTTCCCAAGGGCTTTGAGGTTTACCTAATACAATTATTTTGCTTATCTGAAACAAAAGAAAAACTGTAGTAGGTGCTAGGTAATTTCGTCCTTCTTTCCCCATTCCCTAGTCATAAATAAGGATACGTGTACAGGCTTAGCAACCTTAACAAGATTTTAATTATTGCATTAAACTTTACTGTTGAGGAGAATTCAACACACCCATGTGATCAGTTATGGTCATTCACCTCATTGTTTCAGTGTTCATCAGTGCTCTGCCTTCAAACTCATCATTTCCTAATAGCTACACATGTAAAATGTCTCCAAGTCATTGTTCTGTTTCTACTGCATGTTTATGTTATAGTCCATTCTCCTTCTACAAAGAGGAGGAGATAACAAGAAAAGCTCAGCTACAAAATGCCAATAAGAAGTATTGCATACTCTAATTTAGGAATATTTATTACCTTCCTCAAATTTGTTATAATTTTCCCAAAGTGTAGAAAGCATATATTTATGAACGAATGTGATCACAGAATCATAGATTGGTTTGGGTTAGAAGGCATCTTAAAGATGCTCAATTCCAACCCCCGTGTTATGTGAAGGGACATGTTTCACTAGACAAGATTTCTTTGAGCCCCATCCAACCTAGCCTTAGACACTTCTGGGAGCAATGTAGGATGGTTAACAGAATTACCCTTGTTTGGGTTTGGAATCAGACCCATTTAGGCTGGAAAAGATCTCTGAGATCAGTAAGTCTAACCACAAACCTGACACTATCCAAGTCAGCCAGTAAGCCATGTCCCTAAGCACCACATCTACAAACTAATAAGCCTTAAAAGGTTGGACTCAATGAACCTGAAAGTCTTTTCCAACCTTAATGGTTCTATGATTTCAAAAATTATTTAGAAGAATTGCTGAAAACTACTACCATATATTTCATTTTTTGCCTTTAAAAACATACTATTTTTGCCATTTCCCTACCTACACATAAGCCATTGTGTACCTTTCTTCATCTTACCTGGGGTATCATAGTGATCAGTAATCTGAATGATGACATGTCAGAATTAATGACTGATTATTCTCAGTATCTCTACATCTACTATAAAATCTATACTTAAGTATTCTTAAGTAATTTTGAATACCATTTATTTCACCTATCTTCAAATGCATAAAGCTAGATGTCTGCCTTAATTTTGTTTTCTAGACTTCTCCATGCTCTAAGGACAATTTGTTTTTATAAAGAAAGAGATGAAATCCTATAAGAAGTTTAAAGTATGTGGAAAGAATTTTGGCCAAAACTGTAATGCAAGTGTAGGATAAGTGTAGGATATAATAAAATTTGCTCTGGTTACAAAAAACCATTCCTTATATTGCTGCAATTGTTTCATGAAATGTCTTGCACACAAAGCCCCTCAGGTTTAATACTTAATTCTGAACAGGAGTTCTCTCACAAGACTCAGAGGAAATAATTTACACTACTTTGGTGCCAATGTTGCTGTTGGATTCCCTGTCTCAGATATGCATTTTGAATATAATTTTAAAGTAGCAGTTTCTGTAACTGCATTAGTTTGAAAGCCCCACAAAAACAATCTGGGGATTGAAATCAGCTGTATTTTTGGTAAATTCTAGGGATCACAGAGCACTGCCTTTCTTCAAATATCCCTTAACAATGTTTATTTCTTACACCTTAATAATTATAGAGTAAGAAAAAATATTTAGATAGACAAAAAAGTGATGCTGAGGACAAGTAAATCATGCTGGTAGAAAGAAATATTGAATATATCAAAACCAGCTAGAAACACATAGTATTTCTCTTATTACTTAGCAATATGATAGAGGGAGACCCTACATGGCACAAAACTCTCAGGTATTTGCATTAATATTGCAAAGAAGATTTGAAAAGCCTGGGTATGACTTCCTTTATGCAGGCCTCAGCCCTCCAAAATACTCAGTGTGTCAAAAAAACGAAAATAAGTGATCCGCAATTTTATTTTTATTTCCTGACACTTTGAAGCAGTTTAAGGCTATTACTGCACTAATGGTGTTGTGATCCAGTTAGTGAGAGATGCCTTTTCATTAAGCTGCAAATGAGACTGTATGCTGAAGTCAATAACATGGATTTTATTTATCACCGCTCATGGATCCAGGACCATTGATCCCATTGGTACTTCTTCACCCTGGGCTTCTTGGTGGTGGAGGTTCAGGAGTCATTCTTCTGGGGTGTTGTGGAAACTCTGAAAGGCATTCCCAATTAGGGAAAATGAGAGGCCTCTCTCACTGCCTTCTCTTGATAATAAACTTGTTTTATCCAGCCAAAGCAACTCCTGCTCTGTTCCCTGGGTCAGCCGGGTGCCCTTCTCTGTGTCCCTCAATCTTTGGTCACTCCCACCCTGTTTCCTTGTTGGCCCTTTGCCCTAACCCCACTCTTGTGACACCCCCATGTCCCCTGGTAATTGGTGTCTGATGCTTCTTCCCTGCCCTGCTCATCCCATGTACTTACCTGGACCCTCACAAAGTCCTTGGACTTTACTCTCTGAACCATGGATGATGCACATGTGTGGCTGAAATAAACATCTCTGTTAAACCCCTACAAAGGCCCTTCCTGCTTCTTTGCTTGCTATCACCCCAAGCAACAACCAGATGCAACAGGGTGTGGCAGCTTTATACAGTCCAAGTTCCAGGTATCCACAGAGCAGTCACAAATGCCATTCCCAAAACTTGGGGTGGTATGTGTATGAGCAGTTTCTTCCTTTCCCACCGTTTGTCATAGTGGGAATTTTTGTCTGGATGCATTAACCAGTATATGCTAACCAGATCTCATCTCTGCCAGGCCTGGAATCAATTTCTTCCTGACAAAAAGTTCTTCCTTCTGTTCATATCTCAACTTCCCACTATGGTGCCTTATCTTGCTGCAGTCCCTTCTGTGGACTTGACAGTATTTGTGACAGGCAAATGTTCTCTTTAATTCCTTATGACTAAGCCAGCAATGATGGTGACTGTTGGGTGAGTGTTGCATACTGCTAATCATGAGCTGCCTTTAATAAAACTAAACTTGCTTTAAAAAAACAAGAAAAAAAAAAAGCGCTGAGGAAAAGCTACCTCTATAAGGAAGAGAAGGAACTGGTGAGGATTTTTACTTGATTTAAATACATTTGGAATTATTTGGGCTTAATCTACAAAAAAAAAAACATTAAATCTTAAAAAGTGAGTTGCTTACCCCTTTCAAAATATATTAACTTATTGCTAATATATTATTTTCCTACAGGAAATTTATTTTTTTGTCAGCAAAGGGAGGTAGCCGGTCACCTTTTCTTGCTGTTATGTAATGACTTAAAAGCAGTACTGCTGAAGAAACTTTATTTGGGGTTAAGTATAAGGAATTGTTCCTACTTTTGAATGTGGTAGTTTATGACACTGAATGGGGCTTTGCTGGAAAGATTTCCTAGGAATTAACATCTTGGAGATTGTTACTAGAGTGCAGCAGATCACGTACAGAATATACTACCTTATGTCTCATATCTACAGGCTGAACATGATCACCATCTATAAAGCTGGAACACTTACCTACATGGTGCGACTGATAGTAGCTGAGAGATTTCACTTAGAAAATTAACATTAATCATTCTTGGTAAATCCTACCTTGTTTTTGTTTCTAAATGTATTTGAAAATCTGCAGAGTGTACTTAAAAAAGTTTTGTGAAAGATAAACTGAAGATTCTGTAACTATTGTCATTGTTTTGACAACGTAAATCAAACATACCTTTGAATGTTAATGGCAAACACCACATATGATCCCACAGTGAATATCATTAAATTGGCTAATTGGCTTTTTAAAGTTTCTCTT
>WBND01000758.1:411958-459375 GCA_013398595.1 Tychaedon coryphoeus | reverse complement strand
GAAAAAATCACTTTTAAAACTCAAAACTTTTAAGCTTTTGAGTAATTGAAAAGAAATGAAAATATCTACATTAACTAGAATTTTTCTTCTGGTTTTATAAGTAATAAGTAATTTTATATTTTACAAAAGAGAAGGTGGAATGAGGAATGGGAAATGGAGTTAAACTGTCCAGAAAACATGCTACATACACTGAAATATCAGGGAAATTACCATGTAATGCAGTTTGTGTCACTCAAATAATTTAGTAATGCCATGCTTGGACAAAATAGGGATGTAGGGATCTTTGGCCATATCAGAGTCTAGCAGGAATCTGCAAGTCTATAGAAGAAACATCTATCTCTCAGTCAACAACTTTAGGCGACCTTAACATTCAACAAAGCGAAACAAAATTTTCAGTCATTATTCTTACAATCTGCTTTAGATATAAGTTAGTATAATACTTACAAGATGTTATCTATAGTATCTTAAGTTGATATAAAAAGTATAATTCTCTCCATTGGCCATAAAGGAAATCTGACTCAGATGTCATAAGTGCCCATACTTTAGATCCAATGTGGATTGTTTGGATAATCCATGTGCTGTGTCTTCTTGATATTCACAATCTGTCTTCCCTCCTTCTTAGATCCCGTCCCTCAAAAGTGATTCCAAGGTCAGCTTTTTAAGGAACTAGGTCCCTTCACAGCATCACAAACACTCTGTGAATTATCAGCTCTGAGCTTATGAGAAGATAAAAAAATTGCAACCAGGCTGGAAAGTGAGAGGGATATGCCAGACTCATAAATACACATACTGTGATCTTCACAGCAAGACCTAAAAATCCAGGCTTTCTTTAATTACAAAATGAGAAAGTCTGGAGCTGTTATGCTGTGATGTTTAGGCAGCAGATGTCCTGGAAATGGAAAAAGAGTTTAGAAGCAAGTAAGTTTAAAATGAATTATGAACTGAAAGAAAGTATACACTCATGCATCTTATTAATTCACATAGGATCATCATTCTGAGGTTTCAAAATACAATCTTATTTTTGGACTTATAGTTAATCTCCCAACCAACGCTGGAGTCTTATTTGTTGTTAGTGCAACTCTTTAAAACATTTGAAAGTAAATGAAAACTTAGCTATTGATTTCCCTGCATTTAAGATCAGAGAGTTTGAGCTGCATTTTTACATGAAATTTTCATATTCATTTTCAACTGTAGACACTAAGGAAGGAGCAATCAGAAATAATAAAAGTAGAAATATTTTTATATTGTTCTCTTTCCCTGGAGCCCACAGGATACCTACTTTTAACCACTGTAGTTTGAACTCCTGCCCCCAAAATTATACAGAAGTGGGGGGTTTTTTCCTACTTTGGGGGTCTAGGAAATATGATGTTGTTATTATTACTGCAGTCATGTTATTGACCTGACAAAGAACGCCCTTAGGACTTGTTCTGGCATGTCTGAGTCTGAGCTGCTTGTTTTAACTGTTACAGCAATTATCTGGGAGAAGGTGACTATTGCCCATCTTGGCTTCAAAAAAGAAATTTAAAAACCAACTGTAGCCCTTCATAGTGTTTTGGCAAAGTACTATGCTGCTATAAATAACAGTTAAATAGCTCAAGTAGACAAATTTTTCATGGAAATCAAGGAGAAAAAGAAAAAAAAAGGGTAAGAAAACTGTGATAAAAAACTCCATAAAAAGAGCCTCAAGAGCCCAAAATAGGTAAGCTTCCACTATGAATAGTGGAATTTTCATATTATTCCTGGCAAAAACCTAATGAAGCTGATGACTCCTCTTTACCTATCCATATGCTTTGGTAGGAATGAACCTGAAGGTGCTGTGACTCAGAGGTGCACTGGTAATGAGCCTAATCTCAGGAAAACCTGGTTAATATTAGGTAGCCCCTATCTTTCCTGTGTTAATGGTTTATGAATATTACTCTTACTGTAATTAGACCAGTAATAGATTTTTCTTGTGTTTTAATTAGACCATTAAGACTTTAATTAGACTAAGAATAAATGATGGAGCAAATTTTTCCAATTAAAAAATTAATAGTAACTGTTACAATAAATATGCAATCATCCTGTCAAAATCTCAAGAAAATCCCAGTCTTCACTTAGGACATCTGTACTTAGTATCCATTTTCCAGGTTGTTGAATCATCTTCCTTGAGAAAGGTATATTGATATTTCTTTACTCTACAAAACTGTACAGTTGTCATTGAACATTGGGCTTTTTCCCTATAAAAAAAACTGGTGCTTATTCTCCTTTGCTATGGAATATGCTGCTGCATGAGCTCTGTGGAAGAGCGCAAAAGCTACATTTAGGCTAGTAAATTAAATATGTCTAAGACTGTTATTTGCTGTCGAGGCCAGCTGGCATAGAACAGCTTGCATTCGTATTATTAAATTCTCTTACTCTCCAAACAGCATGGTCACATTCTAATTAAAAATTCCCCTTCTTCTACAGTATCTCCCAGACCACACTTGGAAGCAATTCTGGAGAGTGTTCTTGGTGTATTTTGTTTGTATGGGAAGGTTTTGATGCAGGCGGATGGCAACGGAGGTAGCTTCTGTGAGAAGCTGCCAGAAGATTTCTCCATGTTCAACAGAGCCAATGCCAGCCAGTGCCAAGATGGACCCACCAATGGCCAAGGCTGAGAACATCCATCAGTGACAGTGGCAACACCTTTGGGATATCAGAGTTAAGAAGGAGGAAAAGTTACTGTGTAAAGGGCAATCAACAGCCTGAGAGAGGAGTGAGAATTCATGAGAGAAACAGCTCTGCAGTCACCCAGGTCAGTTGAGAAGGTGGTGGAGGATGTGATCCACTTGCTGAAGCCAAGATTCCCCTGCAGCCTGTGGTGAAGCCCATGGTGAAACAGGCTGTCCCCCTGCTGCCTGAGGAGATGCAAGGGCAGGGAAATACCTGCCTGAGGAGGATCCAACGCTGAAACAGGTGGATGCCTGAGGGAGTCTGTGATCCCATGAGAAGCCGGTAGGGAGAATGCTCCTGGCAGGACCTGGGAGCCCATGGAGAAGAAGACCATGCTGGAGCAGGTTTGCTGGCAAGACGTGATCCCATGGAGACTCGTGCTGAAACAGCCTGCTCCTAAAAGTCTGCACCCCATGGACGTTTGTGAAGAACTGCAGCCTGTGGGAAAGATTAATGTTGGAGACATTTGTGAAGGACCATCTCCTGTGGCAGGGATCCCAAATTCCTGAAACCCAGGATGAAGTTCATGGCAAGGCAGTAATTGATGAGTGATCTTCCCCTGTGCTTTTCTCAAGCCATAAATCTTTCACTGCAATTCTTCTCTCCTATTCAGTTGAGGAGGAGGATGCTTTAGTTTACATCTGGTGTCCAGCCAGGCTGAATCCCTCACCCTTAGTCCAGGCAAAACTATGCCAGGAACCGTCCTTGCAATTGAACAGTAAAGACAATTAGTTTCAAGTGGCTGGGAAATATACAAATTTAGCTTATACATTTGATCCACCTATATATACATACATATTTCTTTTACTGTATACTTAAATATTGTCCCATCGTAATAAACAAACACGTCTCAGTCCTGTATGTAATTAGCTGCTTTGCACGGTAGAAAAGTATAATTATAGTTACTTACTTTATATTATGTATTTCAATGATGAGCAACTAAGATACAGGGGGTAAAAAGTAAAGATCTAGTTATATTGCAAGACTATATTTACTTACCTGTTTGAACTGGGTCCAGTAGACAGCTCTGACTTATGCAAGGTTTTAATTCTACTATATATATTACTTAATAATTAGTAATTTTTCATGTGCTTTTGTCTGAAGAACCTTAAATAGAGGTGTAAAATCTCTTTTTCTTTTGAATAGCTAGCAAAACTACACAGAACAACTCAAATTTATGGAAATTGCACTCCCTCACATCAACTTGACGTCAACACTTCTGGAAATGTGAAGAATTTTACAAATTTTGACAGTGTTAAGAGTTCAACAAATATGTCAAAGTGTGTATAAATTGCTTCTGGATTAAAATGTGTTTACAAAATAATAGAGGTGGGAGAAACAAAAAACATTTTCCTAGAAGATGTTGTTTCAAAACAGAAAGAAGCAACTCGACATAAATTATTTGTCAAAATCTTCTGCAAAACAAAAATACTGAGAAAAATTTATTTCAGAATTATTTACTTCAAATGCTATATTTCCACAATGGAAGTGAGGTATTGTTTGAATAAAAGGCATGGCAAAAATTCAAACCAAAATTACGTACACAGCTCTTAGCTTCCAGATTATAAGGGGCTATATACCTGGACCTGCATAAAACATAGCATGGCTTTTTGTAGCTACAACTCTTTTTATTGAAAATTTGTTATTTCCAGTAGCTTAGTATCAGTACATGGATTTGTTGGCTCATAGCATACACGTATTCATATGAAGTTCAGCTTATGAAGAAGCACTCAGGCATGTGATTGACTTAAATAAGGAATATTGACAAGCATTAGGCTATTTTCTCAGTAGGAGTGGCAATATATATATTCTTAAAACTCAGAACTTACACAAGTGTATTGTATGAAGTCTTCAAAGAGGACCGTGAAATTTTCTGGCTCATCAGCATTACTTATAAAAATATTTAGAATTAAAAGGTTCATTCAGATGCTAAGGAGGTTTGCCTCTAAACTGCTTGCTGGAGTTTATAGATTGAGGTTTCATTTCAGCATATTTACCCTACTTCAGGTAAGGAAATTAAAAACTTTGAAATCTTTAAATCTGAATAATCTTTAAATTGATTTATCACCAGCCTTTTAGAATGTAGAAGATCCGTTCACACTGGCAACCAGTTGTTTGTTTTGCCTACATTTCTCTACTTGAACAGAATAACTTTTTCTTTGATAACTGAAATTGAAGAAAATGTTTCCTGTTCACATTGCCTTGTGTCTGGCTGTACTGTAGAATTGATCTCAGAATCTTCTCATCTAATCGGTTTCCTCTCCTGTTAAACTCTCATAGGAGAGATGCTCACTGTATATATATTGCTCACAGAGCTGAGGAGTCACTTTGACTCTCCCTCTATTGTTCTCTGGCATTAAACATTAGTAAAATAAATCAGAAAAATTTTCTAAAGTGCAAACATTATGCTTTCCAAGGAAGAACAACTAATTCACATTGTCTTATTTGTTATATTGTCTCTTTCGCACAGGGACAAATTGCTCAGGAACTGTAAGGTCTAAATTCAAAACTGGTGCAGTGACAATTCAGTCTCTTATCCATTAGTGTTTTCCTGGTCACTGGCCTATTTATCCAGGCCTCCAGTTTTCATATTGATTGATTTTCCCCTGGAGAAATTTGGAGGGATACAAAGTTTCTGTGTTTGTCCATGTTTACGGTGTTGACAGATGCTTTTCATGTTTGCAGCCCTGGGTGTGGGAGAATTCACAACTGAGCTGTGTTTGAATCTCTCTTTTTCCTGTTCCTCTTCAGGTTCCTTGATCCTTTGAGAGGAAAAAAAAGAAATTCTGGCCTATAAGAATTTGTCATTCTAGTAAATTTCTCTCTGAATGTCTGAAAACCAGTATTGAAGGCCGCAATGTGGTACATCTGCCCCATAACTGGGACACAGCTAGCATCTGTACTTAGCAGGGATGACTGAGCATACAGCAGAGCAAATGCCCTATAGTGTAAGCACAGCTACTCAATCCCTAAATATCAGAACTGACATCAAAAAAGGCAACTGTAAAACCTAACACAACAAATAAAAGATGCAGTTGTTTCAACAGATAATTTAGTTGTTAGGGTTTGGTTTGGTTTATTTTTTGGGGAGGTGAAGGGGGCAGGGACAGGAGGGGTGAGTGTTGCTGTTTCTGAGTGAAATACAGATACGTCATTTTATAGTCCCATTTTTGTAAAAGTGGACAAGGAGCTTTATGATTTTTTTGATTGGATGAAAGACTTTCAGTGCTTCTATGCATAGCAAAGCCCTTGAAGGTACATTCAGTACAGGCAGCTACTTAGAGAAAAACAAGAATAAATGTGAAAAAAAGAGAACCTCAAAGAAAATAGTCCTCTGGGTTTGGTGATTTGCTCAAAGTTTCAGAACAGTGACCTGGTAACTAACTTCAGGCATAAATATCCTAACCAGAGTAGTTATGTACAATTTTTTTTTTTTTAACAACAGATTATTTGTCTTCAGAAAGCACAACCAGTAATTATATTGTTTCTCATTTTTTGTATGATAGCATCATACTAGATGGCATAACTGTTTGGGAAGTGAATTACATCAATTCAGGTCTTGCTTTACCTTGAGTTGAGCTAAGCAAAATTGCCTTTTCTAGAAGATTGTTTCAATAGATAAATTATTTCTTTGGATTTTTTTCCCCTCCTCTTTGGCACTGTGTTATAGCGCAAAAGTAGTTCAAGAGTCTTTGGGTTATGGGAGGCAGGGGTTGAAGGTTGGTGGGGAGAAGGAGGAAGGAAGGAAGGAAGGAAGGAAGGAAGGAAGGAAGGAAGGAAGGAAGGAAGGAAGGAAGGAAGGAAGGAAGGAAAAGATTCTGCTAAAAATATCAGGCTGATGATAAAAGAATTCGCCTGGAAAAGTTCCTATGGGTTTTGATGAGTAATAATAACTAGCCTCTTGCTTGTTTTAAAAGGAAGAAGAGTACAGTAATTTAATCTTAATTAATTAGACAAATCAGGGGTTTATTCTCATACACCAAAGAGAAATTGCTGTCTGCTCTCAAATTTACTCTTTCAAATCATTATAACCACCTAGAGGTTTATTGTGCTACATTCTGTAATACACTTTCTGGGTAGCCAATACAGTCTCAAGTAGCTTGATTAAGAGCAGAATAAATGACAAAACAGTGCAGGATTCTATGACAATAGGATTAACCTAAGCAGAATTGAGCAGTTGGCCTCAAGCCCTCAGGGCTTATCTCTAAAAAATAAGAAAGAGCAGCTGGATACAGCCTTAAAAGGGTCAAAGTGCACTAAGTTATTTGTTCATGAAAGTGAAGAAATTTGCTCTAGCTGTATTGACAGTGCAGCTAGGAAAGGAAAAAAGACATATTTTAAAACAAATTATGGTTAAGGTAAAAAAGAATTTAAACTGGAAACTCTTCTTAATTTTTGGAAAACAGAAGCTAGCAGAAGAAAGATGAAAACCCATAACCTGGTTATAAACAAGTAAATTTGTAAGCAGAGCATTTCTTTTATGTAGGTGGATACAAATGAATAAGTTTTGTCTAAAAATAATTTGTCTTGCCTGATTTTTCCCATGATAATACATAATAATACATGTTTAAATCTGTTACTATTTGCCTGCACTCCTGTATGATAATATTAAATAGTAATTTAAAGAATAGATATGTGTTATTGCTACTTTTTCATTATCTGGTAAAAATTAGTAATATCATGTGTTTTTCAAAAAAAAAAAATTATTGCATGCAGTAGGAGAACAAGAGTGTCCACTGACTGAGGTGTTGTAGGGAAAGAAAACTAAGGGAAGAATACATACCAGAGCTTTCAAATAAGATAGATATTAACTGTAGTTAAAATAGTGGGTCTTTAGAAATTACAAAGCAGAGAAAACTCAAAAAATGAGCATTCTGCTTGAGAATTCTAGATTGTTATCCAAATGTGGAATATTTGAGGGGCAAAAAATAAAAAAAACTATTGTCGTCCTTAGAGGCGAAAGTATTCTCATATAACTTGAGAGACAACTAAATTTAACCAATTTAGCCATTAATCCATTATGCCCATTCCACTGTGGCTTCTCTTTTCTATAAGACCAGCCCTTCTCCTGTGAAGAGAAAATAGTTTGCCACTGATTATTTCTGAACCCATTAAGAAATAACACACCTTAATAACTAACTTGCAGGAAATTTCTGAAAACTTTACAGGAGAAGATTAGAAGATGTCTATTAAAAGATACATCAACCTTTTAAGAGAAGTACTTTAAATGGAATCAAATTGCTGGTCATCTAGATGCAGCTCAGCTTTTTCCCTTCTTCTCCTTTCATCAAAAAACTTAACAGCTGGGGCCTCATCCCAGACACAAAATTGACTGATAAAAGACTCAGATGCCAAGGTCTAAAATAAATTTTTTAGCAGCAACATCTGTGTCCGTTGCAAAGCCCTTGGCTGATTTCTTGGCTGGCTGCTTGGCTGCCTCTGTTCTGTCTGTGACTCCAGTGCTGGCTATGCTAATGGCCATGTAATGGCTCCTGGTGCCCTCTTGGGGAATTAAACTGCTGATAAGCTTGCTGGCTTGCCTTCTCTCTGGGAACTTTTTTTTAGCTTTGAGTGACCTGCAGCTGGAGGGGTTTGCTCCTTATTTGAGAAGAAGTCCCTTGAACAAATGCTCACAAGTTCAGCGTACGCAAGGCCAGTTGGTGTTGCCAAAGGAATATTTTGGAGTCTGCTGTAAAGTCACATTCTTTTTAGATATAATGTTGCCTTAAGCCACAGGAAATACTAAAGATGTCAGAGACCAGAGACTGTGGATTCATCATTCATTTTAGTGTGCTATGAATTTCAGAACAGAAGACTGTGTTCTACAGAACATATGCCTAAATTTGTCTCATGATGGAGTGTTTCCTAAATGGCTCATCAGAAATCAGGGCAGGTAAATCTTTACTGATAAAAATACATGCTTATGCTTTTGTTATTAATGCAAAATCTCCTTAAATAGATTCTAAGTCGCAAAGCATATTTGCCTGTATTTAAGCTAAAGTGTCCTATGAACATACTTTCATTCTCTGCTTGCAGTTACTCAGACTCTATGGCTTTACCATGGACTCATGATGATATTCAACTGAATTTTAGTCAAAATACTAACATTCAATTTCCACAGACTTACTTTTCAAATTCATTCTAGAAGGTGAATAATAAAGACAGGGTGATTCTTTTTGCCTAGGAGAAATCCTGCTGTCTTTATACACAGAAATACAGTAACCCCTCAGGACATGATTGTTCAATTCCCTTGAGCTTCTTTATGCATTTGGGTGATATAAAACGCCTGCAAATATAGCAAATGCTGCCAACAGGGAATATTAGGGCTTACGGAGCAAGTCAATGGAATGGCTGAGAAAAGGGTGTGTGACTGAAAGCCTCAAGCTATTGGAAACAGAATGGAACAGCCGTGTTTGCACAGTTTGAATTTTCTCCAAGATTGGACAAGCAGGATTTTGGCTTGCCTCAGAGTACAGTTGCTTCTACAGAGAAAGAATAATAATTATAAAAAAGAAGACTCAACTCTATAACTTCAATGGGATTCCTTAAAGTGAGGGGAGAAAGGGAAAAAACCTGAGAAGATACATGTGAATCCAAAAAACACAAAACAAACAAAAAAACCCAGATATTAGTATCCAACTCTAATATCTAATACCTAATGTGTATAATGCCAGACAAAGATGAGATTGACTCAAGATTGGGCATTTAACTCTTAGGGGTCCTCTCAGCTAGGTTAGATAACTGAGATACAGGCTAACACTATGTACTAAATGCAAGGCAAGACTGATGTGTCTAAGAATAAGATTCATAGATATCAATGACAGGCAAGTGTTATGTAGTTATCAGTTATAATCAGTGTTCAAATGTGAAGTGTTTTGTTGGAACCCTTCCAGAGTGCTAGGTTTTCAACAAGGGTTAGAGAGAAATAATGCATTGTTGAGAATGACAATCATGTTCCAGATGTAATTGCTCAAGTCAAGCAAATTTTTTCCTTTCAGGAAGAATAAGAGGAAGGAAATATATTCAATATGTTATGAAGCACTACTGAGTAAGGATATCCCAAATCACCTATGTACTCAACTTTAAAATCCCTCTGATACTTCTTGAAAGAGACTTCCATTTATTTAAATATTGTATGGAAATTGAAATACAGTTAGTACATAAGACTGAAGAAAAATAATTTCACAATATTATATATTCATTGGTTATGATTCTCTCTCAAGACCTAATAAATCCAAATATGTGATCTGAGTCAAGCAAAGTATAAGTTTGTGTCTGTAATGAGTCTCCTGGTTGTTCAGATTTTGTGCTTTCACAGAAAACACAGTGAACACTTTCATTCTTTTTTAGTGTCCCCCCAGATCTATGTTGGCAACATCTACTAACTTCATATTCACAGGTGACACACTAATGCCATAGCTGAAAAAATGAAAAAAAAATGGACAATGAGTATTCCATTTTCTTAATATTCCTTGATAATTTTCTGCTCACATCATAATTACTAATAAATCAAAGAAGTGGGATAAATTATCTGCAACACTATCCCTTATTTAACCTATAGTTTCTCTTTATTAAATAGTATTGCCAGTAATACCATGCATCAACAGCTGTATGGACTGGTAAGAATATATGGACCATCCATTCAGGAAAGATTTTTCTTAACATTGTTAGAGATCTGAAGATAGCTTAATGCTTCTTTTCTTTAATGCAGTTGAAATTTTGTGCAGCAGGACAAAAGGGAGGAATGTCTCCTGGCATGCTAGAAAATATACTGTAACTATTGTTTATTCGTAAATTAGTTTTACATTTTTAAAATTTTAGATTTGCAAGTTTAGATTAGATATATTGGTAAGCTTTCTCCAGCCTTGTTAATTTGCATAATTCTGTCATTTAACATTCTATTTATACTACTGCCATTTAGAAAACAGTTGACTTTTACAACAGCTGATGCAGTAGTTTTTTGAGGCAATCACAGTGCTGTACCTCAGCAGTCCTAGGGCTAGAGTGTAAGCTTTTTGAATACCAGTATAAAATAACACTGACATACTGATGATGAATACTTGTAAAATCAAGAATTAAATTTTAAAAACCAAACCAAAACAAGATAACAATATGAATAAATATGTTTATTTCAACAGTAAAAGGGAGGGCAACTATTATGACTATTAATGACTGAGCCAAAGAGAGCCTTAAGTAACTCAGCCTTTTCCTCATCCTGTGTTGCACCCAATAAAGGATGGAGATTCTTCTTGTCTCTGCTTCTGTTGTTTATGCATTTGTACATACATTTTTATTGTATTGTATAGAAGCAGTTTTTTAAGTTCTGGTTGGATTTTGGCTCTTATATATTCTCCCTGCATATCCCCCAAATATCTTTTTAGTCCTCTTGAACTGCCTGCCTCTTCTTTAAAAGGCATGAACTATAGTTTTTTCTGAGTTTCAACCAAATATTCCCTTCAGCCAGACCAGTCTTCTCTACCAGCTTATCTTTTAGCACATGAGGATGGCCTACTTGTATGTCTTTAACATTCTCTTCTTGAAAAACATCCATCCTTCTTGGACTCCTTGGCCTTTCAAGGATTTCTTCCCAATATGACTTTATTGTACATTAAATGTTAACAACAGCTCTTGTTTAAGCCCAGATTCAGCCTTCCTTGTCATGTCAGGCTTGCTAGTTACAGACGGTTATTGTATTTTAAGTGAAATTGTGGAGCAAATGGAAATGATTTGGCCAAATATTTTGTCACAGTCTGCTCATCCACAGTTATTGTTACCATCTTGCCTACCTCCACAGCATGTTATGTGGGTAATAATAAGCAACCCAGGCTATATCTCCCTTTATGCAGTTTGGTTGGGCAATATGATGGCAAACTACAATGGTCCTGCAGCTAACAGTGGCTTTGCATGAAGTTGTCTGGAAGGGCAGACCAGGATCAGTCCATTTCCTGGCCTTCATTCACAGCCAAGTTCTCAGAACAAAAGCAAGACAAACAAACAAATCCAAGCAATGGCTCAGAGTCCCAATGGACGCTGGTGACAAGCGGTGTCCCTCAGAGTCTCTATTGGAATCAGTGTTATCTAATATCTCCATTAATGACACAGAAGAAGGAATTGAGTGCATCCTCAGCAAATCTGCTGATGGCACCAAGCTGAGCAGTGTGATTGACATGACTGAAGGACAGGAGGCCATCCAGAGGGACTTGGGCAAGCTTGAGAAGTAGGTGCATGGGAATATCCTGCGGATTCATAAGACCAAGTCAAGGTACTGCATCCTGGTCATGGCAGTCCCTGGTATCAACAAAGGCTGAGGGATGAACAGATCAAGAGTAGCCCTGCTGAGGAGGACTTCTCAGGTTGAGAGACTAGATATGACCCAGCAATGTGCACTACAGCCCAGAAAGCCAATTTTGTTCTGTCAGATATCTTGCATCCAAAGCAGTGTGGCCAGCAGGTTCTGCCCCTCTGCTCTGCTCCTGTGAGACCTCACCTGGAGAGCTGCATCCAGTTCTGTCACTGGAATATTGGCCTGTTGGAGCAAGTCCAAAGGAGGCTGCCAAGATGATTAGAGGAGTAGAGAATCTCTGCTATGAGGAAAGGATAAGAGAATTGGGATTGTTCAGCCTGGAAAAGAGAAGGCTTAAGGCTGACCTAATTTTGGCCTTCGAGTGCCTGCAGGGAGCCAGAAGAAAGATAGAGAGGGATTTTTACAAGACCATGTAGTGACAGGACAAGGAGTAGTGGATTCAAAATAAAAGAGAATAAGTTTAGATTAGATATTAGGAAACAATTGTTTGCTGTGAGAGTGGGGAGGTACTGGAACAGGTTGCCCAGAGAAGCTGTGAATGTTTCATCCCTGGAGGATAGATGGACATTTGAGCAACCTGGTCCAGTGAAAAGTATCCCTGCCCCCTGCAGTTGGTTGGAGCTAGATGATCCTTAAGGTCCCTTCCAACCTAAACAATTCTATTTTTCTGTGAAAAGCATTTTTATAGAAATTTAGTAAAACCATATATTTTTCATTTTGTTGTTCAATACCCAAGTTGTATGGTGTTCAGTTACCAAGCAGTTTTTACAATGTATTTTATATCTATTCAAAATTTTTCACTTCTGGACACTAATTAAATGTTGTTTCAAAGACAGAATTATTTATTTTCTTGTGAACTTTTCCTCTGGGGTATGTGAGTCTATCATAATCATTAATTAATTTATTTTTGCAGCATCCCTGAGAGGTGGAGTGATACTATTTTACAGGTGATGAACAGACACATAGAGACCTCAAATAAAAATTTTTACATTTATTTCATCTTTCTGTGTAAAATAATACCTTTGAACTCTTTGAGTTCAAGCTCTAGTCCTACCCTTTCCACAGATCATGTCACTGAGTTCTCAAGTCAGATAATAAAAACTTTAGGAGATATATTTATTGATCTTATGTGGCCAACCATATAATACATCATATTGTGAAGAGTAGTCAGCAGGTCCAAGGAGTTCAGGGAGAGCCTTCCCTTACATGCAGCATTTGTGAACCCACACCTGAAGTTCTGGATCCAAGTTTGGACTCACAAGGCAGATTTATACACAGAGTGTGCACAACAGCAGCTACCAAGATAGGGCACTGGATACATGTTGTACAAGCAGAACCTCTGTGTGATCGGTCCTAGAAAACAACTCTAATGGGAGATCTTACTGTTCTTTTCAGCTATCCATGGAAATCCTATAGAACAGACGGAGCCAGACCACTTCCTGTCAGAACACATCAGAGAAGTGGCAAAAATCATGCTGAAAATGGAGAACTCTGGTAACGTGATTGTCTCTTTTGCACTGACATTCCATAAGAAAAACAAGTGTTTTAACTAAAAATTACTATCCTGTTCTTGATTATTTCCAGAAATAAACTTCCCTGTAGGGAGGTGTGCAAATGGACTGTAGACTCTGCAGATGATAGGACTCTCATAGTGAGAAAGGCAGTTCCACTAAATATCAGTAAATGCTGATTTTGATGACAAATGCTGTTGTAGTACATATTTACAGGTAATAATACTGTGCAAGACAATATAACACAATACTTTTGCTTGGATAGTATTAATAGAAATATTTCTTAATACACCCACACTTCACTCTAAAATATTTAGTATAGATACATAGATATAGCCTTTTGGTGTATTTCCTGAAAATAAAAGACAAACTGAGTGGACTGCGAAAAATAGGTTGGACTTGATGACCTCAAGAGTCTTTTCCAACCTAATTGATTCTGTGATTCTCCAATCAACACAAAAGAGAGATCATTGGATTAATCAGTTCTATCAAAATCCTTTACTGAATTCTACCAGTTCTTTGGAAACTCCTTTCTGTTTTTTTTTTTCTTTTCCTATCCAACTCTTGTTATCAATCTAGAACAGCTGAGCATAAAGTGTCATCCTATAGATTTTCCATCTGTACTTCCAGAAAAAGCAATTACTGCTCCCAGCCTCCATTTTGCCTCAGTTGTTTGTTCATCACTAGTCTGAGTCAGAGCTGCCCATTAAACTCCTTGTTTAAGATTTTTGACCTTTTTCATGAGAAACAAACAGAAGTTAACGTAAGCAGTTTAAACAGCAAGTATTTTACAACTGAAATGAAATTGTTTAGGGAGCTACCACACAGCTAACAAATCAGAAAGGTGATGAATGTTCTTGGGGACTGGAGCTGAGCTGCCAGGAAAGGAAAGGAAAGTAACAAGCATTTTCCATTCACACAGCTGCTGCTGAACCAGTTTTACCTCTTTGACATTCTCCCTCATTGTTTATTCTAGAATTTCCAATGGGTATTTGCTATCACTTGTGAGCTGAGAGCTGTGTAGAAGATATTCAGTAAAGATAATAAAGGTATATCAAAAATCTAGTCCTACAAAATCTTACATTGGCAGTTTTATGACATAATCTCAAGACTCTTGAGTTAATAGCAAAGCTCTCATTACCTCAGTAGCTATGTCTAGAAAAAAAAATTCCTATAATAAAAAAGCTGGCCTTTCATAATGGAAATAACATAAAAGAATGATTATATATAATTAACTTGCCTTCATAAGAGTTATTTGTGACTGTTGTCTTAGATTGTATTTATTATTAATTTTGCAGGGTGAAATTCATGGAAATGTGTTAGAAAGACAAAACAACTCATGGAGCCCAGAGGAAAATTCTTGTCTTCTATATTTCTCATACCCATCCTCTTGACTTAAGTGTCATATCAAAAAAACATTCTCAGGTATTACAAGTGTGTAAATTTCCTTTCCTGAAAGATAAGTTCAAATAGATTGCTTAGATCTTCACCCTCATCTAATTTTATTCTATAGCTGGATACTTAATATAGCTAATATTTTTTTTTTAAGAAAACTGCTTTTATAGGGTGTGGGAATCATTTGGATGGTATCAAAGATTTTTGATGCCAAGGCCTGAAAAATATTATTCCAAAGGCAGCATCTGGCTTCTTGGCACATCTAGCCTTTAGTTTCTCAGTGCCTCTAGGTTCTCTTGTATGGTTGATCACGTTTGAATACTAATTTTATTTCCTAACTTCTTGGAATAAAATAGATTTTGTGGAATATATGTGTAAGCATATATATAGTTATCAACTTGTACTTCTGCAAAGTATTGTTTGCTCTCTTCAGTAAGTCAGTCAATTACCTGTGTCCATACTTGTCCAAATACCTGCACACATGGCAAAATGCATACATAATAGTTATAAGGGGAATTTTTTTTTCCCTCTTGTTCAAACCATGATCATGTATGCAACACAGAAGTCAATAAGTGCAATTTTATTTCTTTGTCCTTACCAAAATGAGTATTTTTGTAAGTAATCACAGTAGTTTCCCACATTCTCTAACGTCTGTAGAAAAAAAACCCCAACCCTTTAGTTTGTGGTAAAGCCCAAATTTTGCTCATATTCATCTGGATCACTTTTTATGTTTCAATTTTTTTTTATACCTAGCCTTCTTGTTTCTTTATATTCATTTCGGTGATCTGTTTGCAAAAAATAACGTTGACACTAGTGAATTTTGTCTTTTGCCATTATCTTATTACAGCCAAACTGATCCCTTTCTCTATCCTTGTTTTCTTCACCACAAGTCTTTCTCATTCCCATGATCCCACACCTTTCCTTCCTGCATTAGATTTCTCACTGCTCTTTATCCACCCTGACCCTCATGATCACTTCTTCCACTTTACTTCACTTGTCTTTTAGTCCAAAGCTTGACCAAGGGATCCATGTACCTAAGAAAGATAAATTATGTGTAGAAGTGATATTCAGTATACTCCACCAAATCCTTAATTGTTTTGTTTTCTTTGAAATTCAGAGAACCATGTATCAGCATGGTAGTGACTAAGACATCTAGGTCAACTAAAGCTGGTGGTAGGCATTTTATTCACTAATTTGCAGAAACTTGAAACAGTAGGTTTATGGGAACCTACATGGAATTGAAGATTTAATTGTTTCAGTTTATTTTCCTGATGACTTCTTTGAGATATGTATCTTCAAGAATCAGTTTCTATCATGACATCAGAAAAACACTTCAGTTTGTGGGTCAACATATACTGTTCTATCAATTGTCTTTAAAGGAATCTAAAAGGGTGGCATTTTCTAATAAGGGGACATGTCATGTTCAGTCACCCAGTTTTCACATTTCCATAGGGCATTTTAGATTCACTCCAAAATCCAGTCCTTGATATAGAAATCCAAATGTAATTCTGTCTCCTTTCCAGGGAATGTGGAGTTGAACATGTTTTAAAGGTACTACACTAATGCATTTCAGAGCACTGACTTTAAGGGAATTAACTTTGTCTCTTCGTAACTGGCAGAACTGGGACAGTTAGCTAAAGCCCAGGCACACACTGTTCATTTTATCAACAACGGCCCTGTCGCCAATATCATGTTTTATAGATTATATATGACAGTTTTACATCTGCTAAACATCTATTCACAACAGACTTTTTTTTTCACTTTTGTGTTAGAATTAGTGGAAAATTATTCTGAACTAAAATTATCTCCTTTATGATGCCATATACAAATACATTTATCAATTAGCACAAATTAGTTGGAAAGATTTTTTTGATACAATGCCCTAGAGAAAGAAGCAAAACAAAATCCAGAGTCCCCAGACATACTTGTAGTATTAAAAGAAGTTTGATGCAGATCATTCTATTTTTTTTAGTTTCTTTCTTTTTAATTTTACCCTAGATATTTTCCTGATGAATTAACCTAGTCTAGTAATTTTTGTTGAGTTAATTAATACTGATTTTCTTTCTCCTGAAAAAAAGACAGAATAAATGTGTTAGACCTCTGAATTCATTCAGATTCAAGATACTCTAAATCGCTCTGGTCAGGAGTGGTTTAAAGGACATGCTGGCTGTTATGGAATTCAGACTGATGTCAAATCAGCTCCGCTAAATGATGAACAACTTGCATCCAGTCTGCAGGGAACTCTGGGAACAGTAAAATATAATCATGATGAGACTTAATTTATTTGTCATAAAAAGTACTGTCAACTCCAACTGGGGCAAAGTGTTTTGTCTGGAAAGTTATGTAAAAAATGTTTTCTGGAAAAATACCAAGGAAGTTTCTTATTCCTTCAGCTAGATGTTCTAGATGGCTAAAAATCCCTATTTCCAAGGACAAAGAATTGATTAAAAATATTGATACATTTTATGTAAAGTATTTTAACTTTTGTTAAGGTTTTATATCTGTTTTTTTAACTGGCAGGCAAATCAAGCCCTAGGGTAGTTAACTGCAGTATTCATAGTCAGAGAGAACTCTTGAGTCATCAAAAACACACAGTATATTTATAGAAACTTAGTTACCTTTCCTAAAGTATATACACTCTTCAATATATCATAACAAGATCTGATCTCCTCTGATGTCATGTTGTACCTCAGTCTATATTATGTTTCAGCACAGAAGTGTAGATGCTGAAGGTACTGATTCAGAATGCCAGCAATACACAGATATATGACACTCAAAGGTGGTGGCTGCAGAAATGCTTGCTTTCTGATAATTTTTCTTGTCACTAAATACTTCAGTTCTTCCCAGGTCTCCCTTTAGGGAAAAAATGAAGCATCCCAACTATTATTCTTTTCCCTTTCTATGTTGTGCTAGGGGAAAATATGTTTTACTAAATAAAATATACCAACTTTTAAGGCAAAAATTGAACTCTGCCAGCATTAATTCATCTAACAGTCTAATCATTTGGACTTTGGTAAGGGTTTCTATCTTTGAACTCATCAGCATCAGAGTCTTCCCCTGTCTTTAGTTATTGTACCATCTGCCAAGTTATTGATTGACCTTAATCAGAAAGTGATTGTCCTGGTTTCGTCTGGGATAGAATTAATTTATTCTTAGTGGCTGTTACAGTGCTCTGTTTTGGATTCGGAATGAGAATGGTGTTGATAACACACTGGTGTTTTGGTTTTTTTGCTACATCTTATTTATCTTAATAAAGGACTTTTACCCCCCATCTCATGCTCTGCCAGGCAGAAGGAACACAAAATAAACTGGGATGGAGCACAGCTGGGGCGATTGTCCCAAACTGACTACAGGGATATTCCACACCACAGAATGTCATGCCCAGTACATGAACTGGAGGGATTAATCCAGCAGGGTGGCTGATCTGAGTTTGGGAATGTGGGCCTGACAGTAGTCAGCAGGTAGTGACCAATTTTATTGTCCATTGCTTGTTTGGTTTTTTTTTTCTTCTTGTTGCTGTTGTTGTTGTTCTTCTTCTTCTTCTTCACTTTTATTTTTATTATTTTTCAACTGTTAAACTGTTCTTATGTCAATCCACATTTTACTTTATGATTCTGCCCATTCCAAGGGGAGGGGGAGTATTGAGTGAACAGCTGTGTGGTGCTTAGTTGCCAGCTGGGCTTAAACCATGACAGTGATTGAATAGATCTCACTGTTATAGTTCAATCTGATTGTCAGCTGCAGTCTTCAGTGAATCCACTCACTCACGTCCCAGGTTGTCGAAATTTTTCCATCCTCTACCTCCTTGTCAGGATAGGGCATCCTTCTCCAGCCAATGTGTTTAATGCAAGCACCCCAGTAGCACCCTCAGTCTTGTAGTACATTTGATTGCAAAAACCTCATAATAAAACAAAGAATGTGACATTTATTGCAGACTATTTTATGTTAATCAATATACATGAACCTTCAGTTGGGGCAGAAAGCATTTTCTCCACATTATAGAAACAACCACTAACCTTCATTTTCTCATATCAAATGAGGGATCTAATATAAGGAAAAAGATCATAATCTCAAACAAAGATAGGTAAGATGTTGACTGATTAAATTTTTCAGTGTTCAAAATGCTTCTATTTTCCTTTGCATCTCAATTACAGTCAGTTAACTTCTTGCTTTCAAAAGTCTGGAGATTCAAAATCCAAAGTAGGAATTGAGCTTTCTTTGAGCTAGTACAGGTAATACAAGAATAACATCTTATAGTACCTACTTATTTTCTGAAATCTGAACCAAAATGTCACCATGAAAACACGCCATATTTTTATGTCAGCTCAAAGCAAGAGTAGTGTTCATGTTTGTCATACTCAAGTTTTACTTAAACAGATGAGCAACAAAGCAGCTACCAAAATCTCTTTCTACATTTTTTTCTTGCAAAACCAGTGTGGGGAAAACTGTTTATTCATAGAATAAATTATTCTTTGGAGTAATATAAAGTGATTTTTTTTTTTCCACAAGGGCCATATGTTTTCCATATGAAACTACAAATTTGCCTCAATAAACTAGTAGCTCATGAGGAAATAACAGAATGTTGCCTATGTTATATATTATTAGGCAGTGTTTAAAGAGCAAACTGACAAAACAAATGTTTTCTGGATAGAGAGAAAAAAACAAGGTTTTCTCTATCACATTTTATAAGCATGGCATAAATCATAATTTACTTCTGTTGGATAATTGTTCCTAGAATTTTGTAAATTTATGACAGATGTGCTGATGAAAAATTATGCCCATCATAACAAATTTGGAAAGAGTCCTAGGCTGCCCAATTATGCAAAAGTTATAGCTCATGTAAGGGACACCTACTGTTTTAAAGAGAGAAGTGGGAATTAAAATTTTACACAAAGGAAAGTCTGTCTGAAAGATTTAGTGGAGCTAGGACTTGAACAAAAGATGTTCAGTCAGGGGGGTTTTGGTTTTGTTTTGTTCTTTTCTGACACTTCTTTTTTGTCAAAGCAATTAATATTAAGTGCTGAAGTGGTTTGAATCCAAGCATAGACATTTTATTCATACTCTCTGCTTAATGTATGCTATATAAAAAAGAAACAATGAAAAAATAGGCATATTGCCAAATATTTGGTTTTTATTTTCTTCCTGAAGGGAATTTTTTCTAGTATTCTGGGTTCGTGCCGTTAATTGTAAATTTGTAAATATGCAAATTTGTATTTGTATATTCCTTTAATTATCTAGATAATATAAGACATAAAATACAAATAACTTATGAAGAAGTGTTTTTATTACTTGTCCAAGTTATCCATACAGTCAAAGGCCAAAAGAACTGTTTATGTACACTTAATTTGACCTCATCTATTGTATAGAAAGATATAGGCCACTACCCACACCTTTTTTTTTTTTTTTGCAGGTTTAGGTCATGTAAGATGGAAGTTTCATTTTATGACACTTCCTGAGATTCCAGATTTATTTTGTCTTGGGAGAGAAAAAAAAAAAAAGGCAAAAAAAAAGATAGGAAGAACACCCTAGTAAACACTGATTTACTCCTGCAGTTCTTATTCCCCAACAGACATTTGCTTCAAGGAGAATAATCGGATCTCCTTTTCAAATAAAGACCTGTTGGAAGAGAATCATTTGATCATTCAGGAAGTGAAATATGAAATATATGTGTTCTGCAGTACAGCCACTAAGGAATTGAATGTGTATTTTGTCTACAGTGGTAAGAGCACACAGGGATTTCTACTAATTCCCTTGAGATTCTCTGTTGGCCAAGATATGCTTAAGTGTAGGGAAAGACTAATAATGGCTGTTAATCGTTCATTTAAAAAAAATCAACCATAACTATATAAATAGGTCTTGGGTTATCTGCATCATTAAAATAATGTCTACAGTGTCTTTCATTTTAAAACATTAAGAAAAATTCCAAGGAAGCATTCTGAAGTCCAAAAACATTGCAGACATGTAGGATGTCAAAGTGAAGCTTCTCTGTCCAAATGCATGTACTACTGGAATCACTAGACATGTTGATGTCATGCCTTAAAACTACATCAAGTGACAAAGTAACCAGATAACAAGAAATACTGTTTAACATTAAAATATGGTAACATGATATACATATAAACTTAGTAGCTATTTTTTCACTACTCTCATATTTGAAATATTATCTATTTATTTAACTAGAAGTGTTGGAGATTTGTTTTTTTTTTAAAGGAGCTTTGAAAGATTCAAATCCACCCTGTGTGTCTGATAATATGCATGTCTGGATATTCTATTCAAATAAGTATTTAAAAGAGGGGACTGCTTATGTATAAAAGATCACAAAAAAAAAAAAAAAAAAAGGGGGAGGAAAGAAAGAGTTTGAATGCTATGTCCCAATCCAACCTTCCTTCAAAAAAGTCAGTTGTTGTTAGTTTTTGAAAAGAAGCTATAGCCTGGCCAAATGAGGTACACATCATAATTATAAAGAGTAATATGTCAAAACTTTCCAACAAGTTCTATTCTTCAAGTTAAAATTGACCACTTGCTAGCTAACTATATATTCTAGGGCTTTTTTTACTTGCAAGTGCATTAGTAGTCAGTATTCTGTATATTTTCAATAGTTTAAATGCATTATAATTACAGAAGTATCATAAAAATTACAGAAAATTGATTTTGATTGAAAATGTTTAAATTTCTTAATAACAGCCACTGCTTATATAAATCATGGTGTTTTATGTAATTTATATTTGTTTTATTACCAGTTAAGCTACCTAAAAAAATTATTTTCTGAATTAATGCAGTAGTAATTTTACTTGACTTTTCTGTATTTCTTTAGATGCGCCACAAATATTTCCAATTATGTAATGAAACAACATTTTAAAAATCTAATTTACATTATAGACTATCTAAAAGAGAAAAGTAATTTATCTACATGAAATTAATTTTAGAGATACAGAAGGACATACTTTGAAAAGTAGGGAAGGGATATTAGGGAAATTAAGGGAGAAAGAGAGAGGAAGAGACATTGTCATGCAGAAGTTGTGTGATATAGGATGCATTTGGGGGCATACTCGCAGCTGCATTGTAATTTGATAGTTATTTCCAAAGGTAGAATTCAGTTTATACTTACTCATTTAAGCATGTGCATATGAAATTTAGTAGTTTCTAGTATTCAATAAACTCCAAGCCATTTGAGTGAGGTATGGAGAAGTTTAACATCTCTGTACAACCATGTGTCTAATATTGAAAAAGCAGAAAAATTACTAAATATTGAATAAGTTTCCACCCAGCCTGTCAGGCATTAGGTGTGCTATGTATCCCTTGATATCCTTGATAACCCTTGAGCCAAGAAGAGTTATGACATCTTTCTAATGCTTCCTAATCATAGAATCTCAGAATATGCAGAATTGTTAGCAGCCCACAAGGATCATTGAGTCTCCTTGCCCTGCAGAGGGCCATCCCCAAGAATCACACCATGTGCACAATACAGCAAATGTGGGGAACCCAGACCTAACTGTATTACCCAAGTCTGAGCAGATTTGAACTTGGAATTTGGAAAAGCAAAAAAATTATTCTATCTATTCAGGCATGTGATATAATAATATGAGTTACTTTCAGTTTCTTCATTCAAAGCTGTTTTAGATGGAATAGAATGCACACTGGAATACATGCTTCTGTATTTTAATTCTTAGAATGCACACCTAAAAAGAATGTGGGCGTATCTGGCCTGAATTGATTTTTTCAAGAAAGAAAAATGTACTGTATTAGAGGCTGGGGGTTTAAATTTGTTGTTGTTGTTGTTGTTGTTGTTGTTGTTGTTGTTGTTGTTGTTGTTTTTTCTGTTTGTTTGTTTGTTTGTTGGGAGGGTTTAACAAGAAAAGTATAATGTAAAGAGTTGAATATACATTTGGGATGTTTACACTTTTGTTTCTGCTCCAATAACTATGAAAATTTTTTTACAAACTTGAATACCTTTTGCAAGAAAAGACTGGGAGAACTTCACTCTGAATAACGCATAGCTCAGTATTTGACTATAGAGTGATAATAAAAGAAATAAAATCAAACATATAGGAACCTTATCTTGTCGCAGAAAAATAATTCATCCTATGAAATTTAAAAGGGATTGTGCAGGGCTTTCAGTAAGAGAGAAAGATCTAATCCACTTTAAGTGCTTTATGATAAGATTACTTTGAAATTCCAAATATAAAATAAATTTAAGGCAAACGTCCCTAGATGTTCTCCCTGGCTTTTGTAATGTTATCACTTCACTATTCCTTTCTTCATCGTGCTGGTTTCTGTAAACTGTATTGCAAGACATTTGAAATTTTACAGTGACAAACCATCCTCCTAAGAGTTAGGCATTGCAATGAAAATTTCACCTATGTGAAAATGCCCAGAATAAGGCAATATATTTATAGTTATTTTATTTATTAAGCCTCATTTTATTTATTCAGTTTAATATGCATATAGGCGATTCGATTTCATGGAAACATAGAATATCTGAGATTGAAAGGAGTCCATATGAATAATCAAGTCAAACTCCCTGTTCCTCCCAGCACTACCTAAAAATAACAGTATGATTACAAGCATCATCAAGATGCTCCTTGAATTCTGACAGGATTGGTGTCATGACCACTTCCCTGGAAAGCCGGCTGCAGTGACTGACCATGCTCTTAGTGAAGACCATTTTCTAATGTCCAGCCTGAAAGTTCCTGACATTCCATTTCATTGTGTCCTAAATTCCACAAGGATGTTATATGTTACTGCTTTAGATTGTTACCATCTGTTCATCATTTGAAAATCACTTACCTTTCAAAAAGTAAGAGAAATATTTATTCCTATTTTGTTCTTATTACAATAACAGCAGTCAGTGATGATGTGAAATATAATGATTAGTCATTCAAAAATACTGTGCTGGCAAGTAAGCTACTCTTGACATCAGTAGCACTGATGTGATATTGCAGTCTGAGTCAAGGTCTCCTCAAGGTTACTTTGAGTTGTTCATGTGGGAAAACCTTAACTTTAATTTCAGAGAAATTATGAAACTGGAAATGAGAACATAAAATAATGGGCATGTCATTTATCTGGCTCTACCTTCCTTCCCTCCCTCCCTTTTTTTTTGTCTTCTTCTTCCTATACTTTTGAAAGTCACTCTCAGAACTTCCACTGATTTCAATAACAAGCATGAGTCCAGTAAGAGCAGCAGAAGACAGAGTATTTCTATGCCTACCTTGCAGACTGTTCTCTTCCCAAATTATAACGAGAGTATATTATTCTTCCAAAGACAGACAAGAAAAGAACAGAATAGAGATCAATTGGTTTTCAAAATCTGAATGACCTAGAAAATTTTGAGACACACTTGTGTATCATTTGAAAAATCCATAGGGTACTTAGTATATTTTCAAAAGCAATATCACAAGATGGTAATTAAAATTTTTCCAAGGACAACAAGCCTGCTTAAACTCATGTTATTTTTGGAAACTCCAGAAAACCATATGAATAGAAAATATTCTCTTAGCTTAAATTTGCAAGCTGTTTACAGTGAAAGAAGTAGAACAATAGGTGTCTGAAATAAAGCTGAAAATATTAGATGGAGGATTTTGAATTTTTAATTCTTCATCTTCGAAGTTATAATAATTCTTTGGCAAATCTTTTTGATATTTGATGTCTTCTGTCTGTATTATAATATTATAGATGTGTTTTTATAGAAACTGTATTCAAAACAGTCCTCTCTTGTATTATTTGTCTGGCAAGGAAAATTATAGTCATAGTCTTTTATATGGTGCAGTTTTAGAATTTAACTTTGCAATTCATGCTTAGTAATTTGCAATTAACTCTGAGGTGCTATTTAGGATAATGACCAGTTGCAAATACTCCCACACATAGAGAATGTATACTATTACTCAGTGAATTAAAAGTAGTGACATATTTGATTACATTCATTGTAAAAGTGTAGACCACCTTATCTATGCCAATATATTTTCAGAAAGGAAGTCTCTTGCCAATATTTTCACAGTGGTGGTGGTGGTGAGAAAATTCCTCTCCTCAAGAACATTCAGAAAAGCAATCACCAATGCAAGAGGATGTATTAAATTAGTATCCTTCAAGGCTATATAATTTCTTACTATTATATATCACATTTTTGACATTGTTATAAATCATAGTAATTCCACTAAGATGAATGAAACAGTGACATTAAGTATGAAGAAAAAACGTATACTTGCCTTACATTTTCACCAACTATTTTGAAATTGCTAATTAGGTTTTGTCCGAACTTCATTGCCTTAAATAATGAGAAATACAATAATTTGTATTCCTTTAGTCATCTATTCCACATTCCATTCTATCCTATTAATAAATTACTATTATTACCAGATATAGACTTTTTTCCTCTTCCACCCTTCCATATTTTAATTTGGCAGTCTAAGGTCAGGTAATTTTTAAAATTTGCACTTCTCCTGTGGACATTTAAAATACTGTTAGGACAGATAAGAACCTCGCAACTATGCCTGTTAAACAAATTGAAGGTGATAGATCTTTTTTTTTAATTAGTTCTGCATGGCTAAAAAGAAACATAAGTATGACAGCAAAGTCATTAAACTGAGACAGTAGCTCTGAATTTATTTAATCTTTGCAATGTTACTTAGATTCATAGAAGCATAGAATAGTTATGGTTGAAAGGGACCATAAAGTTCCAGCCACTGTTGGAGCCATGGAGAAGAGTGCCACTCACTACGTTAGGTTGCTCAGGGCCTCATTCAATCTGTCCTTGAACACTTCAAAAGATGGAGCATCCACAATCTCTCTGAACAAAAATTACACAAAGTCTGTTCTCTTTCTGTTTCTAACCATTTCCCGATGTCCTGTCACACATATTTCTCATTCCCTTCAAAGTTCATCTTAGTCTAACCCTCCTGCAATAATCTGCTGCATCTTCAACTAGATTAGGTAGCTCAAAACTCTGTTCTTGGAACATCACATTCAAACAACAATAGTAATAGCAATAGTAATAGTATTATAATAGTAGTAACAACAACAGGACAAAAAACTGAATGGAAATGTTGGGTCAATTAGTAGTTATATTATGGCTGGGTTCTAGCACAAGTGAATTGGAATCACAATTACATTGATGCTAAGTGAGCCTTTCTAATCAATGGTAATGCTGCTTAGTTAATGTTTGTGTGCATCCTAAATAGTTCTGGCTAGAGCACACACATTAGAATATTCAGGTAAGTACAGATATGTGTGTACTAGCAAGTAATAGCTCTTATTCTGTTAACCAGAAGGAACCTTCAACACTGTTCTTTCATAGTATCTCCCTCATTATCAGCATTCTGTGTGTGTGTCTGTATGTGTATGTGTGTGAGTATGTCTGTGTGTGTGAAAAATAATAATAATAATGATGCAGCACTGTAAACATGAAAAGCAACATGAGCATTACTATAAAAGAATAAATTATCTTTTTGTTTCTTTCTTTCTTTCTTTCTTTCTTTTTTTCTGAAATAGCCATCAATAATGTTCCTCTGCATATTTTGCAACAAGTGACAGAAATACTTATCGTAATGACTCACTGTAAGTGGAAGTAAACATCCTGCTAGCTCAGAAATTACAATAGGGTTGCACACAGATTGGGGGATGAGGGGTTATAAGCTTATGTAGTTTACAAAAAATTATTTTTTAAACCATTTTTTTCAATTCTTCACAAGACAAGGCGTGAAAGACACTACTGCATGAACAAAATTGCAGCTACCATTCTCCTTTTCCTGACATACATCCAAGCATATTATGTTTAAAAGCCTCTTAAAGCTCAAGCCAGGAACCAGAGGGAGCTCCCATGACTCCTACAGACATATGCTTAGTGCAGGTTCAGGCTAAAGAGCTCCAATGTTTTCTGTGATGTAGAATTTCACCTCACAGATGGACACAGATGTCTTTCCTGATTAGTGTACTGTTCTTTTGAAAAATCATTGTACAGAAAAGTCTATAAAATAGAAGACACACTTAGAATATGAATAAATATTGATTTATTTATATTCTGCATTCAAATAAGAGTTGTTCTTTACCATTTCTAAGGGTTGTGATCACTTGGTTTCTAGGAGATAAGGCCTAAATTCCAAACCATGCTTGGTGATTTAGCACTGCAAAACTGATTGGGACATCTCCCTGACATCTAAGTAACTTCCTTGAAAGACTCTACTATCATTCCTTGTCTCATCAGAAGTCCAACCCAACCACAAGTTTCTGAGATTAAAACGTATTCTATTTTTTAAAAAAATCAGTTTATTTCTGGGAAAGTTTATTAATCAAATCTGCAAAATGAATGAAGGTATATTATTCTAGGGAATGAAAAACAAGGTGAACTGAAGGAATTAAAAACAAAATGCAGAAAAAGTGTTCAATCTTATGCTTCACTTAAACTGTGGGAATATGTTTGGGAAATGTGACAACAAAGACATCTTTCAGCATTATGCATTTGGCAATAATCCTATTCATTGCTTTGAAAATGAAGAATAGATAGCCAATCTGGTTTTTCTGTTCAAGATAAAATTGTTGCTGAGAATAGCAGATTCACATAACATGTTCCCTGCAGCATGTGCATAAGAACTTGAAATTCTGAAATTCCAAATGGCATGACATTTTCTTGCAATACAGTAATTTTCTTTTTACAGAGCTTGTATTTTTCAGTCAACCCTAGCTGTATAGCTACAGCATCATGAAGCCATGCTAAACAAAATATGGGTAGTCACATCATAGGATAGAACTGGCTTGTCTAAAACACTAGATATGTTTGAAAAACGGGCAAAATAAATTTCAGAAAATAATCTAGAGGTTTGGTTTTTCTAGAAACAAACCAACTAGGTCAATGAATAAAAGTACCTAACTCAATGGGAGCTATTTGTCTTTCTCTAGATCAATTTTCCCTATTTGCTTGAATTTTAATAGAATTATATCAGTACTTAGTAATATATCTACTTACTCATGACTTTTTTTTTTCATTGAATATAATAAAATCATTGAATGGTTTGGCTTGGGATGGACCAACCCTCTGACCAGGGCAAGGACATCTTTCGCTAGACCAGATTGCTCCACCCTGGCCTTGAACACCTCCAGGGATGAGGTACCCACAACTATTCTGGACAACCTTTTCCAATGCTCACCATCCTCAGAGCAGAGAGTTTTCTGTGAGGAAAGAGGTATATTTTAGACAAGGAGGTAGGTAACTATTCTTTCATATCAGCTTCAGCTTCATCTTTAGTATTGGATTTTAATTTGCTGTCTTTACTTTTTTTCCCTCTTCGTTACATTAGTCTCCCTATCCTTACTTTGATAATCTCTCTGCATCTGTATTCCTAGCTTGGTGCTATTATTTCCTCATTTCTCTGCATTCCAAGTTTTCTTTGAAATTGTTCAAATTGTTCAAAAATTGAAAAGAATCAGTTCTTTATCTTTCTATAAAAGATCTACTTGCTAAATACATAATGATTACATAATCATTATTCTAAAAAAATTGTTAGACACCATCTTGAGTTCTATCTCTAATAATNTGGGAATATGTTTGGGAAATGTGACAACAAAGACATCTTTCAGCATTATGCATTTGGCAATAATCCTATTCATTGCTTTGAAAATGAAGAATAGATAGCCAATCTGGTTTTTCTGTTCAAGATAAAATTGTTGCTGAGAATAGCAGATTCACATAACATGTTCCCTGCAGCATGTGCATAAGAACTTGAAATTCTGAAATTCCAAATGGCATGACATTTTCTTGCAATACAGTAATTTTCTTTTTACAGAGCTTGTATTTTTCAGTCAACCCTAGCTGTATAGCTACAGCATCATGAAGCCATGCTAAACAAAATATGGGTAGTCACATCATAGGATAGAACTGGCTTGTCTAAAACACTAGATATGTTTGAAAAACGGGCAAAATAAATTTCAGAAAATAATCTAGAGGTTTGGTTTTTCTAGAAACAAACCAACTAGGTCAATGAATAAAAGTACCTAACTCAATGGGAGCTATTTGTCTTTCTCTAGATCAATTTTCCCTATTTGCTTGAATTTTAATAGAATTATATCAGTACTTAGTAATATATCTACTTACTCATGACTTTTTTTTTTCATTGAATATAATAAAATCATTGAATGGTTTGGCTTGGGATGGACCAACCCTCTGACCAGGGCAAGGACATCTTTCGCTAGACCAGATTGCTCCACCCTGGCCTTGAACACCTCCAGGGATGAGGTACCCACAACTATTCTGGACAACCTTTTCCAATGCTCACCATCCTCAGAGCAGAGAGTTTTCTGTGAGGAAAGAGGTATATTTTAGACAAGGAGGTAGGTAACTATTCTTTCATATCAGCTTCAGCTTCATCTTTAGTATTGGATTTTAATTTGCTGTCTTTACTTTTTTTCCCTCTTCGTTACATTAGTCTCCCTATCCTTACTTTGATAATCTCTCTGCATCTGTATTCCTAGCTTGGTGCTATTATTTCCTCATTTCTCTGCATTCCAAGTTTTCTTTGAAATTGTTCAAATTGTTCAAAAATTGAAAAGAATCAGTTCTTTATCTTTCTATAAAAGATCTACTTGCTAAATACATAATGATTACATAATCATTATTCTAAAAAAATTGTTAGACACCATCTTGAGTTCTATCTCTAATAATTAAAAAAAACATTAAAAAACATACTATATCAACAACCAAGTATTAGCCAATCTTAGCCTAAAACCTTGAACAGTAAAGCAGATTACTCTGCTGCTTCTCCTTTGTAATTCATTACCACATATATATGGACTGTTTGCTTTCCTGGTTGATTTGGGCTACTTTTGTTAAGAAAAAAGGCTAACCACTATTTTGTGAAGAAAAATTTCCCCTCAACAATAACAAAGAGAAAGAACTTAAAGCATTTCTCACTAAGGAATTTTTGTTGTGGTTGCATATTTTAAATTCTTGAAACTGTTTCTGTTTTCTGGGATGTAGAGGAATTTTATTGCAAATTTTGTAAAAGCTGAATGCAAATTTCATCCTAATTTCATTTTTTAAGTCAAAAGTAGGGAAGAACGTTTTAAAAAGTTAAGTCTAGAGAAACAATCTTTTTCACTGCTCTTTTTTGTTTAAGTATCTATAGTCATGGATTATCAATAAGGGAAGAGGGGTCTTATTTCTTGCAAGTGAAAAGTAATTTTGTGTTTAATTCCATCTCAGATGTGTCAGTTCAAGGTCACAAATAAAATGCTCTCCATTAGTATACTTTTTAATGTTCTAGCACATCTTTTATTGGGTGCTAATATATAGTCTGTGTACGGGTGTTTATCTGTACATTACCCCTTACAGAGAAATTTGTCCCTGCAGAATTTTCAAGACAGAAATTTTAGCAGTATATTTTGTAATCTTTCTCCACAACTGGAAGTTCTTCCAGGTTTGTGACAAGAATATTTTAATCCTGTGAAAGAATAATGTAGGTATTTTCTTAGGAAGTAAATACAAGTTGTAGTGCTGTTCTTCATACTGTAATGAAAGTAGCCTCAGTGGCTTATATTCATCATGGTTGGATTGCCAGCGTTTGAAGTGAGCTACTTTATTGAATTGTTCAGAATAGCTTTATACTGTATTGCAATGCTCACTTACTACCCACTAGCATCCTGAATCAGCCCTTTCTGAACTCTTCCATTTGACTATTGATAAAACATAGGGGCAAGTACATTAGTGTAGAGCAGCTGCAGTTTAAAAATATGATAGGAAATAGCTCACAATCAGCTAAGCCTTTGACTGCAAAAGTAATTTATCAAGTTTGAAATTCTGTTGCTTTTCAGACATGATATGGCTGAGTTGACCTCCTTTTTCATGAGTGAGTTTAAAGTTTCTCTGTTGAACTTCTCGTGGCTTCTTCAACCAAACAAAAAAAGACCTGACCTTCTGCTGAAAGAGGCATATTACTTGTCAGTCCAATATCAAAGCACTTATCAAAGGCTTCTGCCAGAGACAGAAAATAATTTTCTAGAAATATCTGCTGTTCTTTCATCTTACCAAAGTGAATTGAGATGGACATCTGGCTCCCAGAATGCTTTGAGAAATGGATTGTATGAGCTATTCTATAAGTGAAGTATGTAAATTGCTGACCATTCTTCTTCTGGTAACCTTGAAAAATATGTAGCAAACTGAATACACACAGCTGCCATTTCTTCTCCTACCAAAACTTGTAATAAATGTCATGTTTCAGGCAATACATAGCAATAAATAATGCTGTTTCAGCATGTGGCCACCGAGTCTGAAATTGTACAGGGTGGAATAACGCAGGAAAGACTGTTTTGCAAATAGTTTGTGAATTTGATTTTCTCACCCTCAACCATAAAAAATGCTTAAGCACAATGTTGAGTAAAATGAGTTCATTGTTCAATGGTCATTTTCAGGCTTTGGGTTTCTATATTAGTGAGGTGCACAAAATGAGGGATAAAGGGCAACATTTTCAGGGTTGGTCTGGAAATTCTTTTTAGTTTATAGCGCATTATACTTCCAACAGTCCTGAAGCTAGGGCCTCAGTAAATGATTCATATCAACTATGCATGAGATAAAAAAAATAAGTTTGGTCAGAGAGTCTGCAGTTAAATGATAGTGGGAGATTTCCACTTCAAATATTTCATTACAATTAAACCTCTACCAGTAATAAAAAGAAGTTATTATAAAGATTTGAATGATAGAAAATTAAAAGTTTTGTTAAATAAAATTATGAGAATAAAAGTAATAATTATTGCCCATAAACTATGTACAATTTATTTATTTGACTTTTCCTTGTTATTTGACTAAAAACAAGATTATTTTACTATTTCACAACTATGCGTGCCCTCTAGGTCTAACTGGCTGTGTCCTTCTTAAGGAAAATCAACTTGGCTTAATCCTGAAAAGACTTAGTAGCTCCTGCAGTTTTGAGCATCGTTAATGCTCACTGAAACAGAAATAAATCATAATGTGAATGTTCAGCACCTTTCAGGAAAATGCCTCTAAATATTAAGGCTGCATATTAGATGCCTTGCATTCTGAAATTTTTATATGGTGTGGATAAATCAAAAGGTGTCATTATGAACAGATAGATTGAATACTTCACCAATAGAAGGACAATCATGAAACACATTTGAAAACCCTGAAAAGAGCAAGACCTAAAGCAGTGACTAAAAGAAAAAAGCATGCAGGAAAATATTCTCTTGTGTTTGAATAAAGGAATGAAAAATGACTGTTAAGGAGAAAGCTTAATGCTCTGAAATAAAATCTGGTGAGATTAACAAAAATGACTGCACTGCTAGTCATGAGATTTCTGTCTCAGAGGAATGAAGATATTGTGAAAAAGATTCAGAAAAATGAGCTCCGAGTGTGGAATCAATATCAGTCTTATTTCTGTTGAACTTCTTACTTCAGGAAAGGTATGAGCCAACTGAAAAAACACAAAAGAGATTAATGGGCAACACTTTTTATCTGTGGCTGAATGATTTGATTAGACTACAGAACATGAGGAAGGGATGACAGTATGAAAGTAGTTTTCAGTTATGCAATAGGTTATAAAGAGGTAGGGTCTATTTTGTACTCTGTTCCACAAGGGAAAAGGATAGGACATGGTAGGATAAAACATGACAAGGCAAGAAATAATTTTTTTTAAAAAGTGTAAAACTGCAAGAGCTTGCAGAGAGGAAGACATTGGATAAATTTTAGAAGAAAATTAAGGCAATCATCAGGCTAGAATAGCAGTGAAACAGAATGCCTGTGAAACCTGTAAAGTCTACTGTCACGGGAAGAGAAAGAGAGAAAGTGATTGTTTTCTCAGACAGAAACTGAAGCAGACGACCTTCCAGAATCACTTGCAAATACTTTTGCATATTTAGATGTTTTCTCCTGGCAAAAGAAAGAAAAGGTACAACAAAGGATACACAGATTTCAGTGGTTTTGTCCTCCAACCCAGCATAGTAGAGTGCTCTTAGCAATCAAAACAAATCTAAACTCTTGACAGGAAAACAAGAAAAATTTCTCCTTGAAATGTTTCAAGTGATTTAACTTTCAGGTTGTTTTTTTTTTTAGACATGTATGTTAGTCTGCTCTTAGCTTCTTTTCAATTATGGGATCAAAGCAAGAAAAAAGCATACTTTAGCCTTTTCACTGTAGGAATTCAATATAGCAACTAAATATTTTCAGTAATTGTGAGAGCTCATTGTGAGAGAGAGAAAACCTAGCAAGCATTCATAACAATTGTCTTAAATCTTTGTTGCTGAAAAACTTTTTATAAGTACTAAAGAACGAAATGGGTAAGTCAGAGACTCAACTATCAATTTTTGGTCTATTAAAGGACAAAAGCAGGCAAGTCCATTTAGGGAGTACAATGTAAGAGTAATTCTCAATTACCACCATTCTCAATTTTGGAAAATTTAATCTTGCTGCTTTCAATGAGATTTTTAAAAATATTAAAAAAAAAACAACAACAAACAAACAAAAAAATAAGGAAGACAACAGCTTTATTATCTTAATAGCATCCTGAAAATGAAGAAAAAAACCCATTTTTTTCATTAGCAAAATCAGTACTGTAAAGCTGTGGCCTCATCTGGATTTTGAGTAAACATTTATTGCCTAAGACATTTGGAAAAGTTCTATTCTACTTTGCTGGTTCCATCTAACTCAGTCTAATAGCAAAGGCTCCTCAATAATCCACCCAAACTCTGTCTGAGAATTTCAGTTCTTTGAAGTGTAATCTTTAATATCAGACCTCAAAATCAGTTTTCCAATGCACTATGAGACAGGCAAAATTTTAAAATTTTGCTTAGGGAGATTGGAAGGCAGTTGATGGAATCTGAGTCAAGTAATGCAAATACCAGGGCTTCAAAATCAGAGGAAATAGCAAATCAGTGGTGAAAAAAGACATTATAATAATCAGTAAGGGGCCAGATGAACATACTAAAGTCTTCAAACAGTAGAAAAATAAGCGGAAAAAAAAAAAAGAGTATGAAGTCTTCATTCATTGTCTAGAATACATTATCTCTGTTGAAAATTGAAGGCAAGGATTTCACCACTTACATAAAGTTTCTCTGTCTGTAGTAGTAGTAGAAGTAGTTGTAAAAATATACCAAAATGGAATATATGAGAATATTTAATACAAATAATAATCATATTACAAATCCAAAACAAAGTAATTTTTTTAAAAAAGTTATCTACTATATCTAGTACCTAAATATGAGTGACAGTTTTGGGGTTGAAGATGTAGTTGTATTTCTTGAATTTGCAATCCTTTTATTGAGAGGTTAACAGTTAACCTTTTTTTATAAATACTATCAAAAGTCCAAAAACTAATATTTTAATATTTAATTACTCTTTATCATCACACAGTAAAGAAGGCAGGAGGAAGGTGAGATTATTAAAGCAATAAGCACCTGTAAGAATGAGAATCAGGAAAATATAATACTGGAGAACACTGTAACAAGAATAATAAACTAAAATGGCTGATAAAATCACTTTGATTTGGAAAAAAAAGACTTTTCCTAAAATCTGAGATCTTTAAAAAAAAAAGGGATCTTAGGGTATTCTATATACTTTTGTATGTTTTATATAAAAATATAAGGTAATTATGGATATTACTCTTATTGTTTTAACAAAAAGCATTTTGTAGCTCAAACATTATGCCATGAAAGGTCTCAGAATATTGAATCTATTTTACTGAGTCCACTTAATTGTATGTATCTTCCACTTGTTCCGTTTTCCAGAGCTCAGATAGGGTTGAAAAAGTGAGTAAAACAAAGGCATAAGTAATTATTTTCAGAAATTTCTTACTATTCCATAGATCAGTTCTGTCATCTTCTTGGAATGGAATTGTTTGTGTGTGTGTGTGTGTGTGTGTGTGTGTGTGTGTATAGAAGAGTAACCTGTTTGCTAGAGCACCTTATCTTAAATGCAGTAGTTTAAAATATCCGCTGGTTTTGATTATTATGAAAGTGGCAATTTGAGGATTGAATAAAGTGGAAATTACCACAATACTATAGATAATTTGCATATGTGAATTGAATTTTTATTTGCTTTACACAAATAGTTTTGGATGTCACAGTAATGATACTAATTTATTAATATATACTGATTCAAGTTGCACATCAAGGCAATCCCAAGCACAAATGCAATCTGGGAGAAGAATGGATTGAGAGACTCTCTAAAGTAAAAGAATGAGGAATGTTGATTGACAAGAATTTTCAAGGTAACCCAGCTGATAATGCAGACATGCAGAACAAAAATCCAACTTTATCCTGAACTGCATCAAAAGAGGTGTGGTCAGCAAAGCAAGGGAGGTGAGACTGGCCCTCTGCTTTTCTCTGGAGAGACCCTACCTGGAGAGTTGCATCCAGCTCTGGCTACAACACAAGGACATCAACCTGCTGGAGCAAGCCCAGAGAAGGGCCATGAACATGATCGGAGGGATAGAGCAACTCTTCTAGGAGAGTTGAGCTATCCAGAAGAAAAGCTGCCTTCCAGTAGCTAAGCAGGGACTACAAAAAACCTGGATTAGGACTTTTGACAGGGGTGTGTAGCAGGACAAGGGGGAATAACTTTAAACTGAACGAGAATATGTTTGGATTAGGTATTAGGAAGAAATTCTTTTTGGGGAGAGTGTAGAGATATGGAAACAGGTCCCAAAGAAGTACTGCCCCATCTCTGGCAGAATTCAGGGACAGGTTGGATGGGGCTTTGAGCAACTCGGTCTCATGAAAGGTGTCTCTGCCCATGGCACAGAGTTTGGAGCTAGATGATCTTTAAAGCCCCTTCCAATCCAACCCATTCTATGAAGCTATTATTGCAATATTTGATATCTAGAATTTTGTAATAGTATGTTACAGTTTTAATAAATGGTTCATTGTGCCCTTCTGTACTGAAGGCTTGAAAAAAAAATGGAATTTTTCATTCTTTTTTCTTTTTTTTTTCCTGTTTTGTTTTTCTTAAATAATCAGAAAAATATTTAGAAATAAGTAATAAAATAGTTTGCAATAAACATAAAATTTAAAATTTTCTTACTCAAAGTGGGGAAAGACTTGGACCACTAGTTACTCTCTTAGTAGAAGGGAATAGTCAATAGTATCTTTGCTATTCCTTTCAGATGCATCAGGAATTCTCTTATAGTCTTATAGAGCTTTGCCAAATCCTATGACATGAATATTATGTCAACAATCAGACAATTTTTAAAAAAAATTTCTCCTTGAAGAAAAAGCTTGTTTTTTTCTTCCTCCAGGTCAGAAAGGAATTTTTTTTGGATATAACAGATCTTAGGCCAAATGTATTGCACAAGGTAAAATGCAATAGGGGAATTAATTTGCTTCAACCTTGTAAATCACTTGCCACTTTTGAAGGTGATAAAGTCAATGCTAAACCCATTGTAAGCATCTTCTTAATTAATTTCTGTCACAACTTTATCTAGCCTGCAAAATCACATTGTCTAACATATTCTCTCCTTGAATGTTTATTTTAAAAAAAAAAAAAAAAGAGGTCTCACTCCCAAAACAAATTTTACTCATTTTTCTCTTTCTCTGTATATGGGTTTTTTAACGGGGAAAAAACCTGCTTACACATATTCTTATAGAGTTGAGAGGAAAAGGCTTCTTAAACTAGATCTCTGAAGACAAAACCCATAAAAATCCACAAGCTACTTGTGTTTATCAGAGTTTATTTAATCTTCAGCCTTACTGTCTCAAATTCACATTGTCTAATGGAAACAGAGATAATAAAAAATTACCCCAGTGTATGTGATAGGTCCAAAAGAAGACTGGAGATGAGAGGGGGAACAAAAAGGAAAACAAATATTTTTTTTGATTTTTCTTTCACACATTCTGTAAATAATGAGATGGACAGACACAAAATTTCCTCGTCTATCTTTACCATTTTTCCGGGTATATTCCATACATTTTGTTGCATGTGTCATGATTTTGATAACTATTCATTGATTAGTTCTTGTATTCAGTTGGTTCTTTGAAGCAGAGACATTTTTAGTTTCTAAATTGCATTATTATTTTAGATATAATTTTTAAAAAAATCTGCAGTTATTTTTTCTTTATGGTTTAAGCAACAAGAGGTGATTGTTTGTTTAACTATGTCCACTCATTAATTTGTTCAACTATGTGCACCCATGAATTTGTTCTAATGTCTAGCATTCACTCCAGAAATATTGATCGGAGGTTCCTTTTTCTTCCTACTATAGATCTCAAGTGTATGGAGACTTCATTTCTCCAGGTACTTCATACTGATTATCATTGCCTATTATAAATAGTAATCACTTTTATACCAAAGAGACCAAAAATGTCTTTTTCATTTTCTTGCCTATTTTTTAAATCTCAGCGAAGAGTCACAGTATGCTTTTTATCATTATTATTTCCAAGAGACTGCTAGATATGATTCTATAATGGCTGCTACTATTCAGTACTTCAAATGCAGTTACTGTAACTCTAGCCACTAGTCTCTCTGGATTACTCAAGACTAAATGACTTAGGACTTTTTCACTTCCCTTGAGCTATTTTAGCAAATAGCTAAAGGGGGTGAAAAAATAGCTCAAGGGTTTGAAAAATATCTTCTCACAACTCTCTTATATTCTGACATTAAGTCAGTTTGGATTTGAATAAGTGTCATCACTTATTTAAGGATAATAGTATTTCTAGAAAACTAAACACACAAGGTTTTATTAAGAAAAAAAAACACAACAAAAAAACAAACTGGTGTTGAAGAAAATAGCCCAGATATAGATAAACTGGAGTAGGTTCCTCACAGAAGTGTACATACAAACAAATTAAATACTGAAAGGCAGCACTGTTTTATCATAAGATGTGGGAATACTGGACAGAATTCACTAGGACATGGAAGGAAGCCACAGTCACACAGGGCCCAAGAGGGAAGAAGTAGAAACATCTCAAGAGCAATTCAGAAAATTTGTATGTACTGAGAACAGTATTTCTTTGGGTTTCACCTGTTTTATTAAAGACATATTCATACACATAAGAATTTGCATTTGTTCTGCTGAATTATAGACATTTTACTGAATTCACTGCTGACATCATGCAGTTTCTTCAGATGACAGAAACAGGTAAGCATTCAGAGAACCATTCAGATGCCACGCAGTCGCAGCTTAATGTCTGCTCGAAACACTGATCAAATTATTGAGTCCTTGTAGACATCCACCTAGCCTGAATTCATTAGATAACTCTAGTGTGCACTGAGAAAAAAGCTGAACACAAGTGCTTCTTATGAGGAGGCCTACTGCAGAGCACTGCCAGTCAGGTGTGTACTGTCTGTGCTGTGCTACTGCTTTAGGTATGTGTAGGGGAAATCAAAGATCATCATCAAAACAGAGCACAGATGAGCTGTAGCACAACTGTGGAGGGAGACCATGGGGAAGCAGGAATCTCAGCAGCAACTTCTAAGAGACTTTTAAGATGAGGAGGAAACCAAATAAGTTGGCCTGGAGTGTTGTGATTAATGAGGTCCTCTGCATCTAACCATCTAACTTTGAAAAATAGTGAAGATGCAGCATAGCAGCAGTAGTGCCTGATCGTGGGGAATATCCAGCATGGGCATCCTACACCCTGTAGAAGTCTGAGCCCATGCTGGAACCTCTGCGTGACCTGTCATGGAGCTGTCTAAGAAGGACAAAATTTTCTTTTCCTGTGGATACTGAACCACTGAATTTCAGGATTACTGATCAGTGGACAAAGAGGCAAAAACCTCCTTGATTTTCACAGTGAATATGACACAAATTTAGGGAAAGCACTGCTCTAATTTTGGGAGAAAAATTCCTATCCCTTCTGTGTGACTAGGTTCCTTCTTTAAAAAAAGTATTTATAAATGTTCATCATAAGTTGGAAGCTATTCTCCCCTGTGCTGTCATCTCATGCCCTTGCTAAATGTCCCTCCTCACCTCTCTTGTAGGCACACTTTAGGTACTGGAAGGATGCTATAAGTTCTTCCCAGGACCTTGTTTTTCTCCAGTTTCATGACATCTGGTGGCTGGATGGGCAATGTTCCCTTTTGTCTGGGTCCTCTCTACATTGTGAGTGAGTACCTTCCTTGAATTATTGTAATCTTAAATTCCTTTTCATTTAAGTGTCCTGGTTTTTTCTCATGCAATTTATCTGAATCTCTTAATTGGCCATTCCCAGACTGCCGAACTTTAATTTCTCTCAAGTTAATTAAGAATAAAAATCACACAAAATCCACTCCCCCTCCCAAAAAACCCCCCAACCCAATAAACAAAAAAAACAGAATAAAACCCCAAATAAACCAAACAGTCAAAAATCTCTAATTTGCTGGAAATCTCTTAGTCTCACAGTTTCTGGGTTATCTGCTTCCTTACTTCAGCCATTTCTTGCCTAGCTGGTGTCATATACCCCTAATAGGTTGTTTCTGTGGTTGTCTAATTCAAAATAATTCAACTATAGACGTGAATGGGAATTAAAGGAATTCAAAGTAGGTGTCCTTCTATGCTTTTTAGTGCCAGGTTAGTTAAAATTTCCCTTTTCAAAAAAGATATTCTACCTTTTAATATTTCTTCAAATACTTGACAGTCAGCAGGAGTGGGGTGTGCCTTATGAAAGATCCTTTTCCTCTCTCTCTGGTCCACTTTCTTTCTTTCTTTTTTTTTTTTCTTCCCCTCCCCTTCCCTACTTTTATTATTTGTTCTGAACTGGCAGAACCAGAACAAAAAATTCAACTGTCTCCAGCCAGTTCTACTATTTCTTCACTTCCCTAAAGCTGGGTTTTATATTTTGAAATTTGACATGTTCAAAAGGGTGTAATCATCTTATTACATGAAAATAATTTCTGCAAGTAAGCAAAAATTGCCATCTACTTCCAGTCATAGATATTTAATGTCCTTTACAAATACTTTATTCTTTTATAAAAGGCATTAGAATCATTAAAATATATTCCAAAGGCAAAAGTTTGAGAGTTAGTAGCATCTCCATACGCATGAGAAGAATTATTTTCTTATCCTAACCATATCCTTAAATTTCTAAAGAAATTTATAAATTATTAAAATATTTCTAATTATATTATTAATATATTTTTCAGTGTCCTCCTGACAGTCTTTTTGACTTCCTAAATTCTACATTAAGTGTACTGTTGACTATCTACATGTATACATAATTTCCTCTCGTGATTCCTAATCATAATCTTGAGCATGCTGAATTCCACAGAACTCGTAGTATAAAACTTATTCACATAAGGAACACAAATTTCTTGAGATCAAAGGATATATGTTACATAGAGAGGACGAAAGCTCTATGCAGAGTTATGATTAAAACCTTTAAATCATTTTCTCCACCTCTCTTGATAACTAGCATTGCAATTTACTCTCTGTCTTGGTTCTGTTCCCAGCAGGTTATTAACAATTAATTAGCAATACATCTCAAATGCTCTCTGCGCTACTCTACTAATTGCATGGCACCAGGATGGGGCTCCACTTGGTAAATAAACTGCAGCCATAACCATTTGCTTCTACATGAAACATACACACAGTTTACATATATTTTTCATGTTATGTTCCAGTGTTTACTCAGATGTACTGCTAGGACACATAAAAAATACATCAGCTTTGGGTGAAATTATTCAGCTGTTTCACAACATATAGAAAATTGAATCATTTTGCTTGTGTCATACCCCTCTCATCATTTCCCTCAAGTTATTTTTTTCTCTTTCATTTTCATTCTATATAAGGAATCTTGTTCTTTGCATTAACAAAGAAACTAGGAAAAGTGATCTCCCAAGCAACTGCTGGATGATTAAAATAAAGGCACAAAACTGTGGATTCTGAGCAGGGTCAAATGAAAAGACACCAAAAGTAAAGCAACCAGATGTTTTTCATACACTTCAAAAAATATAAGTAAATGCTATACTTGTGTGTTCAATAATAAAAGCTACACTTCAAAACCCTCCAAAAATAATATCTAATTTACAAGATATATTACAGGAAGGATACAGCACAGGAGAGTAGATTTCCTCTTTTATTTACCTGTTAAATAACCATCATCCTTTCTTCTATATTTTTAAGTTATATAAAACCACTTAATCTTCAACCAGACCAATTTTTGTCTCTTTAGTAATAAGAGTAGTAGAAATAGATGCAAATGGTGCAGAATTAATCAGATATATGCCGCCAATGTTTAAATTGAATCCAAAAGTTGATTTGTATATATTTTTTCTGTTAGGATCATCTGGCTACAATAAATATGATCAGTTTAAATATTAATTACTTCATTAAAAATAGTGATTTCATTTTAGTTGCATTTATCATACATTTAATACATTACATTTTTCCTTAATATATTTATTCATTGGTCATTTCAAATTCATGTTTAGTCCCCTATTTATGGAATTCAATTGTATTTATTTGGTTGATATCATTATCAAACCTTTCATACTCTTAAATAATTGAAAAGATGGAAAGAAAAGCAAAATACTTGGATTTTGGATATGAATGCTGGTATTCCAAACTAAGTTGAGTTGCTTTAACTTACATGTATATTAAAAAAAAAATCCAGAAAATCCCAAATAAATAAAAATGCCACTCTTAACAGAACCTCATAAATACTAAATACATGAAGTTGGAGAAACATTTGGCAACTAACACCTCAACATGAAATACAGGGAGCCCACAGATGACTCTTGTGACTCTTGTAGCAGTTTACGCTTCTGTTGACCCTTTTCTTTTTGGAATTAGAATCAAGTGTAATTAGTCACCTTTTATATTAATGGAAAATTTTAATTTACTTGTGCCTCAGGCCATTGATTTTCATGCTAAGTCTGTTCTTCCAAAAACATTATAGGCTTTCTGCCCAAAGTACACAAAAGAAGATCACCAACTTCAAATACATTTAAAAGTCTTTGCACTCTAATATATCCAGGAAAATAGAATTTATCACTGAAGTGTTTTATAAACTCTATAGCATTTGGGAATCTTCCTACATGACTTCCTAAACTTTGATAACTCTCAAAATATAACAAGTATCTCGGCAATCAGGAAACCAGCTATTGAACCGATTTTCCTAAAATTCAATTTTATTTTTTTTTACTAATTTGTACTTTGTCATAATTCTCTGCACAAATAAAGCCGCTTAATTGTTAACAAGACTTTCGAGAATAGGATTTACACTTCCATTTTCACATCCTAGTCTCATGAGAAGCCCATGGAAGTTCAATTTCAATATTATTTGGATAGATTTATGAGGCAAAATCCTGGCTCCACTGACTTCAGAGATGACAGGATTTCACCTGCAGCCTTCTCAGCAATTTAATATTGTCCAGAGCTTTTTTGGCAGTAACACAGCACATTTTTCCCAGATCCTATAAGCTGAGCACAGAAATCTCAAAGAAAGCTAATATTTTGGCCATTATTTGCAGCTGTTTTGCAAAGTTTCTATAGAAGGCAACCACATAACAAGGCTTTCTCATTAACATCTTCCCAGAGTCAGCATCCTAGTGTCATCTCCAAAGCAGCCATTGAATAATGCCATTTCTTCCCTGTATATCTTCCTTATTTTTTCCCCTGTATCTTTTGAAAACCTTATTTCACTTATTCCAGTAAGATTTTATACTTAGTGAATTCTTCATGGCATTACAATTAACCATGTAAGTAATTGTACTTGATGAAATTATTAAAAAAAAAATGTTGGAAGTTGCCAACTGACCAGCTTCTAAAACTCAAGATGTGCATTTTGCTTAAATGGAATTAGCCTTTGATCTCCAAGGCAGATTGAGATGACATTGAACACCCATGTTCTTTTAAAAGTGTTGTTCATATCTTGTTTAACTTACGTAGAAATTGAAAACTTGTGTTTAGTTTATAGTGTATTACTTAATATTGGTCAACTTCTACCTCTCACCAATTGCTCCCATACATTAATGAGCTCATGAGAGAATTGAGTGGATAAAATTTTAAATTTATGCTATTCAGGATGTTAAACAAGATGATGGAATTCATTACACCTGGCCTTAAAAATAATAAATAAGCTTAGATTTTTATGTATATATTACTGTGTAGACATACTTCTACTATGTTTGGAAGAGAAATTATAAAATTAAGTAGATATTGATTTTAATTAAAAGCCAATTCCCCTCAAATTCTATTTACAGAAATAGTAAGGGGAAAGGGGCTGTGCTAATAATTATGGATCAAAGGAGAATACTTTTGCTTCTGGTTCTTTGTAAGAAGGCTATCATCTGCAAATTTTCTAACAGCATTAGTGAAAAAAGTTCTCATCTGTCCGTTTCATCTTTGATCTTTATCTGGAGGGATAAAACAATGCTTTCTTAAGGCTGAGCACATCAGCAAAATCTTTTTCTGGTTCTTGGTGCTGGTTTAAATTTCCTCTGGAAGTTGTTATCTAAAAAGTTGTAATACCAGTCCAAATAATTTATGATGCGTTCATAATTCTGCTTAGAAGAAGGCAAGAAACACAATTATACATTTTCCTAAGGGTATTGTTGCAGTTTAATTCTAGCAAAGGGAAAGGAATGTCTAAAGCCTTTATTCTTTGCTAGATGTGTCACTTACTCATCATGAACACTCAGTGGGTTACAAAGTTTATTATTTTTAATAGAAATATAGGTATTTGAATCTACCTCTAGACAGCAAATTTAATGACAAGCTAATAGGTGACCAGGCATAGCAACGCATTTTCATTTTAAAGGAAACAAAAGTTACTGTTAGCTAGTTCTAGCAATGCTGTTTTTCAAAGTGCTTCTCATTTTAATTAAGGAAAATATTTTCACAAGGTAACAGCAGCATTTTGTTCTTTTAACAGAAGAATCAAAATGTTGGCACTTAATTCTACTCCTCTTAGTTCCATAGATTTCTGACTCAACAAAATGTTTTTTTGGATACAGGGTCATTCCAAATAGTAGTCCAAATTTTAGACTTGATTCAGTAATCTAGAAACAAATATATACTGTCATATGAGACCCTTTACCTTGTCAGAGACATCTACATAGAAGACAAAAATGAGATACAAATCCATGAAGACCATGCATGCCATATACTGGTAGGTTAGCAGAGCAAATGTCATGATTTGACTATATTAAAAAAAAAAAAAACACACGTATTTAGCGTGCTTTTAAGTGCAATGAAACATTTTCACTCTTGTTCCACCGCCTGTCTGGTCTTTAGTCAGCTGTGGGCAGGTGAATTGGACTCTGTATGCTGCCTGGCTTTCAGTCTTCACTCCAGAATAGCAGAGGTCATCCATAGCTGTGTCATGGGTGCTGTGTGTGTATGCACACCAGAGATGTCATACACTTCTCCCAGTGCCATTAGATGCCTGTGTATGCTCCCCTGGATACCATTGGGAGTGCTTTAATGGCAGTAGGTGTGTTGCCAAGGCAGCCACACCTTCCAGCCCATGACTCTGTTGAGTACACCACCATGCCTGTAATGGGAGACAAGAAAATTGCCTCCCAGAGAAGTATAACGATTTGAGTCATTTGACCACATGCAGATGTTGTGGTTTAAGCCTGCAGTCTGAGTTCCATCACCTGCCTTCTGGCTGCCAGGCTGAGAAGACACAAATCTCCCAAGACTATTATATTAAGCTCAGTTGTGTTGCAATGCCTTTCATGAGTGCAGTACTAGACACTATTTTCAAAAAAACATTTAGAAAATGCTCTCAGGCACATGATATGATTCTTGGGGTTATCCTGTGTGAAGCCAGGACTTGGACTCAATCAGGGTCACTTCCAACTCAGGATATCCTATGATTTTTTTGTGTGCAACTAAATTGACTGCTACTGTGAGATTAATTTAGGTGACTGAACCTTTTAGCAATATACAACTAATTCTGTTGGCTTGAATCCTAACTTCAGTTTCTTTACTTATCAGACAGAACAGTATTTAGAAGAATTTCAGGTAATGCTCAAGCCATACCTATATTTAATGCTGTTCAGATTTTGTAATGTAACATACACCTTCCTTGGAGAAAAACTGTATTGCAATAGAATAAGGAATAACAAAAAGATACTCTTAAAATTACTCTATTAAAAATTAAAAATGGTTTTCAATATATTATTTTGAAAAAAACCCTTTGAAACTTTATCTATGATCACACATAGTTAATGTGAACTGATTATTGGTGATTATAATAAGGTGCACAACAACTTAGTAACAAATTAGCAACAGCCATAGGAGGCCTGTATGAATGAACAGGGAGATTCTGATTAAATTCAGACCTAGAGAGAGAACATGCAAGAGGTGAAAGCATGGACAGATGACCCAGGATGAGTAAAAATACTGTGAACTTCAAGTTATGATTTCAGGAAAACCAAAGGCAATCAAGAGTTGAATCTGATGAGAGATGTGAAGGTCAACAAGAAAGGATTCTAAACTATATAATCAAGTCCATATATTATATAAATATATATATTTAAAACTAGAAGAACTTCCAGATACAGAAAATTTTGATCAGCCATGTAAGGAGCAGATGAAACCCAGTCACCAATGTTGTGACCCAGGTACTGGTACTGGCTTCAATACTTTTAGTATTTTATTTACGTAGTGAAGTCAGGATGAATTTTTTGCGTCAAAAAATGATGGTGAAATAAAGAAATATGTAAGTAATCTTGATAATGGCATTATAAAAACGCATATTCTGCAAGTTCTACTTATCAGCCCTGAAAATGGTCAGACATCATTAAAATGATTTTCAAAATAAACTGTATACATACTTATCATTTACTATTTGAAAAATCATACCAAGTAACTTAATTCATAACTATCAGATGATGCAGATGGGGGAAAAATCACATCATACCAGATATTTGAGAAAACTCACTACATTTTTTCTGTATGTTAAATTCTGCACCATGGTCTGTCTGTAGAAGACAATCATATTTTGTTTATGATTAAAAGCTCAGTGTAAGAAAGCAAATATTAGTATTTTTCTGCATTGCATCAATTTTCTCAAGGTTTTCAAAATTACTTTCCTTCAGTGATTCAAATATGAGATCTCATCCCTTTATTTTTTTGTGTCTGAAATTGAGCAGTCTTGCACCTGAAAGCCAAAGCCAAAGCACAATTTTCCTAGTTTTTGACATCTTTATGGGCACAAATGTTTTCTTTGGAGTGCGGGAAAAACAAAAAAGTTTCCTCTGAGCAGAAAAGGCAGATTTTGTTTTATTTGTTCATGACCCTTATGGGTAAAGCAGTGAATGGACTGAGGTTTATGACATGGTTTCCTAAGCCTGTATTTCTCTAAGTATATATAAGCCAATGGAAAAGTATGTGAGAGGATATTAGAAACAGCTGGCTATTGTTCATACTTGATTTTCAAAATAAAATCTGAAAACAAAACCACTCAAATGCAGGAAGTTTAAAGGTCAGACTTTTCTTTTTCCGCCTGATACTCTCTAACTGTTTTTGGTTTGTTTTTTTTTTAAATATGGAAGGTCAATGTATTTTGATACTTATCCTCTTCGGCTTTACCAAGATAAAGAACAAGGATAACTTCATCAAGATAATTTGTCCTACTATTGTAGAATCTGAAATACATTTTACCCTATAAAAGATATTTGACTACATACACTAGGCAATAATAGTTAAGCATACTATTGTAACAATTTGTTAAAACACGTTGTAGAAGGCAAGAAGAATAATTGTTTACTTTCACTGTCAATCTTACAGTCACAGCAGTGTGTGTTCCACCAGCCTGACAGTGGAAAGAGTTCACTAATTTGTTCAGATCTGGCAACCCTTACTAGAACATTGTGTTACTTTTGCAACGAGAATATCATGAATGCAGCTTCCAGTTCCACCAGATTGCTTGTGAACAGGGAAATGAGGCACATACCTGTACCTGGCTTGAACTTACTAAAATGAATGGATATCTTACTAAAAGAAAAAGAAAAGTGGATCAAATCCATAAGATACCAACTACACTGCAAGGCAGCGTTTAATTTTGGTGCCTGGTGTAATTTTAATTGTACTTCGAAAATGTTAAGTACTTTGTATTTTATCTCAGCTGCACAGGAAACTAGGGGAGAAAAGTTATCGACTTGGCAATAAAGGATAGAGTACTAGATATATGGCTTGAGTGCGGAAGTTTGCTCTGTGTAATCTAATAAATCATGCTGTTCATATACTATTTAGATGCCAGTAGAACTCAGAAAGGCATGGAGCTCAGCTGGGCATGGAGCTCAGCTGGACATGGCTGTAACACTAGGTTCATCAGGTTTGATTTAGGAACCTTGCTTCCAAACTCTGTGATCTGCTCTGGGGGCCTGCCAAGAGCCAATGTCAATGTTTGTCAGTTGTTCTCATAGACAAAGAACAAATCAAGGGAAGTGTGGAAGAAAGAGCACAAGATGGAAGTGAGACTAATGTCTGATCCTCATAGAAGACAGATTTTGAACAGTGGTGGTAATCTGTATGTCCAGATTTTCTTCACATGAAAGATGAAATAAGATGAGATTTATCCTTACATTTCTAGGTCCTCAAAATTAATCACATACAAGAAGGGAAGAGGGCGAGGGCGAGGGCGAGGGCGAGGGCGAGGGC